>JBCFYV010000935.1:35749930-36339930 GCA_039000515.1 Timema cristinae | reverse complement strand
ACCACACTCACTTTGCACTTGTGTTTCTCCAGATAAACCCATGGTTCACATCCATAAAACGATGTTGGCATCAAAACACTTTTATATACTACCATCTTCGTCTCTTTATATACTACTTCATTCTTTGCAAAAGTTCACCTATATCCAACTAATCTCCGAGATGCATTCACCCGTCTGTCGATTTCATCATATATCCTTCAATTTTTCAGAACATTCTGCCCATATACACAAAATCATTCATTTCTTCTAAAAATCTTCCATTTATACTAAGTTGACAATAATTTCCTGATCCATCCTTATCAAAAGCTACCACCTTAGTTTTGGAGATATTTATACGAAGATCCATTTTGACTGTCGCCACATTCAAACGATTTAATGCTTTCTGCAAGTAACTTTAATTATCAACTATTAATACGGCATTATTTGCTTATGACAGCACTCTAACATTAACACTGCCCATTTGTACACCAACCTCATTCTCACAATCATCCCTTATACAAGTCTCCATGAAGACATTATACAACTATAGAGACATAACGTAATATTGTCTAATACCCTGTTTCATGTCAGAACATTCGCTTAAAGCTCCATCCACCCTAACATACACTTTAATTCCATCATACAGCACCATAATTGCATTCACATCATAATCTCTCAGAACATTCCATAACATATTCCTATCCCCTCGATCGTACCTGGTACGTGGTATTAAACCACATTGCACACCCCAAATCTTGATCGCAGTATTTTCACGCACCCTCTAAATTAAAACTATCTCAAAAACTTTGCTTGGAATACTCAACAAACTAATTGCCCTACAATTATTACATTCACTCACACTGCCTTTGCCTGCATACAAAGGAACTATAATAGCATTCTTCCAGTCATTAGGAACATTCGAAATCCCAGCACACATAGTTAACAATTCACACAATCTGACAAGTAATACCATGCCCCCTCACTCAAGCATTTCACTTGGGATCCCATCTATAGCCTCAGCTTTCCCATTCTTTAACACCTCCATAGATTTTAACACCCTACCCTTGTTATTTATTTCACTCATCAAAACATTTTCCATATTTTCTGCTACTTTCTCTACGTTATCGTCATACAATTACTCAAAAGACTTTGTGTATCACTCTCTTATACTGTTTTAGTCCCAGATCATCTAACCACGTCTATTCTGAATGTCATATATCTTTCCTTGCAACCCTTGTTTCGTTCTTTTTACCCACTTCCAGAACAGTTTCTTATTTCCTTCAAAATTATCTTGTACTCTTTTTCTCTCACAGCTTCTTTCACCTGTTCATTCCACCATACATCTATTTTTAAGTTTCCCACCACCACATATCCACACATATGTTTAGCGCACTCAACTACAGTCTCTATTTTTTTTATCTTCCAAGCACTTCTATATCATTATCATTTATTTCGGCATTCCATTAATGCTCTTGCAAAGTTAATTTTTAGCCTAGCTATCTTTCATATTGCACTTTCACACTTTTATCTCCAACTTTTCCACTTTCACTTACTTGCTTAATACTCTTGAGCTGCTCCCTCACAAAATGTCTACCTAATTCAACTACTGAACTCACTAGGAAGTGATCTGTTCCACATTCATTTCCATGCACAGCCCCAGTATTATTTATTAAACTTCTAAGTCTCTCACCATAAGCCACCAAATCAATCATCGTTCTCAAATCACCTCTTTGCCATGTATTTAAATAAATATATTGGTGATTAAACCATGTATTCGACACAAATACACCTTTTTCTAAACACAGACTCACTAACTTACCATTTTCGTCCACCCTGTCATTACCATACTTTCCTAGCACCTTTTGAATGGTTTCTATGGGTACCAGCACATCCATTCATATTTCCTAAAAAGATAATTCTTGCACCCTATTCATAAGCTTTCAAGACTTCAGTGAGCTCATTTCAAAACTCTGGTCTCACATTCTCGTCTTCACCCTTCACCGGGGCATAACCAGCAACCAACATAATTCCACGAATGCCTATTTTCATACGTAACACATAAAACTCTTGATGACACCAACTCATACTTTCTCACTAACAGCCTAGCTGTTGGGCTTTGGATTAAACCTGCTCCATGACTTACCCTTACCCACACCTGACCACAGTGCCAAGCTACCATCACTTGTCATCAAAACATATTTCCCTTTAAACTTGGTTTCACATACACAAATAATATCAATTTTTCTTCCAATCATTTCCTATAACAGTTAATTCTCTTTACCACACACTCTCTCTCACATTCCATGTTCTCACCATCTTATCAACAGATGGGCCCTTCAGTTTCTTAGCTTCCCATTATAACTTTAGTCGCTGCTTACGTTAAATATGCTGTACAGAACGGGATTGGCACATTGTAGCCAGTATACCACAAGTACAATGGTTGCTCAGTCTTGCCCTGAGAGCGCTTGAATTGTTCCTACAAAGATCCCTACTATAGAAACCGCCTTGTCGACCATTATGCCGTTGCCCGTGTCACTAACTACCACAAGGAGGTAAGGCGATGCACCGACACACCAGGACACACTTTTAACACGGATGGTGCATTGATCTGGAATCAAACTCGATAAGTACATATAATAGTATAGAGTGAAACCATTGTGCCACAGTGAGGAAGCCGTTAACTAAAGAAACCCTCTTCATAATTAACTTCAAAATAAATATAGGCTCTATTTTATTTGGTGGGATGTATACATTTCTTATGGCACCGCATCTTACTACCTGTTCAAGTTATACTCTTATGTACAGTACACATTACTCTGGTGAGTTAAGTATTCGAACCCCGATCTCCCTGTCATCGGCAGTCTAGTCTGTTGCGAGAGTAGCGCCTTAGACCATGAGACCACTTAAGCAGGTAATACGATGTTGATAGTGTTCTAATCTGTTAGTATCAATCTATTACTCACATGTATTTATAACAATTTAAGTTCAATAGCTTACATACAATTCAATATTCATAGGCAGACAACTTATCTGACAGCTAGAAACTTTTTTAAATCTACTTTCAAGTATTCATACGTCAAATCATATTATCTATAGCCATCACTTTTGATAGTTATCATAAATTCCTTTTAACTACCATTCATAATTAGTAATCCGTGGTTAATGCCGATTGCAAAAAAAAAGAAGTGCTTTATAAAAGGCTCTTCCTATGAAAATTGTACTATATTTATTTAGATAAAAGTAAACCAATAAATGATGCCCATTAGATAGCAGTCATCCTGTCTCAAGAGCAGGACAATAAGTGACCTTGACTTTGGACTTGACCAATCAAGGTTTTAATGTACAGTGTAATTTGATTTCCTTCCCGTTAGATTACTTAATCAAAAAACTCATCAAATTAATGTTTGATTACCCACGAGTTTTCAAAAAATATCCTCCGGGCTTTATAAAATGACTAGTAGTGGTCCTCATTCCCTAATTACTTCTTATAATTATTGAACTTACAAATAATAATAAATAATAAAAACATCATTCACAAATCTAGTCATGCAAGATCAGAATCAACTAGTAGAACTGGGCTCTCAATCTATTAACGTTTTTGAACGGTTTGGTAAATTAAAATCAATACCGTTATATTAATACTTATTTTAAAAAATCTATAGTCTATTGCTTAAGCCCATCTATGGCTAAGTTATCAGGGTAAATGACAACCAGTCCCAGATATTCTGGTTCAAAACTGGGCGGTAAAATCTAGTGAAATTTTGAAAACTAACGTCACATTCATACCCCATTAAATGTTTAGCAATATTTGATATCAATAGGAGTACAATCTCTATGTCAAAGTGTTCAGGATGGCTATCGATATCTCTTTTTTTTAGTACCACGTTTACCTACCCATTGTGGTTGGTTATACGCCTAAAATTAGAATTAATTCCACTAATTATACAGTTGTTTTTATATTATATTATTATTATTATTATTATTATTATTAGCACCGCGTCTTACTACTCGTTCGGGCTGTACACACTTACGCTAATGTGTAATAGTAAGGTGATTGTGAGATGAAATGGAGGACCTACAGTTTAACATGAAATCCGAACCACGGGGAGGCCTGACATTCCCCACATTCACAAGATGTCTTGTCAGGGGTGAAGGAAGGGTTTGGTAAACAGATAATTATGTGCCAGGACCGAGGATTGAACCCCGGACCCCAGCACAAAAGTTCGACCCCTTACCCCTAAACCACCAGGTCACCGACGTTTTTATATCAAAGTCGTTTAGGCCCATTTCTGTAGCAAAGGAGTAAACATGGTTTACCACGAGTCTAAGAGACACCAGTTTATTTCCAGGTGGTGTTGACAAATAAAACTAGGTTAACATTTGTGTATGGGTTCTTCCTGCTATCCAATTAGTAATTATCTAAACGTTAGTACTAGGTGTGTATAGTAGAAGTAAAAGTGATAATTGTAGTGAAGTGGTTTATTGTTCTAAGTTAAATTAGTTTGTAAGTATACCCTGACATAATTGGTGTATTTAAAGAGTACACATAAAATCCCCCCCACCCCCACCCCCCATAAAAGGGAACTGACCTAATCTTCATATTGAAACTGAAGTAAATTTAACCGATTACAAACTACTTTTAAAAACGACTATAATAATAATAATAATTGCTTCTATCTTGTTTGTTTTTGACCTGTAATGTTATCCACCCTAAGCGTTAAAATCTAATATGAGCCCCACATAAAGGTGTACTATCTCTCAAAACCCAGAAGATCTGATTGTATCATTACTTACTGGTGATGGAGGAACAGCTGTCTTGCGGTTTGGACGGCTTTCGGGCCCTGTTTTTTTTATATCCCCTTCATAAGTGATGAGGGGCCGGCGTGCGGGCCCAATTTTAGGGCCCCCAAACAGTTCATAAAAGCGAACATAAGGGGGGTAGGAGGGGGTTATAAAAGAAGGCCAGGCCGGCAGGTTACAGATTGGAGGATATGCCAGTTGTTTTTTTTAGAACACAAATAAGACACGACAAGTCAAGAACCGTGCATTCATCTTTCTCTGTCTACTTCTATAGTTTCCCCTCTCTCGCACCCTTCACCCTAAAGTCTGGACATGTTAGGGGTGTCAAGCGTTCCACGCCTACCAGACATGATTTCATGGAACCTTCCAAACTTGAATAACATTTTCTAGGAATCTAACTTTACTTTATATCTCAGCCTAATGCGTGAAGACAGTTTTTCCATCTTATATATGCACTTATGGGGGCTCATTTCCCTGTAAAACATCCTCCTTAATCTTATTTATTAGATTAAATCGTTAATAATCCTTTAATTTAACGTACAAAAACATTACTCACTAATATTTTTAGCTAGAGTATTAGAGTATTTCAGATGATTATATTATTATAATAAATTATTTTAAGTGAGAAATTTGTATTATTATTTTTTTAAGGTAATTAACATGCACTTTCTAACTCTACTGATTATATCACCACACAAGGCTTTCATTGAGCGAGCTAGAAAGGGCTTACCAATTTTGCAAGGAAAAGTATTTTCACATACCTTACAGGATTCTTATACATGCCACAATCGACATGGGACTGATGATAGCTATATTCCGAAGGAAGGTGTGCTGCGGATTTTTATCGCTCAAGAAAAATCAATTGACCCCAGCTGGGTTTGAACCCATGAACATCGGGTCCTGAGGCAAGTACTTAGCCCCAAGATCAATGTGCTTTAATTATAATGTGCTGTTTTTCAGAAATTAAAAAAAGAGGATAGGGATGTCAATCAGTATTGAAGTAAAAGCCATGCCAAGTCCCCCCCAGTTAGGGATTGAGCTCCTTCCCCCCAGGGTAAGAGTCATACATGTTAATGCATTTCTTACTTAACCTGTAAATAATATATTTAGATTGGACACTGACCTGCATTAGTGGTCACATGTACATAAAGCACCACTCTCGTGTTGTTTTTATTATTATTTTTATTATTATTATTATTATTATTATTTTATTATATTATTATTATTATTATTATTATTTTATTATTTAGCACCGCGTCTTACTACCTGTTTGGGTTATACGCTTTAAGTACTAATTAAGTTATTGGAATGGGAATTAGGAAGGTTGAATTAGAGGAAGTGAACCCGCATTTGCGTGGAGAGAGAATGGAAAACCATTTAGGAAAAACCACCCCCATTTCACCCAACCGAGATTCAAACCTCAATCTCCCCGTCCTCAGCGGTCGAGCTCAACACGACTAGCGCGTTAGCCAACTACGCCACCGAGGCGGGTCCTCTCATGTTAAACTGGTTTACCGATGACGGAAAGAATGGGGTTCGAATCTCTGTTAGATGTATTGAAGGTGTTTTTTTCCCAGGGATTCCACTATTTTCTTACTGGAAAACTCCCTGCTTTTTCTAGGTCTTAAAGGAAGAATTGTTATGTTTTTTTATTCAGACAGCTTAGAGGAATAAAATCTCAGTTTTAATAAAATTAATTGGTGTGAGTGAATTCATCTGATATTTAAAACACTATGATTTCTAATTGATAGAGAAATACATACAGTTATTGCATAACCTAATAGTTCGAGAAGGAAAGAATATAAGACGTGTGTTTAAGCCTACGTAGTTAGTTATTCACTTCAATTGTACTTCCATTTGAGGGCCTAGTATTCAAATTAAATTTCCGAAATTCACAAAGATTCCAGTTTATTAATTCATTTCTAGCGAAATTTAATGTATTTTCCCTATTTTTCCCCTCAGACACAAACAAAATTACCTCTGTTCCCTGTTTCTCCAGATGCGTGGGAACCCTGTTTTTCCTGAATATATTCTCATTCTCCCTCCACGCACATACGGGTACATTTATTCTGAAAATCTACGTTCCTTGTTTCTATCCCATTAGCGTAATTAATCTATGCGTATCGCCCGAAAGGGTAATAGGACGTTATGGAGATAAAAATACTTGGACATTTAAACACATTTATATATTTGATCACTCGAAGAATTGTACTATTTGAAAACAAAGGAAGACCAACGTGGATTTAACCAGCGTTCCTTTACATATACTATTCAGCCCTGTTGACAGGAAGTCATAGAGACGGGGGCCGTTCATAAACCAGTCATCACGAGAAAAACATAGGTTTAATGAAACGAAACATAAAATCAATATATATAAAAAGTATTTTTAGCACCTATTCTTACTACCTGTTCAGGCTATATACATACATTATGTACTAATTACACTAATAAGTTAGGGACGAGGAAAGTTGAATTTAGAGGAAGGTTAACCACATTTGCATGGAGGAGAGAGGGGAAACCATTCTGGAAAATACACCTTCAGAACACCCGATCGGGATACGAACCTTGATCTCCTCGTCATCGACAGTCTAGTCTATTGCAAGAGTCACGCCTTAGACCACGCGGCCACTGTGCCGGGTGGTATCAAAAGTTGAAACATGTTTATTTCATAGCTTCATATTGTACAAAATGATTGGTCTTGCCCTTGTTGGAAACTTACCCTCTCACTCGTAAGAACTTATTTCAAGTACTTGTCCCAAAAAGTTTCACTTTTTTCAGAAACATTTTAAACAATATTAACTAGGATCCTTTTACCCAGTAGTCTCTTTTACTAGTGTTTTTTTTAAACTAATTACTAAACTCAGAAAACAAAGTGTGTCATTTTTACTAAAATTTCCCTCTTTAAACATAATTTGTTATTTTTTACATGTAAGATAAAACAATCAAGACATGTATTTTAAATCAGTAAATGTGTTTACAAGCCTAATATGTCACTTCAGTCAAATTGATCTGTAGCTAAGGCATAAAGATAAAGAAAAAACATCAATTAGAATACAAAAGTTTTTTCAATAACATTACATAAAACATATTAGTAAATATATATAATAAAAATTGTGTGCTTGTTTCAAAGAACACAATTTGTTACATAATTTTTATTTAGATTGACTTGAAACAAAAAAAACGTCATTACTATAGTGAAAATTTTGCAAATAGGAACTTTTAAAAATAATTTTTTTTTTTTTTTGCGTTTAACATTGATAACATTCAATTTAATCTTAATATTTCACCATAAGTATTAATTCTATCTATGAAAATTGTCATCTATAGATCACATGACTATATGAATAAATAAATGAAAATTGCTTTTATAAATTTTGTAATCGGCAAAATTGTTTCTTCAGACTGTTAACTATTTCTATTGTAAATAAAATTCTTACCACTGGTTGTACGCGTACCCCAGGTTGATAACCACTTGGATGGATAATGCTATCCACGCTGACCTGTGTTTCAAATGTTTTTGGAAAGGGCTGGGGCGTGTAATTATAGTGTTACGTCCCCCGGCCACAGATACACCAATCACCCCGATGATGATGATGATGTGATGATGATGATGATGATGATGATGAAACAGACAGGATGAATGAATAAAGGGTGATTGGTGGGGGTGAATTAGGGGTAACCCTTAACAACACTGCATTTCTTATCGCGATATATTTTTACTGGTGCTGGTTTTCGAAAATATCGGAAATAACATTTCAAATATCAGTAACGTATTGGTTTGTTGACCGATCACAAAAAATAATTTTGTTAAGAAAGTGACTCTTCAAAAGCTTCTTTGAACCTTTTTCTTTAAGTATACGTTTTAACACAACGGCTATTCAATGGTATTAATATTTGAATTAGAAATGAGGATGGTAGTTTTGGGGTAAAACCATCCGCATTAACATATATAGGGAATGGGAAAATCACACTTATAAATCAGCTATACAACAAATGCACATGTCTGAGAAACGGACCGTAACCTACCCTTTACCAGCAATCAAATATACTGTGATCCAGACGTCTTGGACTGCGTTAATACCACGGCTAAGAGAAGAGGGGGGAGTTTAAAAGTCCAAACTACGGGGATTTTTGAAGAAAAAGGTAATTTGTATTCAATAAGTAGAATCTAGTTTTCAAAAGTGAAGACTAATTCATGGAATTTGACAGCCATGTGTTAATTTTTAGAAGATGAACAAAGTAATTATTGTTCTGTGCAACCAGAAGATCTATATACAATTATTTAGCTCACAGCCGTAAAAAACAGTCTTTAGGCCTATATCGGTTACTGAGTCTCGTTACTTTTGGTTGCCATAGGTGGGGAGATAGAAGCTAGCTATTGTCATTCACCATAGGAGTGGTGGTAACTGGCAGCTATCAAAAGCTACCAAATCAAATCTCATATATCCATTCGCCAAACCATATAATCTGCAATACTTTTGACATTGAAAGCATTCTCAACAAACAATTTTGTCTTTAATTATGTTTTTCTTTTAACTGTGTTTAAATCTTCTGCTAGCTGTCGGCTATCAACACCCCTATGGCGAATATACTCTAGAAGCCCGGTCGAGTGCATGGAAAACGATGATTTCCAGTGGCGTTGTGTCAGGGCAATCAATACAAGCACTCCTTGCCTTTGATTGAAGATATGTAATTATTTTATTTTATGTTTACAAAAATATTTTCCTGGTAATCATCTAAATGTAATTCAAGCATCAGTGGCTTTGAAAAAAAAATCCCATACATGACAGTGACCGTAACATGCATGCAAGACGTGAATTAGTCCATCTAATAGTGGTTGAAATTTGGTATTTGTCCGAAATTCATCACATTGCTCTAGCTAGTCAAGTTCTTATTTGTGACGTCATAGATTTCGAAAGGGAGAGAAGTAAAAGAACTGCGTATGTCAGGTAAAATATGCAATCAGCCGATCTACGACTTCTCTTGCCTGAAAGGTGACAACTAGAACTGAAGTCACTACCCCTCTATTCTTCTTTCAAAACATATTGAGATGGTATTGCATAAAAGGGGAAATTAATATTGTCAAGGTACACACCCCGTGCCTACACATCTTTAAGCCCAGTACACACGACACAACTTCTTGTAAATAAAGTTGTACAAGAAGTTGCATCCTGAAGATGGTGTCGTGTGAACACCAAAATTTGTACAAGATCTGCTTTGCACAAATTAATGTATAGAATTCAGGAAATAGAACGCGTCCTAGATCAGCCATTTTTCTTACACACCTTTTGAGTTGTAAACACGAAAACTTCGTCTGCAAGACAGTTACTTTTTATTTTAAAATAATGATTGTAAGAAAAACAGCTAAATGCTTGAAAACAAACAAATAGTTATAATTGAAGGAGGTCAATTCCCAAATATAAAGGTTTTCGAATGTTTTATAAAAATATAAAAAAATTTAAAAAAAATCATAATATTTAGGAATGATTAGAAATTATTTACATTAAATACAAATATTTCCCAAATCATTCAATCATTATTTTTTCATAAAAAGGGTAAAAACGCCATGTTTTTTTCTAATATTGTATGCAATCACAAATGCCGTGTGAAAAGTCACTGGTTTAAATTTCTATGCGATCCACGAGAGCAAGATATTGTACAAGAAGTTGTGTCGTGTGTACCGGGCTCTAGAGTATTGTGGAGCTTGTAGCAGGTGCTTTTGTTTTGATGTGCACATTAATGTAAATCACAGAACAGAATGACGCCCAAAGCCACAAATATCATTAAATACCTCCAAATAGCTTCTTGAAACATAAAAAATTTTGAAAAAAAACCGGGATCTCCCCTTTTAAGCTTGAAGGCACCCCTTCAAAGCTTGCCTAATAATTTTGATCAGAAGACGCTACTGATGATTTCCACTGTGGTTTTCACATACTCTCTCCACTTTAGTGTGGAAGCATCCTAGCTAGACAACTCTCTTGATAGCTACCCCTTGTATTAAATTGACTTAGAGCCCTTATATTGAACGTACTAATTAATAAATGAATAAAAATAAAATAGTTTACTGGAAGACTCGTGAAAATATATTCTTTAGTCCCCAACTAGAATCGAGCATGGTCAGCATACGTCAGTCAGAAGGGGAAGAGGGGGGGGGCAACTATCTATGCTGGTAATACTTAAGAGAACCAAACTTTTTTGTGAGTGAACCCACATCAGTGGACATGAGTACTAAACATCAAGTTCGTATATTCTGGCTTAGCAATACGGTTAAATCGGGGTTTGAACCCTGGCCGTGTTTACTGAGGGTGTTTTTCCCACTCTCCCTCAACGTGTGGGTACATTTATTTTTAACTCTACCTTCCCTATTCATACCCCATTAGTGAATATATGCTGATGGTGACCTGGTGGTCTAGTGGTAAGGTTGTCAAACTTCTACGCAGGGGGTCCAGGGTTTAATCCTCGGCCCTGGCACAGATTTATTTGATTGCCAAACCCTTCCTTCACCTCTTACAAGACGTGTATTAATCACAACTTGTGAATGTGGGAAATGCCAGGCCTCCACCGTGGTTCGGATTCCACGTTAAACTGTAGCTCCTACATTTCATCTCACAATCACCCTACTATTACACATTAGCGTAAGTGGGTATAACCCGAATGGGTAGTAATAAGTGGTGTTAATAATAATATATGCTGATATCCCGGGTAGATAGTAAGATGCGGTGCAAAAATTAGTAATGTTGAAATGAACGTCTCTCTCTCTCCCTCTCTCTCTCTCTCTCTCTCTCTCTCTCTCTATATATATATATATATATATATATATATATATATATATATATATATAAGAGAGAGAGAGAGAGAGAGAGAGACGTTCATTTCAACATTACTAATATATATATATATATATTATATATATATATTATATATAATATTAATATATATAAAATACTATATTATATCCCCACTACCTGTATGAAGCTGAGAAAAAGAGCAAACATACCTCAATTTATCCCACTATACTGTGCAAAGAGAGTCCTCCTAGGTTTCCCTGTGAGCGCACTAGGTTAAGGCTTTTAGAGGTTTCTTGTTTGTGTAGTTAAAGTCTTAGCCACACTACAAGTGTACTTAGATCGTATTACATTTTTGAAAGATATAGATAATATAATATTGAAATAAGTGAAGTTAATAATAATAACAATAATAATAATAATAATAATAATAATAATAATAATAATAATATCTAAAGTCAGAGTATAGTTATCAAAACTAATATCATGTCAAATAAGATACCTTCAGGATCCACTCCTTGATATATCGATTCATGAAGGTAGATTTATCAACTTTGGAAATTGTTACATAAGACGTCAATTACTGGGGGATATATTAGTCATTCTTGCTCCATTCGGGTTATCCAATTATTTATATTATTGAAGCAGGAATGAGGAAGTTTGTATTTAATGTAAGTGTATCCTCAATTTGCATCGGGGAAGAGTGGAAAACTATTTAGGAAAACCACTTTTACTACACCAGTTGGGATTTCATCAGAAAACAAAAAAAAAGGCCTGCTTGTAGCCTTAGTCCATGTGCCAGCCGATTTAGTCCACATTCTAAAACTACTGGTAACTTTATTGTACTTGTAAGCGCACGGCCCATGTACAGTACTAAATTTTAGAACAGACAAAACCCACCCCAAGTCTTTGAGCCAAAAATGTATCAGTATAAAAGGGGAAGTCACAATTTAACTAATATATTTTTAAAGTATACTAAGGGTTGAACCACGGACTCTTGAATCGGTTAACTTAAGTGTTATCGTTCAAGGAAAGAGCCCTTTTCACCCCACGGATAACACCTATCTTAGGTAGGCGTCGCATCGCAATGCTGTCACCAGGTGTCTTCTCTAGAAAACAATGGGTTGGAGATCAGAAAAATTGTTTTAATATGTTTAGAATTTTTTTTTAAATAATAATATTTTAAAATGGAAAATCTACTAAACTGATGTATAGCTTTACTTTTCTCAAACTAAAATACAGAAAACAGCACTGGATTCTAGCTCGAGCGTAGTATTTATTGTAAACTAGTATACATTCATTTTAGTAGCTAGTTTTGACTACCACTAATGTAATGGGTTCCAACAAAATCCATGTCAAAAATTGAGAAGTATCTAATTTCCTGGTTAATCCACTCTTCAGGATTTGGATCATGGCAAAGGTGTAAACAATAGGCATGCAATGCATCCTCAGCTTGAAACGTACCATAAGGAAGATCCATATAAAATCTAACACTAGCGAATAGGACAGACTCCTACTTCTCAACTAGCATCACGTGTGAACTACCTTCCCTCATCCTGAGAGTCAGACCACAGCTCAAATAAATAACGGCTGTAATATGACAGCTGGAATGCGACTCACTTCAGGGGTGATGCGTTATTCTACCAGAGGGAGAAACGGGGGGGAATGATATCTTCCAGGACACAGGTAAGTAGTAGGTGTTGTTAGAAAGACCTCAAACTCTAGATAAAGAGAGGGGATGGATGGAAAAGAGAGGAAGAGGAGTAAATTAGTTTTGAGTTTCAAGGAGTAATAACTAGGGGTTATACGATAGGAGGGGGTGCCTATTTGGGTAGATATTAACATGTCAAGCAAGACCCACCTGTAGGAGCGTTAAGAGAGAACGCGAATGAAGGGGAGTGTTTTATTCAGTTTTTACAACAAAACATTTTGTTGATCAAAATAAATAAAATAATTATCCAGTATAAACATAGAGCTTAATTTACTTCACATGGTGATATTAACAGTTCTTAAATATCTTTTTTTAAGAGTCTCCTAGAATTTAATGATAACTTTTTCTCTTCATTTAAAAAGTGTGTTGTCATCTAATACCGCTATGATCAACAACTGTTGATATCACAATGAGAAGAAAATTAAACTCTATTATACTACTGGGGCAATATTATATGTATCTTAGCCAAACAAATCTTTGGCGATAAAAACTGCAAAAACACTGACCTCATGTCCCATGGAAGAAAGCACGAGTAGAGTAAGGGTCAATGTTTTTGGTATTTTTATATCCATTTTTGAGGAGTCGGTGGTTGGGAAACAATGAATTAAATGTTGATTCATTAGATAAGTTCAGTGTAATCTCCTATATACAGTAATCTCAACAGATTCTTGAATATTTGTCCAAGGCATCATGTAATTTGATAACATTTTCACTTCACTTAAAAAGTTTCTCAATAAATCTCATTATGTTCACGACAAATATTCAAGAACGGGTGATAGATATCACGAGTGTATAAAACTAAACTGAACGTATCAGCTGAAGCAATATTGTGTTTATTTTCTATAATTTCTGCTATAAAAACTACAAATATACTTACCTTAACTCGCACGATACTTGAATTATAACACAATTCCTTTCTATTTTTCTAGTATGCGACGTAAAGACGTTGATTTTTTCAAAGAAAAATCACTATATTAAAATACATATTTATATTAAAGCAAAACTAGGTCGCTTCAATCGGTAATGTGACAGAAATAAATGTAAATATTATTTAACCCATAAAAAAAAAAGACCAAATGAGCTTGAAACAATTTCAAATGATAATTAACGTAAAAAATATCCTATTGGAGGTGTCACCAACATGAGAATGGTTATCAAAAGGGCCGCCTACCGGAACGCTAAGACGTATTGCAGACTTCCAGGAATGCCATGTTATTTAAGAGGAAACACCCAACTATTTCTTGAAAAACTTGTAAAAATATTATATAAATCATTTATTTAAAAAATGTCTCCCCTGTTATAAAAAAATATTTTTTTCAAACCAATCAAAAGTAATGGTCTTAAATCAAAATATATAAGCAAAATTATATTTTGAAATTATTTTTTTAAAATTATATTTCATAATCACAGACCAAATAATTTGTTTACAGATTAGGCATTTATTTGTTTTTTTATCATTGTAATTTTGTTTAGGTGAAGGCATTACATAAACCGGAAGGAAACAAACACTTGTACAATTAAATGTACAGAACTAGCGAAGCTTAGAAGTTCAAAATGATCTTTATGTTACGGATGTATTTGTACCAAGTACAATGTTTGTAATCTTTAAATGACACCGGGACATGGGAATCAATCTCGGGACCCTTGACATAGCGTGTACATTATTTGCGACTGAGTTAACCACGATTCGTTCCATGCTCAGGGTAATTCTTCATTCATATATTAACGACCTTTCCTATTTGGAGATTTTGAATCTCTTTTGTGAAGCTGGATGCATTTTAACTTGACACACCTAAACACTTTAAAGGTTAACATACTTAGACGCCAATGCACGAAATAGATATAGAGGGAAGAAAATGAGCCGCTCATCCTGTGAGGCTTATTGTTTATCTGCTGATAGCCCTTCCCCATTTCCTCTGACGAGTTTACACACTCACTATACAATTTACTCCTTGAAAACATTGACTTGCTTCCTATTTCCGATCAACAAATGTTTCCACTGGAAGGAAGATTCCTACAGGACATTTTCCTGACCAAGCCAAATAACGATATAAAGATAAGGGTTTTTATTTACGATGCTAGTAAAATAAAAAGCTTTAACAAAGTTTATTTTCAAACCATGTCACATTCATTTGACTATATATCATGCGCTCCTTCTTACAGTAAAAGGAAAATATTGACAATTCATAAAGATATCTTTGGCTAAAATGTGTCTTTGATGTACACCAACTGGCTTTCAAAATTCAAAACTAAATTTTAGCTTTTCCTTCTTCTTTCTTTTAATCCCCCCCCCCTACACACTCTTTCAAGAGAGGAAAAATTTACGATATGTTCGAAATGAATTAGGTACTAAGGAAGGGGAAGAAACTCAGTTGCAAAATGAAATAACATGTTGATTTTTTATTTCTTTTGAGTTTTAGAGTGGGTCATCAAAGAAACGTCTATTTTTCTCAAGGCAGTAAAACCAATGTGAGGGGGAGTCTACTTGAATAAAAAATATAAAATAGACGGACAGAAAAATATAAAGACACGAACAAGAAGGAATGTAGAAAGAGTCTTTTTTTTAGTAAAAAGGTAGTAAGAATATCTTAGAGAGAGGAAGGACGAAAAACGAAGTACGTAAAACCCAGAAACAAAGTGAAACTAACCATCAGAGAGACATTAGAGATTCAGCTTCCAAGCAGTCAGAAACCATACGTGTTTCATCACCACAAAGATTTATTTTAAAACTAGCATCGGAGACGTGTTGTCCTGGACTTTCGGGATCTTACTGGACCCAAAATAACATTTCTCTAGTAGGGAACAGTCAGGGCCTCTCAACAGATAAGTTACGTATGTAAGGAAATGACGTCCAACCTTATTTTTTTTAATTCACTTCCGGTGAGTAAAAAACAACTTTGTATTCCTAGGTATAGAGATGAACAAACATATAGGTTCCTATGACCACGTGCGAAGAGTGTTTTTTTTAAGACACGGCATTGCCTCTACCGGCCGCCAACATAAACATCACACTGGCCAAACGAAGATCAGATAGCAAAAGAGGAGAAATAGTATTTTGAAGGGAGCAATATGGAATGCATTAATGGTGAGGTATTTTTTATTGGTTTTGAAGTTTATATTTTTATTTGTTTTGAAGTTAATATTTTATTTTGTACAAGAATACTTTGAGATAAATATTAGTGATAGTAATTTAATTCAAATATTAATTGAAAAGAAACAATATTAATCAGAATTAAAATATAGGTGCGTTAATCCATGTACTAACATTCTTAAAAAGTTAATTCAACATTAACTCCAATACTCATTATGATTTTTTTTTAACAAATGTAAGTTTTATGTTTACTTACTTATCATTCCAAATAATCCTACTGAATGAATTAACAGCTGTTATATTACTCCTTACCACTTACGAATAGTTATACTAATATATACTAGGGAAGACAGATGTATTCTATCATACCTAGGGTTTTTAATTTGTAAAAGACTATCACGTCACTAGGTCTTGATTGGATCATCATAAATATGAAACATAGAGTAAATTATATTTCACCTTTGAAAGTTGAACAAAATAATTAGTAGTCTTCATCAGGAAAAATGACAAAAACTCAACCATGTGTAAATAGTTTGGACATTCTTGCTTCACGTCTTACTACTTGTCCGGGATATATACATGTAAATAGTTTAGATAAATATGTGTTTTAAGTGACACTATGTCAAAAAGTACGAATTAATATAAAAACTCAATAATAAAATAAAGCTTAAAAATAATAAAAATTTACAGAGAGGGAACGGTAAAATCCGGGAGCTCTATTGTATTCGATAAATTCGAAATAATAGCATGAAAACGGTTTAATCAATCCAGATCCGCATTTTTGTTTTCTTGAGCAAAGAAATAAAAGAACTAAAAAAAGTAGACAATCATATATTGATCAAATTCACTCAATAGGTTTAATTATTTACAACGTAATAATCATGACAAATTAACAACAGCAAAATCGGTACTTTATGAGTTTCGAATTTGATAAGTGTTTGTAACTTTTCAGAACTCTCCATAAATCCAACACAGTAAGTTGTGCTTCATTAATTAATTTTGTATTGGCAACCATTTTACGTTTTTTATAACTACAAATAAAAACAAAGACCAAATTATTCAAATGCCACGTTAAAGCCCTCGTAGCTAAACCGTTGGTGAAGCTACTCAGAGCACTCTATGCTTGTTATAAAGATTTTGAATGCTTCAAGCTTAACATAGAGACTATACCATACAACATCTATGGCGTTTTTATGTAAATAACTTAAGTAAACTTACTCAGACGATTCATTACAGATTACGTCCTAAATTAATTTTATTTGGATGCTCTTAAAACAAATTAAAATCTATTATATCCATTTGATGATATAATATAAAGTTATTTTAGATCATGATGTTTTATTTAAATATGATTTATTTGTTGTAATTAAAATGCCTAGTGATAGTAATAAAAAATAACGAATAGAAAAATCACTATCAAAGCCTACCGTTTACAAATAAAGAAACAAGTTAGTCTCAAATGTATAGTCACAGTTATCCAAACCATATGGTGGGATATTTTAACTTTAGTGTGGAAGTTGTGTATGCTAGACCGTCAGGTATGTCTCGCTTTAACTTTACAAGGATTTTCATAATATGGACGTTAGTGTTAACAGAATTTTGTTGTACAAAAAGTTGGGGACCTAATCACTGAATCTTATGTTAAGCTCGACAAATACAATAACGTGACATAGTAAAATTGAGCTTAGTGTCGATACTATCCCAAGTTTGGTCTTGACTGTTGACTCGAAAGACCACGTGAAAAGGAATTCAACTCTGATTTTTTTTTTTCTAGCACCTCGTCTTACCTTTCGGGTTATTCGCTTATGTACTAGTTACGCTAGTGGTTTTAGGGATGAGGAAGCTTATATTTATAAGAAGTTACCAACATTTGCGTGGAGGGATAGTGGAAAACCATTTTGTAAAATTCAACAGTGTCGCTTAGAAAGAGTTGCAGTTGGTAACCTGGTTTCTGACGGATGTTAATAATCACATCATCCCTCTCTCCAACCGGGCAGAGAGGCTTCACGCTCGTGAGCCCATTCAAACATTTCACCCTCGATGACTTAACTTCATAGCCACATGCCCAAGGTGCGAGGAACGTACACAGGGGTGTAGAAATAAAGGGTTCCTTTTGGGAGACATCGGCAGGGCTGAACCTGTGATATTCATTCAACCTTTTTTTTTTTTACCCCTAAATATAATTTATTTCCAACTTTGTAGGCCTACCACCAAAATTGTTGGTGCAGAATGCAATTTATACATATTATTCTAGCCCTAAGCTATTCAGTGTTTATCATGAAATTATATATATATATTTCATTTTACGTGGCCCCTAAAATGTCTTCGCGTAATCCCAAGGGTAACCGTATTTCAGGTTGAATACCGATGCATTAAAAACCCGCCTCAGTGACGTAGTTAGCTAACGCGCTGGTTTCGTGTTAAGCTAGACTGCCGAGTACGGGGGGATTGAGTTTCAAATCTCGGTCTGGTGAACTGGGGTGATTTATTATTAAATAGTTTTCTACTTTCCCTCCACGTAAATGCGGGTTCACTTCCTAAATTCAACCGTCTCAATTCCTAACCGATTAGCGTACTTAGTACTTAAGCGTATAGCCCGCACGGGTAGTAAGACATGGTGCTAAATATTACCACTGCATTAAACAAACCAAGGTGGGCGCCTAGGGCGCCAATGTACTAGGGGCGTATTCCAACCCGAATTTTTAAAAATTATTTAATTTTCATTTTTTATTTATTTGAGGTACTTAACGTGCACTTTCTGACTCGATTGATTATATCAGCACACGACTTATAAACTAACCTAAATCTAGAACAGACACAACACGCAGCCCTGAGCCGTTAATACATCACTATAAAAGGGGTTTTTGTATTTAAAAATATCACTATTAAAATTAAATAGTATAATGATTATTTCTTAATAAAATAATTACATCTAAATATTTTATCTAATTTTAAGATTTTTTTAAAAAGAATGACCAACAACCCAATCACTTTTATTGTTTTATTACATTTGGGGTTGCTTTGTAGGCGAATCACTTTGGTATTCGATTAAAATCTTCCAAAAATATAAAAGAAGGTGAAGAAAGGATATTTTGGTACAATGATAAAGGGGGACATAGGGTTGTCACTGCTAATTTTGTATTTACTTCACGCTTTTTTATTATTATTTTTTCCTGGTATTTTGGCATCCTATTATTATTTTGCATCACGCAGGGGGCACGGTTTATTTATATTATACAGAATACAAATGGGGGGCCGATTTTAATTCTCGCCTAGGACGCATGAAACCCTTGCATCGTCCAAGGACACGGGATAGTTCATGATGGAGTAGACTTTCCTAAGAAAATAAATTATGTTTTCTAAAATAAAGATTACAAATACCAACACGTAATTTGTACAAAATTCAATAATTGGCGTGTATGTTGTATTCTTACAGATTTACACTGTACCTGGGCTAAAATCCCTGTCAAGAACAATGAGGTGGTTTTCTAAAGTGTTATTTTCCCGGCTTATGCTTTCTGCGTCATCTGCACGGGGGTATTTTGGTGTATTATTTTATAATCTACCTTACTTGTCCCGCGCTCTTAAATAAATATAAATTGGCTTGATTAAAATACCATGTATTATATAAATGTGCACACATTATTAAATTCCAGAAACATAATTAATTTGTATAGCCTATACTCTATAGTTCTATAAGTGGTGCATTCAAAAGTTGGTGTGCAGTTTCCTCAGATGTTGTCATCGAGTGTAGCTGAGAGAGAAGATCCTCCATTATACCTACAGGATTATTTTCTATCACAGTGTCGTACTACCTGTTCGGGTTATACACATATGTACTAGTTACACTAGTGTGTTAGGGATGATGAAGGTTGAATTTAGAGGAAGAGTAGTCACATTTACGTTGAGAGATAGTATAAAACTATTTAGGAAAACCCAACCTCAACACATCAGACGGGATTCGAACTTTAATCTCTCCATCATCATCAGTCTAGTCTATTGTGAGTGCGAAGCCTTGGAACATGAGGTCACTGAAGCAGGTTATCTACAGTCAGTCTCCCAGAGGTCATCACCATATATATATATATCATGATCGAAGCTACCAGCAACTTTATGGCGAGACATGTAAGTTTGTTCACCCTGATCCATGCAAGCCCTACCTCAGTTCTCTTCTTCGACACCAAACCACTTTTCCTTTCATTTATCCGGGTAAGGGAATGAGGATGGGGTGAGGTGGTGGTGGTGGTGATGGTTGGGGGGAGGGTGAGAAGCTCTCCTTCTCTACCCATTCTCACACATTTCCTCAGATGGGCAAATCCTTTCGCCAATATTCTTTAATACGTGGTTGTGGTTACCATCACGCTTGGGTAAACGAAGGGGATCCCCCATTCCCCCGTTTTCACCCGCAAGGTCAGTTTTTGAAACGCTCGGGGTTGGTAAAACCTTTAGCCGCTCCTAATCCTCCTGTCTTCACCTTGTATTGGAGGGGGACTAACTAGTCAGATCACTTCCATGTGACATCTTTTAGGTTAGTTTTTGGAAATAAAACCGAATATCTCCAACATTAAATCAATAGATGAGGAAATGTGAGCTTTAGATTATTATTTTGAAAGGTTTGGGTAAGTTTTAATATTTCTTTTATTCTTGAAGTTTTTAGTGAAAATAGATGACTGGGATTTTTTTTTAATACTAGGCCCGTTCAACATTAAGTCTTTTGTAAAGCCTTAGATGTGATAAGCCTACGCTTAGACTAACGCCTTTGAGCTCTTGACCACGGTGTGATTTTATCGTAAAGCTATTAACTATAAGGTATTGCGAATTAAATAATTTGACTGTTGTTTTACAATAATAACAGGTTATATAATAAACATTACTATGATAAATAAGTTCTAGTTGCTTGGAATATGTTATCACAGTAGAACCTCATTAAACCGGATTAATTACGGATTGAAGTTGTCCAGATTAATAAAAGTCAGGATAAAAGTATTAACCTATTAAATAAGGCAAGGTACGATTAAAACAGCTATACAAATATACGAGCTATACCGACCGAGCGGCCACCACCATTAGCAATGGTAGTGCCTACATTTGCAGATAGAGTATGTCATTTGGCCATCACAACTAGCCCTCCGGGCGTTAATCTCAGTTTTCTAAGCCAGAGCGCTATTTTTTTTTTTCAATTAGTTCCGTCATTTGTCCTCGCGAGGCTGGAGTTGACTCCATTACAGACCCTTTGCTTCACAGATAAGTATTGGAAGCCCCGGGGTTCGAGCCCGGGACTTCTGGATCTGTAGCCAGGAACTCTGACCACTAAAATTCAAACAAAATGTTGCTGGAAGAAATCATGGTTTTTTGAATAATATTTTCGGGCTCATTCTCGGTGTATATAAGCTTTCATTTAAAAAACCATGATTAAAGTCGGCTAGGTAGAACTCCAGAAATCACTGTCGAAAGGAATCGCTTCGCATTTTAAATATATTTCATAAATGCGTACATCTAAGTACCATAAATAATATAATGCACGGCCACTTGTCCTCAAAATGTTACAGAAACATTATCAACTTCACAGCATAATTAATTAGCTTACATTGTTGCAGAAACACTCCACCAAAGAGTATTAATAAAATAATATACACTTTTACAGAAACACTAAGAAAAGAGAAACATCCATCAAAGAGGGTAACAATCAATTCCAATTGCCTAAGAGCTTAATAAATATAATGCTTATAGCTCAGAAATTACTGGTTTCGTAAAAATATGTTCCAATTAAAATATTTTAATATTTAATAGTAGGCTATAGCCTACAACTTTACAATAGTAAGTTATTTCGTGTCTCAGATAGTTAAGAGGATATGGTCAAAATGGGAAGTTTCTGCTTGTATAGAGTATCATTAGAGTCATTTTAATAAAAGAGTGAGAATTTCCATTTTGTTTTTAAAACAATACCTGGATTAAAATTTAATAACAACCGTTTGAATATATTTGGAGAAAATCGAGTTTTCCTTTTTTTGCCCTTACATAAACTATTTTTAATTTTAAGGATAAATATATAACTCCCCTCGGAGGATTCCTATGAAAATCCCAGATCACAAGTTTCAGCCCAATAGGTAAAATGGTTTAGGCTCTAGGCCAAGATAAAGACACACACACAGACAGACAGACAGACATACGGCATAGTGAAAACCACTATTCAGGTTGACATTTATCAAAATCTTGGGCTTGATTTTTTTTAGACAATCACAATACTGCTCTCTCCGAGGGTTCGAGAGGAAGCAAAAAGAGAATTCAACTAAAATACATCCGTATCGGTAAACACATGGTCAAGACCATTATTTTTGACTGTTTTCGTTTGCCAGTGACAGATTGGTGGGGTTAAAAACATGTTTGTGTGTACTGAAGGTGGTTATTACAACATTATTTATACTCGTTCTCGACGTAAATGCGGGTGCACTTAATTATAATTTTACCTTACTCATCACTATCCCATATTACTGTACTACACCAAAAACAACTAAAAGCTGCGACGTGTTCCACTGTTGTTCGTTAGTAGAGTGCGTGTCCCCGAGACGCCATGTGCTATCGGGAAGTAGGGGGGTAGGAACCCCCTCCCCACTAAGCATGGGGCTGTGTGTGTGTCTTCATGAAACCCGTGCAAATTGTGGTGGGACCTCACAATGGTTCAACAAAGGGCGGAACATCCGATGCTATGATCGCTCTATTTATCCACCCAGCTTGCCGGTATTAGAGGCTACATTCAATAGTAAACGCTGTCAGAGGTCGTGAATCCTAGAAACTAATATTTCACTGAGAGGTAAAAGCTGAGCCCACTGGGGAGTTGTAAATGTTAAACCTAAATCACATAGGATCCAGTTTAGAATTTTATTGTGAATTGTAACGGTTTTTTTTATTCACTTACATAAAAAAGCGCGTTATTTAAAAATCTATATTTCCCTCTTTTTTTTATTCCGCTTCTAACTACCCATTTGGACAACATGGATTTAAATCAATTACGGTAATGTAGTAAAGCTGGGGAAGGTATAATTTAAAGTAAATACACCCGCATTCTCTTGGAGGAGTAGAAAACCATTTAGGTAAAGCCACTCTCAGTTTACCCGGCCAATATTCTAACCCCGATATACCCATCATCAAACTAAATAGAGGTTGACATATATAAATGGGTGTTATTATAGGACTACATGAAGATAGAAGGAACTTTCCTTCAATAATCTTAACAAATGGAACACTCTTACTACCGTAAAAGAAACAGTAAATTGTTTTGTTTAGAAAATTGAAAGCCACGTATGGAGCAATGCATAAATGACTTTTATTTACATGATTTACTTAATTAACCATGCCACAACACTACTCGTGTTATTCATATAGTACGATTTTTTTTTTTATAATTTAAAGCGAAAATGGATTAGTTTTGTTCCTACCAATCATCAAGAACTAGTGACGTGTATGCAATTAGACCACATGTATACTGGATCGGGTAATTATTACCTACGGATAATGATTAATTTTATATCCATCCATTTTCACTATTATTATAGCTGAAACTCAGTAAACATCTCAAAAATAGTGTTTTCATTGCCTTAACGTGGGCTTACTTTATTGTTTATGTTAGAGGTACGCTTACTATACATCTAAACTCATCCAAAATGAAGTTAGGAAATTGTGTAGTCAAAATATACCCCATCTACGGTATAAAAGAAAACTTTACTTGTATTGTATTATAATATAAAATAAATTTACCAAATGGAATGTAACACTAGTTATCAATAGGCTCTAATACCGTCACGAACTAGCAACGATTTAAAAATAGGCCCCATGGTGTAATGGTCAGTGAACCTGGCTACGAGTCTAGGGGTCCCGGTTCAATCCCTGGCTAGTATCGCCGGCTTCACGACTTCATAATAACTATCATCACATCCTCTTATTGAGGGTCCAACTTGTAGAAAATCTTCTATGATGTACCCTGGGTATAATTCATTCACGACCTAAGTTTACCTGGATGACAGCTCGAAATGTTACTAGAAGTAATCCCTAATATATCACTACGCCAACAGCTGACATCTATCACTTTGGATGACGGTAATGAAAACAGATAATAATATATTAATGTGATAATTAACCACAGTAATTTAGGCCAATATTATTTATATATTTATCTCAGGACGGACACAAAGTTTATTTATTGTTTTATTCCACTTTAAAAAAATATTCACACCACTTTCATAAAAACTTCTAACGAACATAGCTTCAAAATGGCGACTGACGAATTTAAACTATATGGTTGAACATGACGGTAAACCAGTTTTTTTTACAATGATGCAGACACGCAGTTGATGAACATATTTTATTCAGTTATATATTTCAAAATAAGATAAAATAATCATAAAATTATTTATTGTATGTAAAAAAAATGACAACAATTTTCTCTTTTCCGAGTAAATACGATGCCTTTATTAAGAGGTATTGATGTGTGCACTATATTACACAAAATCAATAACGTTCCAAAACGAAGAATACGTACTTTTAATTATGTTTAAAATATTTTTTCGAGTTGGATAAAAAGAAATTATTTAAAAAAATGAAATAGTATGAGAAAACTTAGGTTTACGTTATTTTAAATGTAGTATATAACAGGTATTTAAAGATCTTTACATTTATAACAAAACAATGATCTTTTACGAGTGTTGGCAACCCAAAACCTAAACATATGATTTTCGAACTGTCATCCAGGTAAAAACCTATCGTGAACAGACTTTAGCGTTCTGCGCCACCAAAGCGGCTAATAGTCCACACATAAGGCAAACAAACTTGAATCTCATGTCCTTACCGGTTATATATGCAATATGAGTTTTTAAATAAAAAATTGTAAAAACTAAGAAGATAAAATACTAAAGGTAAATTTTAATATAAGCCAAGCTGATGAAAGGTTATTTTAATAAAGCTACGTTTTATAAATTACTCTCTCAAAATAGGCCTATTCTGTTTAGAATCGAACCTAGACCTTTTGTATGAAAAATAAACCTGAATGCACATACTCCACTTAGAGTGAATAATATGACTTATGTAAATACAAACAAAATTCTTAACACATTGTTTTTAAAAATTTAAACCATATCGGTTAGGCCTGAATCGTGAAAACTCAACGCCAAGGGGTGATTACCAACACAACACCGCCGATTATACAGTACCTATATATTTTACTTATGATATCAAAGTTGAAGGGGAGGTGGAAAGTCCACCCCTAGTTAGTAGGGATGCGTTACCATATGTGCCAGGGTTGGCTAATAGCTCACACAACCCTCCTCTAAACAGTGACAAAGACCCCTCATACCGAACTCCCAGGTCATAATCTGCTTAACATACAGAGCTCCAATACTGTGCTGGCTGCCTTTCTGGTTTACTCGCACATACAACTCAACCCAGTGGACTTAAACCCTCTAATCCGCCATGTTGAAAAGCGACTTTCACTGGTGTCAAAAGAACAGATAGACATAATATAGATGCAAGAAGGACTTATGGGGGTTGCTAAATGGAGCGCTGAGACGCGATGCGGAAGTCCAGAGATATCGGGTTCTTTGCTATTTCAAAATATGGTTCATGCAAAGCGGTTTTTATAGCGAAACTCTTTTTGGTCAAAATAAATCAAATATTGCTTCAGTAAAAACAGAGATAGTAATGATCTTCACATGGTGATATCAACAGTCCTTGAATATATGTCAAGGGTGTCCTGAAATTATTTCATAACAACTTTTTCTCTTCGTTTAAAAAATTTGTTATCTAATGCCACTATGCTCATGACAGATATTCAATAAATTTTGATATCACCAGGCAAAAAAAAAATAACTCCATGTTTCTGCTGGAACAATCTTTTCTTATTTGAACCAACAAATATAAAAACGGCAAAAACAATAAATTTGTCTCGCGTTCCCTACATCCCCACCTTTAAAAACTAATAAAGTCAAGTTTTGTAAAATTAGAACATTTTAATATAATTAAGGATTGTTTTAGCAATGTTAGTGCTTCAGAACTACCATTCCCATCAGAAATATCTCAATTAAAGGATATTATTTTCCTTCACGTAGACGGCATCCTTAAAATCCATCCACATGGTTGAGTGACTGAGGGAACTGACTACAGGCCCGCAGGTCAAGCTCAGGATTAATAGCCCCTACACTAATCCTGCCATGTTTTTTTTAATAAAGGGTATTTATTGTAAGACCAAAATATATT
Source organism: Timema cristinae (assembly GCA_039000515.1). Classification (NCBI taxonomy): domain Eukaryota; kingdom Metazoa; phylum Arthropoda; class Insecta; order Phasmatodea; family Timematidae; genus Timema; species Timema cristinae. The sequence goes on along the minus strand of JBCFYV010000935.1, from coordinate 36,313,319 downwards.
TTACACAGAAACACATTTATCTTTTTCAAAGCTTTAATGTTGCATTAATATTTGTGAATAATTTTCCTTGTTTTTTTTATTTATTGTCTTCTAGAAATTAATTTGTTCTTCGAAGATAAATACAACATGACATGACTTCTTAAAACAAAGTCTCGACGATTGAAATTAATTACAAAACTCAGGTGCATGACAAAATATAAACATTACTTTATTTTATATACGAGAATGTAGTACCTACTCGTCCTAATGAAGAACGATAAATTTAGCTTTGTGACACGTTCACACATGTGAATCTGTAGAGAATATATATTTACACCGGAAACTGCACACACTGTAGGTCTAGCCAATACAAAATGTTCATAACATCCCGTTTAATAATAATGTGTATAGGTTAACTTAAATATAGTGTGGCTATGAAAGTCATCACAGACAAAAACAACAATATTTCTAGATTTAATTTAATTTAAATTTCAGTTTTAAAATATCACGAAGCTTTTCTGGCACTTTGTTTTTTTGTGTGTTATTCTATGTTATTTTTTGAATTGATAAATGAACAAATGTATACGACACTTTATTTGAACTTTAAAGTAAATACTTATTAACCTTAAAACTTGAAATATTATAGTAAATGTACTAATTATGTTTTTAAATCGAGTCCCCTTGGTATATTTTACTTGTATTATTGGTTTCAATATATCGCAACACGTAATGTTACAAACATAAATTATGCTAATAGACTGGCACAATACGTATAATATTTCACTTCGATTAAAGAAGTGACAATTTTATTTTATTAGTATTTTTTCTGAATAATTGGAGAGGGGATAGGATTAAATAGCTTTATAATGGATTATTTGTTTGGGGTATTTAACATTAACAGATTATATTATCACTAGATAGCTGTTGCCCGCGGCTTTGCTCGCGTGGAAGTTGATTATATACAAATACGAAAATATACATATGTATTTACAGATTAATTTAAAATATTACGTTACGTTGTGACCATAACTTGACCTCAGATAAAAAATAATGCAAGTCCGATACAAACTTTCACCCCCTTTTTCATCCCTTATTAAATAAAATTTCCAAAATTCCTGAAACACGTATTTATTTGTTTTACGTCAATAAGCGAAATACAAAATTTTGTTTGTGTAGCTTTCAAAATGACGGACTTTCAAACATATTATCATACATATTATCATCCCCTATTTTGACCCCTTTGGGGTGGAATTTTCTAAAATCCTTTCTTAGTGTGTGCCTACATAACAAAATGAATATACAGTCTGAATTTCATGCTTGTAGCCTTGATAGTTTGCGATAATGAATCAGTCAGTCAGTCAGTCAGTCAGTCAGGACATGTTATTTTATAAGTATAGATAAAACATGCAAAGTTACTTAACCTAGGACAGTATACCAACTAGGTTGTTACACACTACCCCTAGCGAATATAGATTATATACTAATAATAAGATAGCTTGATAAACATATTGGACTATACAAATAGTAAAAAAAAAATCTTTGTGGTTTCACGATCTAGGGCGTCACTATTGCAATAGACTGAAATTCCTGTGATTTGGTTCTGTGGTTCGAATCTCAATCAGTTGTAGAGAGGGCCTTTTTTAAAAAAATGATTTATCACTTTCCTCTGTGAAAACGTGGGCACATTTCTTTTAAATTCTAACTTCCTCATTCCTACTCCAAAGTGTAAATATTCATACAGCTGTAATGATAGTAAGTAGGACGTGGTGTCGCACAAACACACAATTATCAGCACCCCTCCGGGAATGAACCTTGGTCCCCTAGATTTGTGGTTGACTATTATAGCCAGATAGTCACAGAGAAGAGCTACCAGTCTAAAGCACCAAGTTTTGTGACCACCCTATATTACCTATCAATAAAATCGTCCACTTGAGACCGACCAAGAAGTCATGTAGCAGTGATCGCTATTTTATTTCTAATTGGTTAGCCAAAACAAAAGGGCGAGGAAGAAGGGGGAGCAGACTACTCGGGTCGTATCGCAATTAGCCACGATCAAGTTAACAAGAGCAATCACGTCATGTATGAGGCGCATGTGTCAGTAGCCACGCCTATTATGCTGAAACCACGCTCACAATATTATTTTAAATCATTTATTTCAGACCAGTCAGTATTTATTTCATATCTACCACCGAAGATTTCCATTTAATTTCCCTTCAGAGTACTGTTAGGGCCACATTTTCAACGAGTGCGGACCGAATTTGGCTTGCGGACCGCCAATAATATACATGGCACCCCCACCACTATCTTTAAGACTGCTATATTTTTTTCAACACACATGCGATAAGGGCGAATAATATTTGCTTTTTATTTTTATTTAAACACATAGACAGTAAGGATTGAACATTTTGTTTCTGGGCTGGCTAAGTTGTGGCTCATCCCAATGTTTGAGGGTAGAAAATGGAAGGCTGTTTAGCATTAAAATGGATCTTAACAGAATAGTAACGCACCTTAAGTGACACTTCTGTCAATTTCACTGGTCAAACAACAGGTATTTTCCACTATCGAAGGAGACTTTTTAAGAGAACCAAACCACACTAAAATGTCATCAAGGAGAATGTTGCACTTATAGGAAGAAAATCGTTCTCTTAAAAAAAACACGAACACGCTCAAGATCCGTTTAAGTCACTCTAGGGTAAGTATTACCGATATATAATATTTTTTTAGTATCGTGTCTTACTACTGGTTAGGTTTATGCGATTATGTGCTAATTATGCTAATTGATTTAGGAATTTGGAAGGTCATATTTAAAGGAAGTGTACCCGCATTTGCGTGAAGGGATAGTGGAAACAATTTTGGGGAAAAAAACCCTCAGTACACCCAACTGAGATTTGAACCTTGATCTCCCCGTCATCGGCAGTCTAGTTTACTGTTGGAGTAGGAATTAGAACATGCGGCCACCGAAGCGGATATTATTACATTATTAATGTAATGACGCGACAAAGTCTAAGGACAAATCTAATGTGAACCAGCCTTAGTGTCCTAAGCTACTGCTTTTCAAAGAAGAGGAAGCGAGCTTGATTTTACAGTCCATAAGCTTTTGAGGAGACGCAAAAAAATCTAGGCTTACAAGACGTCTTTCTTGGAACATAAAATGATAAAAAAAGGTCGTGTAATTAAGACATGAACGACTGTATACCCTGATTTTGGTTGGAAGAACAGTAGAGAAAATTCAAACATATTTATTTGCAGGCAACATTGATAACATTTTCTTATATTATTTGTGTTATTTGATAGGCATTGATAATAACTATAAAAAGTAACATTTGCAAATGACATGACTTTATGTATGAATATATTAACATTGTTTTAGTAGCTTTAGTAACTAACTTCTACTGTTCATCCTACCAAAATTATACTATACGTACTTTCACAGTTTAGAAATATCGGTTTTACTTTATTTTGGGGGGAGCGGGGGGGATGTAGAGAATAAAAACAAGAATTATACGTTTAAATGTTTAAACTTGAGCTGTATTTCAAAATTTATTTTATTTATTCTTGTATTTAATATTTTAGTAATTCAATTATATGAGATTATAAAACAATTTTTAGAGTGCCGTCGACCAATTTTGTCTAAATAAGTTGTTGCAATATTATTTTAGGTATTTAACGTGTACGTTTTGGAGCTGATTATATCAGCGCAAGACTTATAATTAACTTAAATCTAGAACAGACATAAGATTCACCCCCCGCACGTTAATGCATCACTGTGAAAGAGGAAACCCACATTTCACCAATAGTAAGTTTTTCGAACATGCCGGGAATCGAAACCAAGACCCTTAACATTGTCGGTAGACACGCTCCAGATCGAGCTAAGGTGTCGGGTGAGTTGATACAAAAAGCAAAAAATATATAAAACGTTAGTATCTTTGATATCGTGTAAATGTAGGGGGCAATTAGCCACACAAAACACAACTATGAACAAGCTTTGAAAACCGATCGGGTCTGATAAAAAATCTAAGTTGGAATAGCGGTAAAGATTTCTTACTTTCAAAATGATTAGATGTTAAAAAATGAGGAGGTATTGAAATATTTAAATCAGCTGAATAATATATTATTTTTAAATGTATTGTTCAACCTACACATTCTAAATTCTGGGCTGTGTCAGTACACGAATTACAAACTGACTTAAATCAGGACATCACACCTAGTAATACACAGCCAACCTTGGTGTTATGAATATTAGTAGGTATATGGGTATAATTATGAACTCACACATTAAAGAAATTATTTTAGGCCCTTTCTAAGACAGATTTCATGTTTCCCAAATATATTGTCTGCCATTATAAACATTCAGAAAGGAGGGTACGCTAAACAATATTTTTCACCCCGTTATTACCCGTTTGGGATGTACACACACACACACACACACACACACACATATATATATATATATATATATATATATATATATATATATATATATATATATATATATATATATATATATATATATATATAAATTACGCCAATGTATTAGGTATTATGAAGGTAAAATATATAGGAACTATATTCGAATTTGCGTGGTGGGAGAGTGGGAACTAATTTAATTTTTTTTAAATCTTAAAGTACACCCAGGTGGCATTAGAACCCCGACCTTCCTGTCACCGGAAAATCATACTAAATGAGCCTTACATTTAGACCTTGTGCACACCTGCTCGATTAACTAGTATTTTCAAATAACGCATATGTGTTAAAATGTACCCAAGCTTTTAATCATTTTTTTTTTGCTGTCACTAATTATCATATAATTGAGCTACAGCTAGAAGAACCTTTTCTAATAATTTTGATTATACTTTATTTATTATCATGTATGTTTACCTCAAAAGATGTGTTGTGTGGTAATAATCTTAAATAGATGTTGTCAATTTCAGGAACCATTATATAAATATAGATATATTTTCTCAATGTTCGATATTCTAAAATGTATTTTTTGTTTTTTTATCTAAAAGATTCTTTCACGTTTGTATAAGGTGAAGTTAGAGCTGAAATAAGCAAAACCCTGTTGGGTATAATAAGGACTATACATCATTGTTAAAATAACTAATAGTTTCATGAAACAATTGATTGAAACGTGAAATATTTGTCTAACCTAAAAGTTTACATTTTACTTGTAGAAATACGCAAAGATATATTCTTCAATATAAGGGTTGCACGAAAAAATATACTTGCACCAATGATCCCATGATCTAAGAATTCAGGCTTGCATAATACTAGAATGCCAGTGACGAGGAGGTCTAGATTCAAACTTCAGCCACGTGCATTAGGGTAGTTTTCCTAGTGATTAAAAGTGTGGAGACCCGCCTCGGTGGCGTAGTTGGCTAACGCGCTTGTCGTGTTGAGCTCGACTGCTGAGGACGGGGAGACCGAGGTTCGAATATCGGTCGGGTGAACTGGGGGTGGTTTTTCCTAAATGGTTTTCCACTCTCTCTCCACGCCAATGCAGGTTCACTTCCTCTAATTCAACCTTCCCAATTCCTAATCCATTAGCGTAATTTGTACTTAAAAGCGTATAACCCGAACGGGTAGTAAGACGCGGTGCTAAATAAAAAAATAAATAAAAGTGTGGCTTTCCCATCCCTTAACCGATCAAATGCGGGTACATTTCCTCCAAGTAACCCTCCCAATTCCTACCCCATAGAATAAGTAATTTATACCCTTGGTGTTAAAAGCCACCTACTAATTTTTTTTTTAAACACATATAAATAAGTTTTCGGAACAAAATAACATCTCGATATGATTTGAAATCACGACTTCCACGAGTACCTGGATAAATCAAGGATGCCAGTTTTCTAACACGGAACACTTATACGAAGTGAATAATTCCCACAACAGGTTCCTATAACTGCACGAAACACCATCTTAATAATTCATTTGGGTCCAAGTATTTTGGTTCCTCCGCGCACAAAAGCGTGATGTTTTAAAGATTCCCGAATACGTCAGCCCGAGTGAAACCCATTCACCATGACTTTGATGTACGACCCATGATTACTCTATTATGTGTAATTAGCATACCAGCTCTGAAAATTACTAGGAACATCAAATTCAGGCCGGCGTGAGCTCATCGCCGTACGGTAAGGTAACGAAGTAGCGTACAGTCCATCTTGAACGCATCCGTTCCACGGTCACAAAAAATAAGCTGATACGATTGACCTATTTGCTAGTTACTTACATCCAGTAGTTTATAGATTCAATTAAAATAAGGGCTTTTACTGAAATAAACTAACTAATATATATATATATTATATATTATATATAATTAATTATATTAATAAGGTAACACCTATCTTGCGTAGGCCTACAGCATGGACAAGTGGTGAGAAACGATTGAAAAAGTTATATATTAATTAATAGCTACTTAATTAGTAAATTAGTTAACTAATATATATATAAAGAGAGAGGAAGAGACCACCTCTGTGGTCTAGTGGTCAGAGTTCCCAGCCTCAGATCCAGAGGCCCCGGGCTCGAACCCTAGTGCTTCCAAAATTTATCCGTGAAGCAAAGGGTCTGTAACGGAGTCAAACTCAAGACTTGTGAGGACAAATGAGGAGCTACTTGAATAAAGTAGTAGCAGCTCCAGAGGGTTCGTTGTACCAACCACATGAGACAACCTCTATTCGAAAATGTTGCCACCACCGCTAATGGCGGATGACCGCTTGTTCGGTAAGCCTATAGCTCGCTTGCGGGCTTAAACCATCCACTATATATATATTAGCACATACAAATTTCTAGCTAATTGTTGTATGTAAATATTTTATTATATATATATTATATATATATTAATACACACACAATTAGCTAAAAATTGTATGTAGCCTAAAATATGTAGGCTATGTATATATACTTACATCAGTTATATTCACACCCATCCCACAGTTATAAAAGTGTAATACATCGTGTAGTCTGGCTTGCCTATGAAGGGGAGGTAGGGTTCAAATCCTGGCCGGGTGCATAGCGAATGTTTATTTCCTTAAATGGTTTTTTTTACAATCTTTCCACGCAAGTGCGGGTACATTTTCTTTAAAATGGTACCATCCTCAGTCTTACCTCATTAGTTTAAATATACAAATATCCTGGATATGTAATAAAACTCGATACACAAAATATGTGTTATCAAATCTAGAAGAAGAAGAATTTATCCTTAGCCTACAACCTACCATTATTAATACAGTCTGTTCACGGTAGGAATTGACTTCTGAAAGGCCTTTTTCCCTACCATAAATCTATTATATAGTAGGATATTGGTAGGAAAAAAGACTTTCAGAGAGTAATTCCTACCGTGAATGGAATATAAGTCTTACTGTTTTACTAAAGGTAGTAGAGAACCTTTGGAGTTGTTTGTATGAAATGTTCCTTTTAGTACTTTAAATAATATTGATATAAAATATATATTGGAATATAATTTTATATTTGTGTGTGTGTGTTTGGTTACATAATATAAAACTATATATGTAATTATATAATCAAGCAACAAAACAAAGGTAGGCCTACTATGTTTTACTAAAACCGTTTCTAAAAGAATGAAGAAAGAAAACATCCATGAATTAAACATAGTGATAGTATAACATACATTATGTTGTTCATACATGGAAAACAATAATGTGTTACATTTATATGGATACTTTTTATACATGATGATACTTTTATACAGATTGTGTCGATAATTACAGATTTGCCGTCCACTTTTAAATGCAACTATTGCATCTCAGCATACAATTCGGTGAGTGTTGTTAGATTCCCGATTTTTAAAAAAGAAGCACAATAGGTTTACTCCCGGACCTGTAGCCAATGCATTATATACTAGCGCAAATATTTTTTGATCTATTTTCTGTATAGTCTTATATATCCTGCTTCCAGCTAGTAGTGACCATAATAATTAATTGGTAGTCCATAAAAATGTTTCAGATAATTATTATGTGTCCACCCAAGTTTCAATGAAATATATTTGTTGTTAATATAAGCCTGACCTACTCACACTTTTAATAAACTTCATTAAATTTTTATTATTTTTATTTTGTGATATTAATATCAAAACCCAAGTGTTTTTCTGACATATTTTTATTATTATTTAAACTCTAAAAGTGATAAATCGTAATTTTAAATGTTATTTCCTTTTTGGTTATATTAAAGTAGATCATAGGAACAAAGTGTGTGTGAAATCTATACCAATGATGTGCATTATTCTGCTCTCATTTGAGTTCAAAACTTTGTATCACTTTCTAAATTGTTGTAGCACTCTTGACTACGGAATGGTTACTAAGAAAAGGCTAACATTGCTGTCTTACAATTATTTATTAAAGAACCATACTCATTTTAAAAACTTGCCAACATTTTCTAGAGACCACGATGCGATATTGTTGAATTGCACATGAACGGACTGTACAAAATAGCTTTTTTAAAAGTATTGTTTATTACATACATATTGTTTATGACATAAAAATAGAAATTGTGATTTGTGAGGAAGCTAATTCAGTAAGTAGATACACAAAATAGGATTTTCTTTAAGATAACATTTCAACTAACTATATTCTATTAATAGGTTGACTTAAGATTCATAATCCAGTTTGACTTTAGTTCTCTTTTTTACATATTATGGACAAGATTATAAATTCTGTAGATACTTAAGAAGACCTATTAGTATGCGTAGTCCAAACATTTAATATGTCTTCATTTAAAGAATGCCAACACTAAAAATATTAACTGCTTGCACGTCTGACACTAGGTTTATCTTTCTTACGTGTTCGGTAAATGAAAAACTTAACATGATGGACCCAACGTTACCAATTTTACAGTCGTAGGGGAACCAACCAGTAACCAATATTAACATAATTACACACAAATTAAGCTAAACGTCAGCCACCAGGATCCTAGTAAAGATATACATTTTTATACTGATATTTTTAAGTATGTTTTTAGTTTTGCATAGTTGCATCTGAAGATGGGCATAATTTAGATAATTATTGGTACAGGTAAGATTGGAAACAGGTGCCAACACCGTATTGCCTACCGGCAACTTATAACTGTTTAGTTAAAGAGCCCGTATCACCACACGGCACTCAAGTAGGTAATACAGCTCGAAATAAACTTCGTATTGTGATGCGGTTTTCTGTCATCTAATTTAGAAAGCAGTAGAATCGATGCCAGTAAAACCGCTTTAGAATATATTTAATGAGTGGTACGGTGCACCGCACAGACTTTTTATGTCGTGTATCTTAAAATAGAGACATTTACTAACAACACGTAAGATTTGTGAAATGAAACAATATAAATTGTTACAAAAACACTCTACCAAAGAGCATAAATGAAATAATTTAGACTGTTACAGAAAAAATTAGAAAATAGCAACAACTCTAGCCATCAAAGAACATAACAATCCATTACAAGTTTCAAAGAGCTTCATAAAAATATATAATTTATAAATTTGCCTACATCTCAAAAACTATCAGTTTTATAAAAATATATTTCAAATTAAAGATTTTTAATTTTAATAGTCTACATCTTTATGAAGATAAGTTTTCTTATCTCAAATAATTGCGAAAATATGATCTAAATTGGATATTTATGCTTATTTAACGTACCCTCAAATTCATTTTCATGGAAAAATTAGAATTGCAATTTTGTTTGTAATGCTAATTAGTGCCTGGACACAAAATGTAATCAAAATCGTAAAAGCGTATTTTGAGAAAAAAAAATATTTTTTTTCTCTTTTCGCCCTGACGTATGCTACCCTTAATTTTAGGGTTAGATATTTTATTCCAAAAACCAGTTGGGAGAACCTTCTGATAACCCAAGATACCTAGTTTTAGCCCGATCGGTAAAATGGTTTCGGCCTATATATACAGTAGACAGGCAAAGAGACAAACAGACGGCTCTGCGAAAGCCACTATTTCGATTCCAGAGTGTCAGGAAAAGTCGACATTAATTTATCAAAATCTCTAGTTCAATTTTTTGACGATCAAAGTACTTCTCTCTTCGAGAGATCGAATGAAAGTGAAATACAACAAATCGAAATGTAATATTAAAAAAACAACTAAACAAGAGCCCAATTGCACTATCGAAGGAAGAATACATTGAACCGCAATTCGTAACGTTTTCTGGCTAGAGAGTAATCGTGTACCTAATATCCCGGTTCATCGGCCGTGAGATCATTAGCTCCTGTACAAACATACCTAAACAGCCAACTGTTCTCTGGCCGTCAATTCATCACGGTGAAAGGAGGAACCCAAATTTCCACTAATGGCACATTTTAGGCCATGCCAGGACTTGAACCCGAGACACCTAGCTCAGTAGCCAGATGAACGACTGACTGTGATGAGTCGAACAATGTGTACGCACGCAAGCTGCCTTCAAAACAACGGCCGAGCTAACGAGGCGTGCACTGATCTGGTGCGATTGCCTAACGACTCCAAACAAATTGGAAATAAAGGGAGACAGGACGATACGGAATTACTCAACCGTTTGAAATCATTTGTATGAAATGACATAAACGCTGCATTAATATGGTTCGACACGTATTTGTATTGAACATTTCTTCAACGGCCACGTGCTCGGCTGTCTCTTGCTTTGATTACGTGCTTTTTCGATTCGTTTGTCTTTTTCCGTTAAGATAGAAGGGTTGGTCCCTCTTAATGAGATATAAAGGGTTTAAGTCAGCGGGCGATTAAGAAAAGAATTCAAATAAAAGTTTGTTTTAAATGGGGAGCATTTTTCTTTTCCGACTTCCCTAAAGCTTTGAAAGTCACGTGCAATTAAATAATAAACTATCTCGATGTCAAACTTTGCCAAACAGTTTTTATTCTTGTATTTTAATTAGAATTATATTGCTAATACTTGGTTAGTTTTGTCAACTTGAGATCGTGCATCATATGTGAATCAATTCTGTGATACAGTCGGCTCGAGATCGTAAATTTATTTGAACACTATTGAACTTGGATCGTTTCTGATTAAACATTAATGGAGATAAAGAGTTAATAGATGTTCCCAATAAAGAACATTGTTGAAATATTAAATAATATTTGTATAAAAACTGCATTGAAAAGGCAGTTTTTGACCATTTTATAATGGCTTCACAGATAAGTATTGTGCACAAATCTTCATTCTGTTATAATAGGGACATACTGTAGTTAATAACAAGAAACGTTGTCGCTTTGTCCCACTTCGTCACCGCAGAAAATTTCAAGTGATCATTCAAACACGAATGCACTGCACACATTTCTGGCATATCGTAGGTGTTTTATTTTCCTTTTACTCTCTTACCTCGCCCAGGCCAGGAACCGAGTTGAACCTGCTATGATGTACGTACGCTCTTAGTCAAATTATTTCCCCTCTATGAAGCCATAGTAAGAACGTGGTAGGAAGGATAGTATGTGCGTTACCAAAGCTACTTTCATATATTCATACGTCAAAGCAAATGATCTGTAGCTGTCATTTTTAATAAATAGTGTCAATTCTTATACACTTATACTAATAATATAGTAAGCTATCAATTTGACCGAAATAATGGGCAAGCCCGAACTGCGCCAGTAATTAAGGGTTAAAAAATGTTCACTTAACCCGGAGCCGAATTGCGCCAATTCTAATTCAGGTAGAACGAGGGGACGAAATAAACAAACACCAAAGCAAACAAGCTCTCGCCACGTCTTGTCTTCTCTTCTTAGGTAAAGGAATGTAAAAACGCCCTAAGACCCCCACAAGATCTGGATTAGCTTTTCTGACATAAGTCTGGCCAGTATTAACAAATTATCTCGGCAACGGTAACTGTCCAGATGTGTAATTATTTTATTTTTGTTCGGGTTTTGTGTGGACTGTGATATTAGCGATAATTATTGATATGGAAAGGATTTATAGTAAGAGAGGGAAAGATCTGATTGTCTATAATAATTATACATATCGACCGGTGAATCAATTTAATTTGACGAGGGAAGAGAGGTGGAGATGCACTAAAAAGGACTGTAAGAACAAAATATTCACACTTGATGGTGGAAATATTTCCTCGCGGTTTTGGAAGACCAACAAAACCACGAACCACTACTAGATCAAGAGTTGAACAGAAAATACATCAGCAACGCAGTTAAGAGGAAAGCTTAGGCAACTGAAGTAAGGCCTTCAAAGTTGATCCACAAAGAGGTACACACAGAGAAAAAACTATAAAAACATTGACCCGCAAGGACATGAAATGTTTCAGGAATAACATTAACTGCCAAATTTGGCTAAATCATCCGTCGAAATTCAATTTGCCTTAGATTAAATTGAACTAAATAATACACTAGACGAAAACTTTTGCTAAAAAACGAAAAATAGAAGTGTGTTGTGATATTTTCTATTGACTAAAATCTTGAGAATTTGTGTCAGAATGAAACTGTAGTTATAATAGTGAGCTTTGGGATAAGATAGGTTGAATGTAGAGAAAGTGAATCCAAATTTGCCTGGAGGGAGAGGGAAAACCATTTAGGAAAACCACCTTAAGTTCACTCGACCAGGATTCAAACCCCAACTTCCCAATCATCAGCTTAAGTAATTTTGTTTAAAGTGTATATCTAGGGAGTTTTTTAAATGATAAATAGGAATATCTAATTGATCTTAGAAACAAAAAATTGAATTATAGCCAGTTTACTAATAACTAATTTTTAAAGAATTTGAAATTTCTAAAAAATAGCTCTAACAATTTTTATTAAAACATACATCTTGGGTGTATTTAAGATGACAATTAATACTGTATACTTGGTTTTGTGAGCAAAGTCCTTTTAAGGGTAGTTTACTAATGACTAGTTTTCAAAAATTCAAAATATTTTGAAATTATTTTTTAACAATTTTGTTAATAAATATAATAAGCTCTGTGAAGTGTGTGATCCTCCAAAAATCCTTTGTTAGGCTTGTTTTTATTTTATTTTTGTTATTATATTATAATTTAGCTTATATTTAGCTATTATTGACTTTTTTTTTAATGGAATTTTTATTGTGATGTTATAATGTTTGATTTTGTTTTATATAGTTAATTAAATAATATTTTTTGACTTGTGCCCTTTTTACCGCCAACCACAGCATTAATATTTGTTTATGTTCACAGTTGGCGCAATTCGGGTCCAAGCTAGGTGGGTTGGCGCAATTCGGGCAAGCCCGAAATAATATTAGGGCCACATAAACTGTCCTTCTAAAATGTATTGTACATTACAACTGGTAAGGTTAGCTCAACGCCAGAGTTTTTACTGGTGAGTCTTATCCAGAAGTTAGAAATCTAGATCTAGACCCGGGCGAATAAGCTGAAGGTTTTTTTTTTACAATAAAGTGTTCTTCTATCCTCTTTTCAGACCAATGATGGGAAATCCAATTTTTTTTTAAATTCCCTTAGATTTGTTATTCTTAAAATATATACCGAGTTTATTTAAGTCACTAATAATCAACACATACTATAATAATAGCAATAAAATAATAGCTTAATACAATCTTATCCTAAGCTTGATTATAAACCGTATGCAACCTTAGTTAAATATTTAAAAGTAGATTTTAATGGACATGTAGTTCTTATCCTGTACATATGATTGAATTGAACATACAAAACATGTAAGACAACCATGCTCACAGTAATTAACGTACTTCTCATTAAAATTAACATAAAAAGGTATAATATCCACCATTAAACGTCGGACAAACCTAAGCATCCGTACTCAAATATAATCCATAAATATGTCCCAATTTTCTCTTACGTCAAACGCCCACTTGATAATGTATAGTAATCTCCGAAGTTTGCACCATAATAGGCTACATAATATTAGCTTTAATGAGATGCATCGTTCCATCGAGAGATAATATTTAGTCACAGCCTCGTTAAGTTATTCAGTTATAAAATTTAATACCGCTATGGAACATTGTGTTAAATACCGGCATCATCATGGCTTTGTATGCAGACAACTATTTTACATATAATACAGTATGTGTAGCGCTCTTATTTCTAAACAAACGAGTATATAAGTTCATGTTGAGAGATCGACACCAATATAAAGTTTTATTTAACCAATGTCATCTAGCTTTATAGAGTGTTTAATTTATCATATAGGCCTAGAGAAAAGAATTTATTATAATCATGAACAATTTTTATACCTAGAGATTATGATGAATACACTTTAACTTAAGCTTTAAATTACCTGTTTCGGTGTTCGCATGGTCTAAGACGTCACTCTCGTGATAGACTGGACTGCTGATGACAGGGAAATTGAAGTTCGAATCCCGGTCGGGTGTGCTGAGGACCGTTTTCCAAAATGGGTTCCCACTCTCCCTCCACGCAAATGCGGGTACATTTCCTCTCATTTCAACCCTACCGCTGACTTAGCTCGAATATGTACAGCTCGGGTGGGTAGTAGGACATGTTGGAGAGAGAAAAAAAGGCAACACCTGTACATCACATGTTTGTTGAAAGAATATATGAAAGTAGTTTTAGTAAATTCTTGAATAATAGAATTCTGACAGTAAGAACTGTTTCTGAGCGTTAGAAAAGTTTCTAAAACAAATTGTGCAGGCCTTATATCCAGACGCCAACAAATGTGATCTGAAGCCGTTCCTTTTGATAAATTCTATCACTACTTCTACATTTCATTAATTCATTTTCATTTATTTTAGGTATTTAACGTGGACTTTCTGAACCGACTGATTATATCAGCACACGAGAATTTCTATGAGCGAAAGCGAAAGGGCCTACCGATTTTGCCTTTCAAGGTACTTTCCCATACCTTCCAAGGTTCTTTTACGTGCCACAATCGACATGGAACCGACAGCTTTATTTTTCCTCAGGCGGTTGACACCTATAAAATTAATACCAATAATAGACTATAGCAAAATGCTATAAAATAATTCTGACCGTAAATAAATGTTTTTATATATATATACTAGATAGCTGTTGCCCGCGGCTTTGCTCGCGTGGAAGTTGATTATATACAAATACGAAAATATACATATGTATTTACAGATTAATTTAAAATATTACGTTACGTTGATGACCATAATTTGACCTCAGATCAAAAATAATGCAAGTCCGATACAAACTTTCACCCCCTTTTTCATCCCTTATTAAATAAAATTTCCAAAATTCCTGAAACACGTATTTATTTGTTTTACGTCAATAACCGAAATACAAAATTTTGTTTATGTAACTTTCAAAATGACGGACTTTCATACATATTATACATAGTATCATCCCCTATTTTGACCCCTTTGGGTGGAATTTTCTAAAATACTTTCTTAGTGGGTGCCTACATAACAAAATGAATATACAGTCCGAATTTCATGCTTGTAGCCTTGATAGTTTGCGCTCGGCGATGATGAATCAGTCAGTCAGTCCGATACAAACTTTCAACCCCTTTTTCATCCCTTATTAAATAAAATTTCCAAAATTCCTGAAACACGTATTTATTTGTTTTACGTCAATAACCGAAATACAAAATTTTATTTATGTAACTTTCAAAATGACGGACTTTCATACATATTATACATATTATCATCCCCTATTTTGACCCCTTTGGGGTGGAATTTTCTAAAATCCTTTCTTAGTGGGTGCCTACATAACAAAATGAATATACAGTCCGAATTTCATGCTTGTAGCCTTGATAGTTTGCGCTCGGCGATGATGAATGAGTCAGTCAGTCAGTCAATCAATCAGGACATATTATTTTATAAGTATAGAAAACGACCTTCTAGCCAGAATCCTACTATAACTGTCGAACTGTTTATTACTACCATGTTTCTATTGTAACTTTCACGATCCTACAAATTACAATCTCATGTGTTTCAATAACCCGCGCCTTCCTCGTCATAACAAATAACGTATGCAATCCTTCAATCGTAGATATAAGTAAACCCCTTCCATCCCACCCTCGGTCGAACAACGTCACGTGACTGGAAACAAATCGTCCAATTAGCAGCCAACCTTGCCACAGTCCGCGGCTCATTAGGCAGGCCGGTCGCACACTGGCTGGGTGCGCCGTGCAGCCGATCGGCGAATATTCCGACACAGGAGGAGCAACAGGACGAGGTGCTATTAAATTTTCACAAGGCAACAAGCTTCCAGGGCTCAACGATTTTTTAACGATGTACAGCAACGTCTTATTTGCATACACGTCATTACGGATTCAAGGCGCATTTATGTCCAGACCTTCGATTTTAAATCGAGTACGACATTTTGAGGAGAAGGTGGGGAGGGGGTCTTTTAGCACTTGGTAAGATGTATCGGGCTTTATATGGACATATGTACACGGCTGTGTCGTACGCACACTCTGAAAGGTAGCAGACTCACGTTGATTGATTACCATATTCTTTAAATTGAAAAATGATACATGGACACGGGAATTGAACCCCGGACCTTTGACTTAGTACGCCAATACTGTAACCATTGAGATATCCAGGAATTGTCCCATTACCAGGGTCATTCCTCACTCATATTTTAAGGCAGAGTCTGTGGAAATTGTTGGCTACAGTATCTAAATATAACATTATTTAAATTAAAAAATTATACCTGGACACGGGAATAAAACCCGGTATCTGATAGCTCATGATCTTAATTGATCACTCATTTGTATCCGACCATTTCCGCATGTCCATCACAGACTCTGCCTTAAAATATGAGGGAAGAATGACCCTGAGCATGGGACGATTCCTGGATAGCTCGGTGGTACTCTTTGGCGTATTAAGCCAAAGGTCCCGGACTCGATTCCCGTGTCCAGGAGTCATTTTTAAATTTAAAGAATATGATATTTAGATGCAGCTATAACCTTTAAACTAAAAAATATAATAACTTAGCTATTTGATATCTCTTGATTGATTATACTATAATTCGATCTTATAAGCTAAACTCCAGTGAAGTTAAGCAAGTGAGATTGTTGCCTATCAGGCCTACCAAGCAGGGGTGCCCTCAGCGGGGGACAGGGGGGAGCAATTCACTCTCTCCTCCCCCAAGATTATGAGGTTGTATAAATAGTAGAAGTTTTAAACATCTTTCTTATGTTATATCATATTTTCAGGAGACAAGGATTGTCTTAAAAAGCGTTTTTTGGGACTTCAATTTAATGAAATTTTCCTGGACCCCTCACCGTACTGGGGGTTATTCTTTACCCTCCGGTTTTCTCCCCGGAGAAAAATCTTGTGGGCGCCCTTGCTACCGAGGCATAGATTTGTCGCCCAACAAACTTAACTAAATTTTACTCGCACCGGTGGGAACGTGGGCTAAGGGTCAAGCTCGTCTAGTCTTGTTTGGTGGTTACGGAGAGGACGGGGTTTGAGCCCAAGGCATTCTTAATATTTTACAAAAAAGGAAGAAGGAGAATTTCAGGCAAAGGATGGCATTCTAAACCCAATTTCCCCATCAACAGTGAACGAGTGCGATACGAGTCTGACATCTCGGACTTCAGGGCTACCAGGGCGTACACCCAAGAGATGAAAGATTACATTTATTGTGCGCTATGAAGTTAGGTATCTATATGAGTAGAGAAAAAGGTGCAAATATGGGCTACCACTTTTTTTTCTTCAAATATTTCAGATTTTGAATTGAGATTAGGAAAAGTAATTACTGGAACAGAACTTCAGGCAGGTTTACTATATAAGTTACATGCAAAACCCTTCAAAAATAATCACCGTTTGTGTGAAAATATTTTTTTCTAAATACTGCGAAAGTGATGTGTTTCATTTAGTGGTCCGGATACGGGCTACTTGTAAAAATATTTTATGATCCTCCAAAAGGTTAAATTTGGAAATAATGTGACAAAAAATAACTGATAAATTATGTTTTATTACAAACTCAGAACTTCTTACAGTTTGAAGAAGGAGAATATAGATAGTTTTTCACAATATTTGTCAATGATTTATCTAGTCAATAAAGAAAGTTAAGAAATTAAAAAATCTGTATAGTTTCGCGTAACTAAACCTACTGAATATAGTCACAAACACATATTATCTTTATCATCCCCGGCACAATCACTGAGTGACCACATTTAGCACTCAATGCATTGTACCCACAGTTCACCTTTGCTGTCATCGGAAAAGTTCCCTTCACAGAAAATACAGATTGCATCTTCATCTCCAAGCCTTTCAGTCCCAATAGGGAACTCCAACTCACTCTGTCATGAACAAGAGCTCCATTAAGTTCATTATTTGAATCTTCAGATTCTGATTCTTTAACAGGCTTGGTTTTCTTCTTAGCTGCTACTTTCCTTTTAGTCTGATTTTTCTCTTCTTCGAAATCTAAGGTCTTCTTTGATTTACTAACATTTGATTTTTCCAAAGATTCACTAAGCGACATTTTATAAGGTGATCCAGTAATTAGACACACCCCACCACACTTGTGACCCCTATTACGATTCTTCTTTTTGATGGTACGTGGTGGTGCAATGTGAAATAGGCTGACGTATCCAGACCTTACTGAATGTGACAGAAGACCTGAAGGCCCTGCCAGTGAGTGACTTTCTGAGGCTGGCACATTATCTTGACACTTGGACTGCTTTGTCACAGGTCAGCACAGGTGCTGCAGGTGATGGCTGAGGAAAAATCTTAGGAATACTGCATGTTTTCATTGCTTCAGTTTCATCTGCGATAAATTCACCATCGGTGAAGATGTTCCTATCAAATGGCATAATTTCTGTCACACGAAAACCTTGAACTGCTATGTCTGCTCTTTGTACTTTCAAGTAAGCGTTTCCAAAAGGCTCCATGATTTCGTACTGACTAAGAGGAGCATTTGAATGCAGTAGAACAGACCTGATATTGTTGCTGTAGTACAGTTTCAGAGGGGTTATGAAGGTCCTGTCTAAAGGCTGTAGTTTGTGTGTACATTGTGGTGGTAACGAAATTATCTTGATGTGGTTTGCTCGGGCTATTTTGATGACGTCCAGACTTCTAACGTGACTGTAATGACCGTCCAATATCAATAAAACTGGTGACTCTGCAGTCGGATGAGCCTTTTCAACAAAATGCTCCTGCCACTCTACAAAGAGGTTCGTTGGAACCCAAGCTGATGGGTGGGTCCTGCCAAAAAACCCAAATGGTTTATTTTTCATTAAATGCACCGACATCTTTTTTCTTGGAAAAATAAACATGGGTGGGATGAAATCCCCTTTGGCATTCATACAAGCAATAACAGTCATAGTTGAACCTCGTTCAACCGCTGTCAGAGCGCCAATCTGTATTTTACCTTTCCTGCCAATTATTTTTGGTATCTTATTCTGGAAGACTGAAAATCCTGTCTCATCGACATTGTTTACCCGATCAGCAGAGTACTAGTGCTCAGTGTATGCTTTTTGCAAAATGTCAAAGTACTTCCTCACATTTTCTTTATTGAAGCTCAAAACTCTGGCATAAGAGATCCCTGTTGGTTTACGGATGTACAGCATCGCTTTGTGGCGGAAGAATAATAGATCTGCCCATGCTCTGCCTGCTTCTTCTGACTGGGAAGGATGGGAACAACCATATTTGACAGCTATCTGACAAGCAAGACTCTCAAATCCATTATTGTAACACCAAAGTAACTGGCTCCCATATGAAGCAAGTATTCATCCAACATCTTTTCTAGAGTTTCTTCTAAGATAGTTCTTCTCCCGAGCTTTTTAGAAGCCGCTTGTTGAGGAATGAGAGAAGTTTCTTTACTGAGAGTTTGCAAAGTGGTACGAGGTATATTAAATAGTTTAGCAAATTTTAGTGTACCCATTTTCTTTGATCTCAATGCAACAATGGTATTTGCCATATATTATTCATTCCATGTCTTACGTTTATTTTGTAGCACGTATCTTGGGACATTCCTTGGTACTCATACTATTCAGCACCCCCCGTAATCGAGCCAGGTGTTCTTAGACCTGCCTACAGTTCCTATGACTACTTGGCTATGAGAATAGGGACCAGAAGAGTTGGCCTCATGACCCTGAGATTCGATCCTGATCAGCTCCATTTGGTTTGTTTCTCCCATATTGAGGTTTACCATCCTTCCTCCGTCGAATGATGCCAAATGGTTCCTTAATCTGTCCCCTTAGATTATGTATTAGGTAATCAATATATATTATTGGCACTCTAACATACATCTCAGAAATAGAGCAATAAATCACTCAAGTCAATTATTAAATTATCAATAAAGCTTGGAGAGCGGTTAGCAAATCTGTTTCGGCTTTGACGGGATCCCTTCAATTATTCTCTAGTGGGGATATTTTTTAGAGTATCGCTCTCCTGGTGAATGTTAGTGAATTTACTGGAAAACCCTGAATTTAATAACACTAATGTAGTAAGGATTATAAAAGTAGACTTTAGATTAAATGCACCCGCATTTGAGTATAATAATTAGGAAACCATTTTAGGAAAACACTTAGTACATCCGTCGGGGATTCAAACCCCTATCTTAAGCATCAGTAAGACAGATTAAACTAATTTGACCAATTAGTCCGCATTTCCACCTATGCGCGTGGATAAAATATTCTTACTTGTTAATATAACAATTTGTCGATCAAATTAAAATCATATCCCTACAAATTTCGTCATACTTCCTGTAAACACTTTATTCAACATTGTATACGACTGCTAATCGTACCCAAAGAGCGTATGACTACAATGGTCGTTCAGACATCAGGAAACCATAAAGCACACCACACAGCCATTGTCCTATCGATCGTCAACTGTTTTACATTCTAACAAGCAAAGAGATCACAGAGCTCCATACTTTCACAGAATAATTCAAAGGGTTTACGTGTAACAACCCGACAAGTGCTTCAATTTAGTATCGGTCGAACTTTATAAGTGCAAAGTGGCATGCGCTTGAATCTTCAGCAAACATCCAGATAATTTATTAGAACTACCCCACTTAGAAATTTGCATTTAATATTAATGTAAATAAAACACATTAAATATAAAATAAATTGTACTTTAAAGTAACGTGTGGTGTATTTATTATTAAATTAAATTGGACATATCTGGTTTAGAACACACGTTCGTCATGTGATCTAAGAGGCAGTGTTTGAATAGTCAAGTCTCGATTCACTTATAAATCTATGTTAATTTTTTTCGTGACAAAGGGTAAGAAGGGGGCAGAGGAGGGTGGGGGGGGGGGCAAATAGGTAAAGGCAACGATTGTCTCCATACAAGGTGACTCGGTAATGTCAGTCAAGACGTCTTACAAACTGTTCTTATTGTTTGTGACATTGTCATCCTTTTGGATTCTAAGAAACGCGGTGAATAAGTCGCGTGCGAGTGAAATAGAAGAGAGAAGACAGAAAGGGAGAGGAATAAGAGAGATAGAGAGATTAAAAAGAAGAAGAATGCAATGCGCATGACAAATGAACGTTCAAGATCCATCAAACATGTCGCTTTGTTGCTGTCTAAACATGATGGAAGCTGTTTACACATTGATCGTTTTTTAATGGGTTTTTTTAAATATAGGGTTTAATTCCTAGTATTATTCACTTTTGGAATAAATATTTGTATAAATTTTAATGCAGATATAACTAGTTTTAACTGAGTTGTATAAACATTTTATTTCACAATATTAGATTAGCCTAGCGTGATTGATTAAAATTGATTAAACTGATTAAAAGTTCGATAGCTCATCAATACACTTTTGACATCGAATCAAACCAGGATTACTTATATATTTAAGGCCATTTGACAAGAAAGCCTCTCTGAGAATGAGAAAAACCTCGTGAGGGTATAATGCGTTCTAAGTGATTGTAACATAGGATGACAAGATTGGGGGGGGGGGGGGGGGTAAATACTGTGACCAGCCAACACTGAAACCTACTGGGTTAAAGCTTATATTATATGTTTGTAAATAACTTCAAAAGGAACTGCCGCTTTTCTTACCTTCGTTTACCAAAGGTTAAGGCCAGACTGAGCGATTGACTAAAAAATAAAATAGAACACATTGGTTGTAATGAGAGGTGGCTAGAATGGAGCGACTGAGCGCGCGCGTTGAAAGATAGTACTGATTCTACGTTTCAAACGCAAACGCTAGAGCCGGCATAGTCTAATTTACAGGCACTAGGCATTATTAGTGTATTTTGGTTGGTTAAATGTTAGAAAAACTTCCCAATTTGACACGATATTTGACATTTTCATAATTATTATCGATAGGCTTAGCACATTTGATACTAACGGCCTAATTTAATTGGTAAGACCATAAACTATATATATAAGTGATGCGCTGAAATACTTCCAATATTATAATCAAAGTAAGCCTTTGCAAATAAGAATTGCCATTAGCATGGAGAGAGAATGGGAAAACCACAACTATAAATCCCTTGTCAAAAACCACCCTCGGTTCACTGAGCCAAGATTTGAACCTTTGCCTCCTCGTCAACAACTATCAAGAGCTATCTGCTAATCACGCGCTCGCTCACTAGTTTGGCCACCCATTCGCTTAGTCACTCGCACGCTTGCTCGCACGCTTGTCAGTCTGACCAAACCCTAATAGTACGTCTGGAACATAGCAAATAAAGCCAAAAAGCTGCACTTTTTGATTGGAATATGCCACTTTCTGTAGTCATATATGATGGGAAAGCGACCTTTTCAGATAGGGAGCCACTTGAAATGGCCGCCATTTTAGTGTTCTTATTTCGACTGTATCTCAGCTTTTAGTATTCCGATTAAGTTTTTTTTAAAGCTCGTGCTAAGAAGAAATTAATTTGTCGTCACATATTTATCTCTAAACCTTAAGGTTTCTCCACAATTTAAAAGTTTATGAAAATTTCCCTTTTCTCACGAATTTCATTGTTAAATATTTTTTTATTGTCCACAATATCCCCTTCATAGTTGATATATATAAAAAAATAACTTTATTTTATCTTTCCAATGATATCAAGAAAATCTATTTCAATAAATCACTTCTTGTGAAATTACTGGTCAAATGAAACTAGACTTTGATTTTTAGTATTTTGTTTACTTTACTATTACAATAAGATAGTAGGCTGAGTGTTTACAAAAATGTTTGAATAGTAAGGAATACTCTTGCAAATTAACTTCTTCTTAACAACTTAAAAGTCCCTAAATCACGTTATCTTCTTCCTCATCTTGCGATTCACACCTGGAACAAAGTAATTACTTGTCCTTCCTTATATGCTGAACGGAAACAATGCTGCCTTAATATCTCTCTAGTTGGGGACAAACTTGATACTGCGACTTTTTGAAGTAAAGAGAAGCTTACTAACATTATTGACTGAGAAGTCTTCTCCATCTTTGTAGTAAAGCAGAACTTGATAGTGATATAGCTTTAAAGGCTTCCGTAGCTTCAGAGAATGATTTCCAGACTTTCAAGTCAGACTGTTTCCCATTCATGGCAAATGATAAGGGAAGTTATTCCAATTTTGTGGTAACACATTTCCTTGTGCTACTTGGCGACGAAGACCAACGCCTCTCTTTTCTCTCACAAATTTCTTCAGTCAAGTTTTTGAGTAAGTATCCCAAGAAATATGTATTATTTTTGCATGAAACCTCTCAGATTCATACAAAATCCTGTTTTTGACTCTGTACATAGTTTTCTCCAAATGCCGTGATGTTTTGGGTGGAAGAGCATGTGCTAGTGCAGCTCATCTTAAATTATTATGTCGCAGAAACCTTCAAACTGTACCGGATCAATGGATTCTTCTAGGATTTTAAGTAGCTGAGATTTTTGACATGATCGCAGAACACCATTTGAGGAAAGAGAAGGTGGAACGCTGGTGTTTTCATGTTCAAAAACCTTGGTCAGACCTAAGTCTCTGTTTTGACTTAAAATGAAATCCCCAGAGAAAAGCTCAACATCATTTCTCAAGTCTGAAATCGTTGGGAAGGATTTTTTTTTTTTTTTTTTTTAATTCAAAGAACTTGGTCCCATTTTTCTGCAATGGAGCAAATACACTCACTTTTGCTTCCTTACTGAAACGTTTTTTCACATAGTTGTACAGTTAGTTGTAAGGCTTTTTCTTTAGCATCTAATAGATCTTAACTCACTCTTTTTACATTACAGCCTTAGTTTCCCAAAACAAAATATCACAGGATTTTTGCTCAAAATGATTTCCGAATTCAAGAAATCTTCTTTTTAATGCATGTTTTTGGTCTTGAAACTTGTTCTGGTAAGCAGGATACTGTTCATGGTGAATAATCCTGTCAGTACTGTTAGTTTTCGCTCGCAGATAGAGTCGACCACTTCTTCTTAAACCCCAATTGATGTTCTTAGACAATTCGTCAGGCTTGTGTAGCACTTCAAGGGGTGCTTTGCTTCCTTAGCAACCAAATCGCCACCCATTAGGAATGCTTTAAGGTTTGTATTATTAGTAATATCAGCACAACTCCTAAGTTTATCGTCTTATAGAGAAGCAATATTATATAGAGGTCTTCAAGCAGTGCCCTTTTGATTACATATAAATATATTTCATCTTTCATTCTAATACATGATGTGGAGCAACGCAGATTCCTTGGGGTCTTTTAGCATGGCCTCTGGATCATCCAACATTATCAATTATAAGCCACTGGTAGCAATATAGGTAATAATATTGCACGTCTGGGCTACATTATTCGTAGCCTAGTTTTAGGAAAGTTTAGCAAGTACCAATATGACGTTGCCCAGTGGACACCCGAATGCACTAATCGTACATCCTTTCTGAGAAAGCTATTTCCATTTCCAGATGAGATAAGTTGATAGTGAGTATGAGGGTGTGGAACAAGTGGAAGCACTTACGCCTTATTTACGTCTAGCTAACCAAACCCTCGTACCTGTTGTGGCAATTACCCTTTCGGGGAAAATACCCAAGGTACCAGCCGGGAATCGAGACCGGGACCCCATACTCGTAGCTAGGTGGACTGGCCACTGCACCACGTGGCCGGTTAATAAGACAAGGGAAACTCATACATTCACGAAGTAGATTATAATATTTAGATAAGAAATAAGTAAAATATCAACAACAAAAGTGATATATTTTTAAAAAAATCTCAAGCACCAAATAAATATCGGAAATTAAGAAAATAGAGGAGAAAGCTATTGGAAAATCAGCATGCTACAGTTTACCTGGGTAAGTCATTAGTTCGGTAATCCGACCCGTCTCTACCGGGTGGAAATTATGTGATCTACTAGTCGGTGTTGTTTCTACAATAAATATAGTCTAAACAAGAAATTTTATGAAATAGACATTTCACATATATTTTTATAATGATCAATTCGGTCACATTAATAAAATCAACGAGTAGAGTTAAGAATAAAAAAAACAAGTTAATTCTTAATAACGACAGTGTCTTCTACAAAATGAGGTAAAAACCAATTATCGGGGTATAAAAAAACAGTATTTATATATGATTAAAAAAATGATGTAATTTTACCACTTTTAAACTTATTATAAATATTGCAATTGTGTAGACCTCATATGCATTCATGGTTTTCCTACATTTCAACCCCATACATTAATAATTACTTTGGCTTAACAATGTTTCGGGAAAAGCATAAAATAGCAAGTTTTACCCCGAACTATGGTGGTTTGAAATCATTGAATCAGTATTTATAAGTTTATAATACTTGTTAAAATAGGGCAATAAAATGTTGATGGTTGAATAACCTTAAATGAACAAAGTTAGATCCATAAATAAATTATAGATAACTATATGTCATCAGTCTGGAACTGTATAATGTGTTGTTACCGTATTATAGATGTTCAAATCCTCGATGGCCTCGAATCTTTAAGAATAACTTATTCGAAATTCGAGGATTCAAACAAATATGTTTAATTGATTTTAAATTAGAATTTGTTTTAGATCTCTTATACCACATTTTCGAGGTCTATACCAACACAATTATAGAACAAACTTAACAACTAGATCCAAGACTATTAATTTATATTTAACTAAATGTATAACTGTTATAATGAATTAATTGTAACAAAAAATGTTAACAGGGAATTACTATAAATAGTTTGTGTATAACCACCTAAGAACTAATGTAGCAAAGAAAACTTTATTTACCATGTTTTATAAAATTCGGATTCGATTTGAGATTGGGGATTGATTCATTGATAAAATGAAAATTCAAATTCTTAGGATTCGATCTATTTATAATAATGATTACCAAAAGTCAAGCAGTTCCATGGATGGAGTATTTTTTTTAGCACCGCGTCTTAATACTCATTCGGGTTGTAGGTTTAGGCTTATGTACTAACTAGGATAATGAGCTATGGATGGGAAAGGTTGCATATAGATGAAGTGTACCTGCATTTGCGTGAGGAAGATAATATTATAAAACCATTGACCTGAATCGAACCCCAATCTCCCCGTCATCAGCAGTCTAGTATATTGCAAGAGTAGCGTCCTAGACCATGCGTCCACTGAAGCGATTACGGAATATTATTGACGAGCTCATTAATATGAAATATTCTGAGTGCAAATATATACTTTGGTGCGGTAATTAGTGTGGTCCCAAATTTAGATATTCTGAGAATTTTTAAGCGTACGACCCGAATGGGCCCCGAGGTGCTAACAAAAATAAATGATAAAGCTGATAAGTGTGAGTGAGTGAGTGAGATTCTATCTCTAGAGCTAGTTTTTTTTAAACATATTATTTTGAGAAACGTGTGTGTTGTGCTAAAGGGGGGGGGGGGAGGAACTATCTTCAATTCACGTAAAGAGGTTCTAAATGTCTCTTGTGAGCACCACGCATGAGTGCCAGTGGCAACAAAGCGCCCCCTGTGTAAACATCAATTAGAGGCCAGCGAGAGAAGCTGCCAACAGCAGCATAACGCTCGCCTAGAAGGAACTGTCCCAGTTTCAGGTGTTAATGAACAGAGGTAGAAACAATGGCGGGACGTTTCCATTCATCCGTCCGTTCTTAGCAGGAGCGACTGAGCACTAATTGTGTTTAGGGTAGAGATTGGTGACCTTTAATTTATGTCATGTTACTCTTAATTTATCTTAAGGGCGCCATATACTTGATGAGAAATATACTCATACTGCAGTATGTCTGACGGGAGTTTGATAAAAGGCTATCTTTTATGTTTAATATTAGAAACTTTGAAAAAATTTGGGGGAGGGGTTAAACCAAGCCACTAATATAATCCTAAAAAGTGACCCATTTTCTTAAGAATGGACATATCTGATGGTTGGAAAAATTGTAATACAGAGATTTTGGTAGGAAGAACAGTAAATTGAAGTGGTAACTTTTGTTATATATTATCAATATCTATAAAATAAAGCTAATAATATAGCAAAATGTTATTAATTCTAGCCTAAAGATTAAGTACACCAAATGTTCATTCGCAAGAAAATTAATACTAAAATCCATCACTTTGTCAGTCATCACCATCGAACAAACCAAGAGAAGGACCTGGGCTCTTCTACGTCACCTCCCCTCCGTGGATGTGAAGAGTCATCAACTCATCGGTGGCTAAATTAATTGTCTTGGATACAATCTGAAATTGCCGGGTTTTAACACCAGTCAAGTACAAGGTGGGCAGCCCTCCCTAGCGAAGAATCTCCTGGACACTGTCACATAGACAATTGGCAATTGGGGGTCCAGTTACAGAACCACCTATTACACGTTTCTCTGTCGCGTCACCCTAAGCCATCGCTGGCTATGCTATGGCACTAGAGGCCAGCTTCGTACAATGATTCAGGGAACCGTTGGAAATAAATTGTGCAGAGATGGTGGCCACCCTGACGAAATTATACTGGCTCCTCCAAGAAACGTATCCCACAGCCATCCGGTGTTGGCGCAGACAACACCACTGTGTTACATAGTTTGGTTCCAGGAAGAGGCTTGGATTGCCATTTCCCAGGCTTGCACCAACTCCACATCTTCGTACTGGGTCACCTTCAGAACATACCAATTGAAATTTTCTGGAGAGAGTCACGACTCAATCAAACTGACCTTGCTTCAAGGAAGATATGTTTCGCCACTGCACGAGGAAGTCCATGACGCCCCATACCTGAACCCATTTGATGCACCCAAAATTGTATAAATATGCATTAATGTTGATTGTATTCTCATCTGTAATATGAACCAATTATAATAAAATGGGCCTGGGCATTCCTTCTGGCCACTGGCTGTCCTCCCGGACCTTCCCAGCTTCGCTTACCGCCACCATGGTGACTATATAAGCGCGGGCTGTGAGGGCCAGGGAGCTCAGTCGGTCGCGAAGAGGAAGCCCCAAAAATGATATGTTTTAAAGTGTGAATAAATTGGTCCACCACTCCAAGAAGTAGGTTCTCGGTGTACAGTAGGTGTTTACAGCTAATGTGTAGTGCGTGTTGTGTTCACGACACAAAAAATTCCTTGAAATATAAGTATTGTGACACCATCATTTTACTATGTGAACTTAAATTCTTTCTGCCTTTGCTAGTCATTTAATTGATGCTGCTAGATTCGTTTATATTCTGTTCGCGCACCAGGTAGTTGGGTTTCCTACCGATAAGTTACTCCATTTTAAATAAATCTCAGATTAATTGGTTGTAGTTTGTTTAATAAATCACTCTCTAGTTTACTGTAATATATCAGTAAACGCGTACCCTACAGCATGAGCGTAGGGAGGGGGGTTTATGGGGTTCCTCCCTTCCTCTCCTCTCCCGAACACTCAAAAATCTCCCATGGATTTTAATATTAAACTTAAAGAAGGCCTTGTATCAAACTTATAATAATTTATAGAGACATTCACTTTTAAAAAATTTGACAGAGAAGGACCACTCCAAATAGCTTATAGAGGAATTTAATTTTTTTAATTTCCAGGCAAATATCAGTCAAAATGGCTTTTATAGGCATCCGATTTTTAAAAGAAATACCCGAAGGGGTCACTCCAATTATCTTCTACATGCATTTTTTTTTTTAAATCCAAGGGATCAACACTTCAATTAGCTTCTTAAAGCATTCAATTTTCAAAAATATGTCGGGGAAGACCACTTTCAATGGTTTCTAGATACATATAATTTTAAAAAAAGATCCAGGTTACCATTTTAAATGGATTCTAAGAAGATCCAATTTTTAAAATTCGCTGGTGTAATACTTTTCAAATAACTTTTAGAGTCATCTAATTAAAACAATCTAGTGAAAAACACTGAATAGCTTTTAAGGAACACTAAATTTCAAAAAAATTCTTGGCGAGGTTCACTTAAAATAGATTCTAGGGAATTAATGTATAAAATCAATTTGGTGAACACTTCTTAAAATAACCTTTAGAGGCACCAACATTTTCAAAAATTTGCCGGAGGATTATCCCAATTTTAAAACATTTCTGGGGAGCACTATTCTAAATAGCTGTTAAAAAATACTCTCCAAATGAGGACTATTATAAATATATTTTATCATTATCCAATTTTCTAACATTAACTGAGAGAAAGGAGTGTAGAAATTCTCTAAAAACATTGTTACTTGCCGCTACCCCCCGCCTTTTTCACTCTTACACAAATAAAGTTCCACCCCTACTGTACACAATAACAATGTTCTTATCTGTTATGGTTTTAGAGTAAGTATTAACATAATGTCATAGAATTACGATTTTGGAACCTGCTAAATATTAAATTCTCCCTACATTAAATATCTCAACATCTTCTGAAACATGAAAAATAAATGGAGACTAGCAAACATTGATCAAATAATACTTTATATTATTTATCTTGCAGCTGTCAAAATATATACTATGTGTCGAAAGTGGCACTGCCTCCTTTAGTGTATGAATATATTAAAGTAAATCTGGTAATATTTATAACTGCCAAGTAAGGGAAAACAAATAGTGGGCCGACTATATCTATCAGGATTTTTAGTAACGTTCTAGTAAATTTATAAGATCTATATTGAGCTGGAAGTCATGAAGAATTTACTGAAAAAATCAATTAAAGTATAGCTATTATAGCCATACATCTCTAATTAGCTAATTTTTTACTCTGTGAAATAAGGAACAAGTCAGGCCCTAAAATAACCCTTTTAAATATATTTACGGTTGATATTTTCTCAAAATAAAAATAAAAAACTAATATTAGTAAAACTTTATTTCCAAGCATTTTTACCTGCCTTAATCCTGAATTGTGGGTTTCAAATACATAGACTACATCTTAAATTAACAATATTAGTTTGACTGGTGAGCAACACAATACATAATTGAGTTAAACAATTATTTACGTTAAATTTTCAAAGAAAAAAGTAGATATTCACTATACCTGTATGAGCATCGTCACCAATGATGGTATTAAAGTGTTTAACACTCACCTATGAGTGTCTGGTTCGTGTCCAAGCTAGGGGCTCTGAGGGATGACAGGCACTAACAAGCAGCCCAAAGACAACTTTTGATAAGGAGGTCCGATCCACTAATAGTCCATGAATGCTTAGTGTCAGATAAACCAAATTAAAAATAGAAACACGTGTTTTCTGTCATAGTTAGCAAATGCGAAGTGTAACAAAGCGCTTTAAATATGAGTAAGGTGGGGTGGACGAGAACGAGAAATAAGTCCAGTATTTTTTGCAGTTTGCAGTTATATCAACAGTTTTTGAATATTTGTCACGAAAGTAATGGAACGTTAAAAGAAACTTTTTAAACGAAGATGCAAATTTTTAATCAAATTACAGAATGCCCTAGATATATATATTCAAGAATTTTTGAGATTATTATATGTAGAAAATTCTAAATGAATCTACCGAAGCAATATTTTATTTACTTTGGTCAAAAAGATTTTTTTGCTATAAAAACTTCAAAACTACTGGTCTTAGCTCGCGTGTCTCCTTCCATTCCGTCACCGCCGCCCAGTATAGAGAGCATTGTGGGTAAACCGCGGGCGGGTCTAATGAAGTGACGACGGGGTCCGCCAAGAAGTAGTCTCGTCATGCGCTTCATTAACCGTGTGCTCTTGAAAATAGCGGGGGAAGGGGAGGAAGCTGTGTTCACAATCAAGACTCTACAGGTAATTAGGGAGGAAATAGTCCCAGTTTCTAAGAATTCTCGCGAAGACAATCCGAGGTAACAGGTGCTGCTGTTTCGGGAAACACACCAAATAAAGCTGTCCGGGTGTAAGTACGGAAATAAAACACAACGGGCGGTGATCGGTTACACAGAGAAAATAAATCTTACAGAAGGTACTTTAGTAGAAATGTGTCAAGAAAGTATGCTTGTTTTTCTGGGATTTGTTTAGACTTTTGACCATAGGCGAAGGTTACCCATTCATCCCTGATTTTTGGGGACAGTCATTGAAATAAGGCTTATGTCTCAAATTGACTTTTTGCACGATTTGATAAATGAAATAATGCAATTTTATAAGTTATCTATATGGATTAAATAGCAATGTTCTATTTAGGTCAGTTTATAAAAAGTTTACATTTAAAATATGGCAACAATTCACATCCTAATATTCAGCGACGAGTATTTCCCCCACGCTCCGACTTTTTTTTAACTTTTGGCAATGCATCCATTGATATAATATTTTCCTGTGCGATTTAGCTACATTTGCTCTTAACAGGAGTCCCGTTTTTATGTGGATACAATACAAGTCAATTAATCAGTGAAAACAAATAGTGACTTGTCTTGTGAATCATTTGGATACATTTTGCATTTAACACTGGAGAATTGAGTAAAATACATTACTTGCCGATGCAAAGGACGGTTTTAATAATACAGTAATAATATTTTTCATATACCTAATTTATTGACACTGTCCTGTATTCAGAATACTAAAAAACATGACCATAGGGTGAGTTGTTTACCATTTGAAGCTAAACTAGCTTCTCCGGTTCCCATAAGTGATTTTAAAATGAATATCCCCGAAGATTCCAAGAAAATTCCAGTCACCCTATTCTAAGACTTCATTTGAAGCAGTTTCCTGCGGTCCGAATATTATCTAACTTGATACCCTTTGGGATATTGATTATGACAACGGCTACGGTTGGAAAAAAGACAGAGAGACGTTTGACGCAACCCCCTGCCCCTTCCCATCCCCCCACCCACTATAAAATGTATTTTGGTAATTGAAATAAATTGGATATAAAATTAAATATTATTTGGGCTTGCATGGCACAAATGTATTACCTTATCACTACAAAAGGTGTTGTATGTTTTCCTTCTATTTCCACACAAATTTCACATAATCGAATCAAACTGTTGCGTGCACTTTGAAAAATCCCAAACTTCAATCGAATCGTCTGACAACAGTTTTCGACTCACTGTTTAAGGTCTGATAAATCAATTATTGGAAAAGAGTACACTTAACTCCTTAAATATCCTCATACAAAAAAATCCAACAGATTAAGGTTAGGTGCCCGAGAGGGGTCCATGTAACTGGATCTCCTCGACCTATCAATTTCTATTAAACGTATCATTGAGGTAATGTCTGAACATTAACGAAATATGAGATGGGTCCCCGTCATGCGTAAGCCACATTTGTTGTCTTTCTCTAAGGGGTACAATGTCCAATAAATTGGATAAAACATTCAGTGGAAAATTATGGTAGCCTGCACCATTAATTTATTCGGCAAAACAACCTATGGTACTATCAATCTGTTTCCTAAAATAACTAGCCAAACATTTATTGAATATCGCTGTTGGTGTCATGATTCGAGAATGGCATGAGGATTTTCGTCTGCCCATATATGATTATCATGAAAGTAAATCCAGTATCATCAGTAAAAAGAGTGTCTGCAACGAAGCCTGGGCTCAAAACTATTTTTTAAAGAGGCCATTGTCAAAACACCACCCTTGATTGATAATCCGTGAAAGTGAGAGCCTGCACTCGTTGAATATGGTACGGGTACATCAACCGTTCATTAATATTCTCTAGACCAGAGGTGTACTGATACCTTCAATAGATGCCATTCTTCTTAAACTAGCTATTGGATTCTGTTTCACGCTTCTCAAAACACACATTTCCATATCGGGAGTAGAAACACTTTTGGGGCGCCAAAAAACCCTTCCTTCACACAGTCATTGGTGGATTTTCACAAATAACATATAGGATTAAAGTGTGCGATTAGGATACATGTCCTAGTAAAGACGACGTGTAACAGCAACATTTTCCGTTGGCACGACCATAAATAAAATGCATGTCAACCATTTCCGCTTTAGAGTAATAAACTGCCATTATTACCCTCCTTAAAACTCAATGAACTCTCTATGAACAAATCCCACAGTAACATAACTTTGAGTATCGTTATTTTGATAAGTGTCAACCAAGGTGTTATATAAACAGATAAAAGTCCATGGTAGCTCATGTGTACGTAGGTAAGCAAATGTAAGTTAAATGTCGAAAATGGGGCCAGTTAAAGTTAAATTACAAAAACTAAGACAACATCCTGTTTAGTCTTACTACTACTGCTTCCTGAGGAAGATGTTATAATAACATAGAAATATTTAAGTGTGTGTAAATATGTGTTAGTGTTTTTTACTTTTATTTGAGCTCTATTATTTTCCTACTATTCTATAATTTTATTTATTACAAAATATGTTTGCTCAATGCTCTTTATTTCATACATTTTATATTAAAACAAAACTATAAAGTAGCCTTTCTCTCTGTGTGAGTTGGTATGTTGACCTATGTTTACTAGCATTATTTTACTAATTTTAATGAGTAATACAAGTTACTAAAGTTCTGAGTCTATTTCTTAGCCTCCTGTGTAGCCTAACTTGGGATCAGTAACTTATTTAGAGTGAGGTGTCGCAATAAATGTAATCACAACACTTAGTCTACGGTCAGACCAACGAAACTTCACTTAATCGTTACTTAGGCTAACTTAAGGGGAACTAACAGGTGTCTTCACAACCGCACCAAACGTCTTGTGACTAGCCTGGTCCTAATCACATCAAATGTCTTACAACGCATTTACGTGAAGTATTTCAGCAAGAGAAAATTATCAAACTGTTCAATCATTAATAAATATGTACCTTCATTCTAAAAGATCCCACTTTAAAAAAAAAAAAATTTGTAGATCCAAATATAGGTATTCCAACTTTGGTAAGTGTATCTAAACACTTTGATACTTTTTAAACATAGAATATAGCTTTATCTCATAATAGCAATTAAGTAAGCTAAGAAATTAACTGAAAATGGTTTCTTATAATGTGTGTACTAATTTCTGCAAATAAGTCAAAAAGTTCAAATGGGACACATACTGAACATGCACACGTACAGAAACAACAACTTGTCACAAATTTCCTATTTCATAAAGCAAAATTATAGAGAAACCAAATTGAACTAAACAATCAATATATAGTCAAGTAAATAAATCAGAAGTGATTTTGAAAAAAAAAGTCCATAATGAATCACTCTTCATTTCTTAATGTTCTAGATCTCGCAATCAAGCGTATACGTGGAGAAGTAATGGGACTTATGCTGTATACTGGAAATCTATTGTTTCAAAAACTTTATTAAATTGGTCATGCATAAGCAAAACTATTTTTGCCTTGGCCGGTGAAATTTTTAATTCAAAGTGACAAGACAACCATGGCATTAAAACCAATTCTAAATAAATATATATCTCGGCTCAACCTTCATTAGAATAAAACTAAACCAAACGATGCATTTATTACGAAGAACAAAAGGCAAGTCGAGAATAGCTTTGTGCGAGATATATAAAATGTTAGCCTTTGAACGTTGTCACCGCCCTTTGAATTGTCCCGTCCTGGACAGCGCTGTTCAGAACACAACCCTTTCATTTAGTACAATCCCCCCCATTTGTAGTCCTTCAGAACAAGCGACTCCTCCCAAAATATTGTCTTCTGATTTCAATCAAGTGTATTATTTCTTTATAGGTCGACGGAATGCCTTTTAATATTCTAAGTCAAGTTGTTTTGAATAGAATTACAGAGGTGACTATGGAAAGCTGAGTTTATAATTCTATGGAACCCACAAGGGAAGAAGACGTGTGGTGTGAAAACATTGGAATCATCGAATGATGTTTATATCAGTTGACGTGGGGCGTGTGTGTAGCTACCATTTAACCTCGCGCAGAGGGTCTTAACATTCACTCGATAATACACGTTGAATATTAGCGTGGTTGTTTGGGTTAAATGTTTATTTTGGTAAGGAGATGTAATGATGATAACAATACAGATGGCTCAAAATTAGTAAAAATATTTTACTTAATTTGTTTTAAAATCTTTGGGTGTTTGTTTTTCCATCAAGTCTTGCTAACCACCCAAGATATCCCCATTTAGCTACACTAATGGGTAGGAATATGATAGGTATAAATCAGAGGAAATGTATCCAAATTTTCGTGGAAAGAGAGTGGAAAGCCATTTAGTAAAAATCACGCAGCTGGAATATGAACCTCATCCTCACGTCATCAGCCAATACCAGATGATGCGTGGCCTACAATGTGAGTTTTATTAATTCACATGCTTTTTAACAAATGGGTTACTAAACGGGCTAATCTAAGTAGGAAGAATAAGGGGGGTAGTATAGAAAGATGATGGGAATAATAGTAAAGCACAGACAGAAAACAATCCCCAATGCACTTAGATGATTTTCGAACCTTGACCTCTTCATCAGAGGCAATTTAATGTATTGAAAACCTGATACTGGCTTAAGCCTTTGTATGGTTGAAATTTAATTAAAAGTTATATTTGTAATTGTTAATTAACTAATTTAACTTGTGAAATGAAATTATTTTTAAAACTAATTATTAAAATGGTTATGTAGTTAATATAATCATGTCATTAAAACGTATGCAAGCACAATAAGATAGTTAAATCGGTATGCATGGTTTAAAAATCAACTTGGTTTCCCATTATCAATTTAATAAAAACGTGTATAATAGATTGTTTTGAAAGCTTTAACTAAAAAGCCATTAAAGTATAATTTAATAATCATAATAGGTTATGGAATCTTAGTTTATTCACGTGTGGTTAAAATGATAATCTGAGAAGAGTTTATATATGTTACCATAGTAACTTTGTATATACCATATACTATCAAGAATTTCGATATTATAAGCCAAATAAATATGTTATTATTATTATTATTATTATTATTATTATTATTATTATTATTATTATTATTAGCACCGCGTCTTACTACCCATTCGGGTTATACGCACTTACGCTAATGTGTAATGGTAGGGTGATTGTGAGATGAAATGAAGGACCTACAATTTAACGTGGAATCCGAACCACGGTGGAGGCCTGGCATTCCCCACATTCACAAGATGTCTTGTCAGAGGTGAAGGAAGGTTTGGTAATCAGATAAATCTGTGTCGGGACCGAGGATTGAACCCCAGCCGCCAGCATAAAAGTCTGACACCTTACCCCTAGACCACCAGGTCACCAATAAATATGTTATTTTACGACTAAGTCAATTAATTTGGTCGGTATCCATTGAAGACCTCTATTATATGTTATTTATATTTTCTTAAAAATATATATTAAACTAAGTATTCAGTTAATGTCTTGAAAATACTTTGATAATTTTGTTAATAAGAAACATGGAAAACTTAATCGATACCCTATTATTAATAAATTTCAAAACTAGTCCATAGTTTTCCAAGATCGATAAAAGAAAATTCTATAAATGGTTTTGAGAATTTTTTTCGTAAGTTAATGATTTTTTTTTTAAAGATTTAACGAAATTAGTCCAGGCAGGAAAGAACTTTTAGAAAAACAAAACCTTATTTGTGGTCAACTTTGATCATATTTTTAATATCTTACTTAAGAACGTGCTTCCCATGCCAATCAACTCTGTGATATACAGTCGGCTATAAATCGTAAATTTACACGAACACTATTTCAGGTGGCTCATTTCGGATTAAACATTAATGGAGAGTTAATCAAAGTTCCTAATTCTGAACATTGTTGAAATATCCTATGTATTATTTCCGTTATCAAAATCCCCTTTTCTCAAATAATACAAAGCCTACAACAATGAATAAGGTATCAGTGAATAGGATTTTTTACCGACTTCTGACATTGCATACTCAGTTTACGTTAAATCAGCCTGTCAAAAACAGGCTTAAAAACTGGTTCAATTATATTTGAATAAAAACTGCATTGAAAAGGGCATTTTGGCAATTTTATAATGACTTCAGAGATGAACATTGTGCACAAATCTTCATTCTGTCATAATAGGGACATACTGTAGTTATTAACAAGAAACTTTTCACTTCTCCCCCCCCCCCTCCCTCCCCCCCCCCTCGAACGTCACCGCAGAAAATTTCAAGTAATTATTCAAACACGAATGCACTGCACACATTTCTGACATATCCTTCGTTGGTCTTTTATTTCCGTAGCTCACGCGAGCTGGGAGCTGAGTAGGGTCTGCTATCATGAACGCTCTTAGTTATTAATAGTAGTATTTTATACTCAACTTGCAGAAATACTCGGCGTTACCCCTGACAACGCTTTCCTTTGCTTCACACAAACAGAAAATAAAACTTCATTTTATTTCTTCCAGAGCAGTTTCTAATTAATTTAAGAAAATCAAATCCAAATTTTAAAATTCTGACTTCGAGGTTGAAACCTCCTTTATCAACTAATTATCCATAAAGCCCAAATAAAACCAGAAAAGAAAACAATCAGAGTGAGTCGTTTGAGTGAAATAGTTACAATAGTCTGAGAACAGACTACTGTTACTCAAACATACGCAACTCACCCGGTTGCGGAAACAGTTACCAGACGGTCGTCCTTTGTGCCCTCATCTTATAGACCTCATAGCAACTCAAACATAAATAAATTCCTAAACAAATAAATGAATAAATAAATAAATAACTAATCTAAGTTAATAAATAAATACATGAATAAATAAATAACCTGAGGGTACGCTTAAGACGTGAAATCAATTTACTATAACATGAAGGAAGAAACAAGAAATCGATTTTAAATGTTGATTTATTAAGAGAGAGAAGAGAAAGAGATGAAAACCATGTATGATGGTGTATCGCAAATAGATACAGATAGAAAATGAATCTGAATGGATTCTTAACAAAAGAAAGAGATATTGAGGCAATTATCTTCAATCATTACCAAAACAGACTTAATTCTTTACTCTTTCAAAAAGACGAGTAAATAATAAAGACAAATCAAGATTACTTGCAATACTATTTTCTTATATTTCAATACTGAGTTAATATCTGCCATAATAGATAAATATCGTTAGAGATTTACAAAAAGTAATATTATTAAACACAATGAATTAAATATCCGATCTTACTACAGAATTTTTTTCTATCTATCTCCACGATCAAAGCTAATTCGTAAAGCAATATCTAACCATCGATATATATAGATCTCAGTCATGATTTTAATGTTCATTATTATATTCTTTGGAAAACCTTATCATAATCAAATTTAAATTCAATTTCCACTATCAGAGTATTTTAAATTACAAACAAAGAAAACTAATAAGCCGAAAGAGGAATTTTGAAAAGTTACATATTTAAAGTTATCTAAGCCGAAACATAAAATTTCCCTTACATTTTTAATAAGCGCAGCCAAGGCTACGTTCTCCTCTACCAAGAGCCAAATCCAAGAGTGCCGGTAATGGCAACATACAGGCATTATACAAGCTTAGACCCAGAGAACATAATTTGGTCACGAGGGAGGGGATACACATGACCAAACACATGTTCGTGAAGCTCTGAGAATGTTTGGGAATCTTCTCCGATGGACTAGAACTGGAATCACTTCCCTTCTCAAACACTTTGGAATGTTCTATCACTCCACGACCTCTAGCGGTCACTGCTCGAACTTGGGTTGGATCAGTCAGTTTTTTACGCGTCGCGGTCTTGATCGGATGTGTTGTTGTTAAATTACGGACTAATCGTGAGACGCTTGGATGATGCAGTGAGGTAAGTAGGTCATGCCACCTCGTCGTCTTTTCTTGTTTTGTAGCAAATGCTACATGTTCATGCACAAGAGCTACTGTACTAATTTTTAAATTTTAGACCTTTGCTGTGGTATATATCGTGCAACGTCCATGATAGACATACACAAACTCTTTATTTTATTAATTTATATATAAATGTTCTATATCAAAAGGAATAGTTGAAGATCCCAACACTTGACTGATAAATATATATGACTTTTTTATGATATTTTTTAACTACCAAAAAGCTATATAAATCAGGCTCTATAGTTCAGTACATTTAAAAGCCTATGTGAGTGTTCCTTTAGAACCTCCTATGAACACGTGGCTACTTTCCAGTCCTCCGTTTACGTCGAGAGAATTAAAAAGTCATGGCGATAACTAGCATGGACTCTCTGAAGATATAAAACACTTCCTCATTTCTTTGAAGGGAAGGGAGCAGGCCGCCGGTTTGTGTTGCAGTCACGCCTTTTCGCTTATGAAGTCCACGAGGGTGCTAAGAACACAAAGACAAAGGACCGGAACACTTAAATTGTGTATAAATAAGTTTTTAAGGGGCTTTTAGAAAGATGGTCATGGTAGTGGCAAAACCGGCAGAGTTAAAGTGGGTTGGAAAGGTACGCGAGCAAAGGTCAGTATTTGTGCATATTTTTTGATAAAAAATATTCTTGGACAAAATAAATAAATATTTCTTCAGTCGATACGAGCAAGTTAAATTTTCTACTCACAGTAATTTAAACAGTTCGACAAATTATCTCAGTCAGTAGCGTGTCTGCCCACTGAGCTAAGGGTCCCGGGTACGATTTCTAGCATGACAGATAATTTATCTTTGATGTAAATATGGGTTTACCCTTTCACATTGATAAATTAATGGTTAGGGACTGGCTGTTGTGCCTGCCCTAGTTCTTAAGATGGATTATAAGTCATATGAGGCTACGACAGGCCTAGCAAGCTGGTAGCGGAAAATATAGGGCTTGTATGTATAAAAAAAAAAGAACCAGGCATAAGCTGGAAATAGTAATGGAAGTAAAAATAAAAGTGATATTAACCGTTCCTGCTCATGACGTGAAGATGGAGGTTTTGATTCCGATCGTGTCTAATAAAGGTGTGTTATTTACTTTATGGCTTTCCACTCTCCTTACACACAAATGCTGGTATATTACCTATATAATGCTTCCTTTCTCATCTTTAGCCCATTAGAGTAATTATTAACACATATGCATATAGCCTGAACAGGTAGTAAGACGCAGTGATAAAAAAAATACGAGTTAATCTATCAAATATATTTAATTAAAATCCCTCCCCTTAAACTAATTTTTTCAAAACAAAGATATTTCATTTTACTTTTGTTTGAAAGACAAAAAAATAAATCCTTGTTTAGTTGCGCATGCGTCTACACTTGAACGTCGCTGAAAACTATGACCTGCACTACTACCGAGTTATGCACATGCCTCCATGATAGCTGTGTGTTTAGTTAATATTCATCATGATAGTTGATCGTAAGGTCACGATAATAGTTTACTTGTACTGAATGAATCCCGTACTCTATCAAGTATTAAAACATCACGCGTGTATACAGATCGTAAGAATATTTTTATTATACTCCTACCTTTATTTGTGCACCCGCTTGGATTATCCACATATTTCTACTGATGGGGTATAGTTGAGAAAGGTAGGATTGAGAGGGAAATCTATCCGAATGTGTGTAAAGGAAGTTTGTAAAAAAAATTAGAAAAAAAAACTTAATTCACGCGGCCGAGATTCAAATACTGACTTTTCCATCACAAGCAAATTAGACTATACGAGATTTACTCCTTTGTGTGCTCATCATTAAGGATATCTTCAACGTCTTGGTTGTATTGTTTTAAAGTCGCTGATACCCAGAATTGGGTTTATGACTGAGAATACGAGCATGTTTATTCCTGGACTGTATGCCTTTATTTGGAAGACAACCGGTAAAGAGGACTGTTAATTATGTATTTAATAAACCATTCTATTTTGTTTTATTGATACATAAGCATGTGCATAGGTATAAACACAAACTAAATGTCAAATTCATATAGTCTGGTCCGCTTGTTTATGCGTAGGTCGGGGTTGTATTCTTATAGGGTGTACTACGTGTCTGTTTTCTACTTTATAATATAAAAATAATATTTTAATTGTGAATATTTTTAACCTTAAGGATACTTATATGTGTGTCCGATTAAAAAAAAAAAGTAGATTCTTAGAAATTATGTGTGTTCCTGGCCACAGATTTGAAAAGGTTTAAATGATGTTGTTAAAACTTTTATGTTTATATGTTATAGGGAGATATCACAGGCCTTTTTATTTTAATCTCAGCCCTCAAAATAAGGGTAGTGAATGATTTTTTTAATTACACATTTTTTAAAGTGCTCAAACTATTTTGTTTAAAATTAATAAGCCTATTCATAGAAAGTGGTTTACCTGACAAATAACACTGTATACTTGTATTTTTGGAAACATTCGTTAAGGGATAGTTTACTAATGAATGATTTTCAAAAATTCAAAATATTTTGAAAATTGCTTTAACAATTTTGTTTAAAATGTATATCTGAGGAATGTTTAACATTACAAACAAAACGGTGTAGGCCTACTTGTTTTTTGGAGGGAAATTTGTTTAAAGGTAGCGTATTTATGACTGATATTTTTTTTTTAATTTCAATATTTTAGGAAATGGCTCAAGTGAATTGGTTTTAAATGGTTAATGTTTTTCACATGGTAAATAATTATATACTTGTTTTTCTTAGAAAAATAATTCAACAGTAGCTTGGTAAATAATTTTAGAAAAAATGTATTTTTATAAATAACTTCAATGAATTTGTTCAAAATTTGTATTTGGAGACTATTTTACATGATAATAAATAATATTTTTTTGTTTTTATAAAATTGATTAGTTTAAGGGTATTTTACTTATAAAAATTTCAAAGAAAATTTGAAATATTTTGAAAATTGTTTTTAAGATTCAGTTAAAAATGAGTATCTGGGAATAGTTTTTCGCGATGAATAATACAATTTTATGTTTTTAAATAGAAATAATTTAGGGATAGCTTACAAACATTTTATTTTTTTAAGGCTTTAATATACTACAGAATATTAAGTAAGTTTGAACGATTGTGTCGTGTCATTTATTTATGAATGGTTTCCCACTGTACCTTCATTTAAATATGGCTACATTTCTTATTATATTTCACCTTATTCATCCCTGCTCCACTAGTGTAATTAAATGCGGATAATCTGGACGGGTACTAGGGATAATAGCATCCAACACAAACTAAAATTTATTAGACATTTATGGTGAGTTTCTAACCGCACCAGCTTTCCCTCGTAGTGAAGATTAAGAAAATCTTGGACCCATCGGAAATCGGGTTAATGTACTTTTGAAGGATCAGGTCTTATTCGTCTTGTCCAAAACACGAGGCTAAGTGTATACCCCTAAACCCCTACTACTTGTGTTAAGCGCTTGTAAAACTCATAATATTATCTAGACATAGTTATTGTATCCCTCATGATGACTAGGAAAATACTGACTTGGTTTATCTTCTTGTTGCATTGCTCTTGGTCGAAGGTACAGTACGTGTAGCTGATCTAAATAATTACCCCAGCTGTCCTTCCCCTTGGACCGCCACTGAATCTAATCCCTCCAAGTCTGTGAGAACACGGTCGTCCAACAAGATGTCACAGGGGAGCAGAGGTACTTGGCGTCATATTGACACCAAGGCAACTGTCACATGCGTATGTACTAGACAGAAACACGTCAAATACGTTCCGTTTCTGGAGTGGGAAACTTGGATGATTCTAAAGCCGCATTCAGACGGGTGTAACGTGTAAGCTAACGCTCGCACTTAGGTTCGTTC
This sequence comes from Timema cristinae, assembly GCA_039000515.1. Classification (NCBI taxonomy): domain Eukaryota; kingdom Metazoa; phylum Arthropoda; class Insecta; order Phasmatodea; family Timematidae; genus Timema; species Timema cristinae. The sequence continues at coordinate 36,270,681 of JBCFYV010000935.1, read as the reverse complement.
TGATCCGTGGCTGTCGGTTTTTGGAGCGAACACAAAGGCGCTCGCGGTGTACGTTTGGACGTGATTAGTGGTTAATGTGCGAATGGCGAATAATGGTCTGTTTACTTACTTGATTTATGTCTGTTTTAATTTACTTATCAAAATCTACTTATTTACTTTATTGACTTCTTAAAGCTACAAATATGTGGAGTGAAAAGAAATTGTTCTCACTTTCCATAATTAAATACATAGCAATAAAACCAGCACCCGTCTGATCGACATATTCGCGGTGACTGATGGATCAGATGATCGCGGTACCATTCACGGCGTGCTCGTGTGACGTCCAAAGCATTGGCGTTATTTTACACCGTTGCTTACAATACACGTTACACCCGTATTTACACAGCCTTAGGAAGAAATATAAACGGCTCTCAAACAGGGAAGGTTCTGACAGAAATATGGACGGTTCTATGTCACAAATAAGGATGTTCTATGCCCAGAATAAGGATAGTTACTAACTAGGCAGAAATAATTACTGTTCTCAGACAAAAAAATATAATATTTTTAGGCAATAATATAGCAGAGTTTAGATTAGAAATGTAGGTAGTTTTGAGGGAGAAAAAGGGTTTCATTTTGGCGCCTCTTTCTAATTTCCACTTTAAGGTGAGCACATTTCCTGTAATACACCTTTCTCATGATCATCCTTTATATTAGGTCGTTGATAACATTTATGTTAAACTTAGTGGTAATAAATTAATTTTTGAAAAAATAATATCGTTGGGAAACTATATCTAGGTTTAAAAATTTATCAAACATTTGGCATTTTTCTAATAGCTTTGATTATGTCCAAACAATTTTTATTGGTAAAACCTTTAAAACGAACATAATTGCCAAACTTTTTATTTTTATAATCAATACTTTTAATTAAATGTATTTTAAGATAAACTTTAAAACAAAATTCTTTAAAATCAAATTAAAAAAATAGGTGTAAGCTTTTCTTAGAAAAATGTGCCTGCTCCCTCCACCCTATTCCCTCCATATACCATTTGAAATCAAGGCCAGTACTTTTGTCCCTGTGACTACTTCATTGATGATTTCCTTTCAAGCAGAAAATAAAATAAAAAGCTCTAATGGTTCTTCCCTATCCCCCAAATGAGAGAATGTGATAATTCGTGTTTACATGTAAATTGGCTCGTGGACCGAATGGGTGAAGTCTAGACCTAATTGTTTACGTTGATAGATGAGTGCTGAAATTGAAGAGGCGTTTAATGGCCTGTTGTAAGACATTTTCAGACGTTTAAACAAAAACAAAACCTGATATGTTGAAGGCTGAGTTCTTTCAAATAGAGAGTTGTGTGTAGAATGTGTTGGAGATAAAGGATTAAATGCACGGTTCAGTTGTTTAATTGTTCACCTCCTTGATGTATGATTAAATGTCCTGCTGCATAAGCCATTGACAGCATTGTAGATGGTTTGGGCCAACAAAAGAAGTGCGGATATCCCTAACGGGTAATAAAACGCGGTGCTAAAAAAAAGTAGGTTATATCGACAGCACTGGCTTGAAAGCATAGTAGAATTAATGTAAGGGTTCTATGATTGATTTGTATTTGTTTTACTTAACCTTGCACCTCATCTAACTGTCCAGGTTTTTATAATATTAACACTAATGGGTATGAACGAGAAAGGTAGAATTTAAAGGAAATGTATTTGCATTTGTAGAGTCATCTAGGGAGGGAAAAACACCCAGAACTCTCAGCTAGGATTCTAAATGACATCATCATCATCTGAAAATCAGATAAACTAGACATACTTCCTAGCCTTAGTCCATGTGCCCACCGATACAATAAATTGAATTGTTTAGTAGAGAAGCACAAGGGAGTCCAATCCATTGACCACAGGCCACACACGGCTCACGGTCTGTTTTCTTCTGACCCATCAATCTCGACGGTTTTTTAAATAATAACAGAAAAAGGTATATAAAGTCTAACTGTATTTTAGAAAAATTTGAGGCAAAATAAAAACAGATTCGCTCATCGTTCTAACTATATTGGTAATGAAAAACAACTATTCAGGTTGCAAATCATTGTGATTACGGCACTGTCCATTTAGAGGAAACCATAATGACCTTGAGCAGGAACGAACCCTGTATAGTTCAGCAATAGAGCATTGGTGCGCTAAACCAAAGGTATCGGGTTCAATTCCCGTGTCCAGGTGTAATTTTTCATCTAATTTAATTTATATTGGTAGTCATAATATTACTCTCTTACAACTGTATCCTGGTTCTAATATATTTAAAAAGTATTAACTTAAATTGCTTATTATCAATCGCATTAAGCCTATATGTTCTACGTAGCTTGAAAATGCATTTTCAGAGATAGTTTCAAATTTTTACCCATTTTAAATTAACACTTTTGACAGCATGGTCAAGACGTAACGGTTAATCATGAAGTGATGTTGTTTTATTGATAATATTTGGTCCACACTTTGTTTTCTATTCTCTTCTAGTAATGATTAGAATAAGCACGTGGGGGGATTCTTGGTAGTTTTCGAGAAGTGTGTTTTGGATACCGATAGGGTTCTGGATAACTCACTCGACCAATGATCCTAAGGGTCAGTTTCATAGTCTGAACGACACTAAATACAAGACGACACCCACCTAAACTCAAATGGAATGGGCCACTTTGGCATATGAAACTGGCCCATTCTATTCTTGTCTAGGTAGGTGTCGTCATGTATTTAGTGTAGTGCCACACTTGAGGCGTACTTAATCTGACTATGAAACTGGCCCTAAGTTCGAATTCCTATTAATTATTATTTGTGATGGGATGAAGGAGTATGTAGTTACAAGTATTAACATGGTAAAAAAGGTGGAAATCCCCTAGTGAGATGGACACGGGGAAATCTACTCCCAGTGTACTAGACCGGGATTCCAGTACTGACCGTCACGTCAACGGCCATCGCTATGGATAAAATATGTAAATAGGTAGATTTTAACCCGAAGAGTGTATGACAGAAAAAAAAAACATCAAATCTAAAGGAAACAATTAACGGAAAGTGTATTTAAAGTAGGTACTTTTTAGAATAAACCTGGAGGAAGGGCATGGAGGGGAACAATGGGGGAGGGGGGTTGAGGTGGAGAAAGCTGTAATGTGGAAACCTCGTAGTTAAGGTTTTGTAAATAGTACTTTGGCTTCCTTTGGCAGAGTTAACTACTAGCCATGCTGTCACTCATGACAGTCTAAACTAAAAATGAAAGTGTATAGTATCACACAGATTACAAACTATCTTAACAATCTTCCTCCCCCCACGGATAGCGCACCTAGCTTAGGTAGATAATTGTACAGTTCGAAACAAACGTCACATTGTGTTGCTTTTTGTGTGTGTGTGTGTTCTGCTTTAAAAAAAAGTGAAAATGAGACACGTGAACAGTTTTGCCAAATTTTAAGAATGCGACAAATTTGAAAAATAATAATTTTTATAGTAAAAAAAAACTGAGCTGATTCCAATCTACCTGTTAAGTCAAAGATGCAGAAACCTGCATCTCTGTGCGATTTCTAATCTGAGCATAATCTTGTATCTCATTTCTTGGTACACAACCTTTATTTAACACCTAGCCATAGCGCCATGGGTTGATCTATCTGTATACTAGGATGAACTACTCAACAAATATTAGTCTAAATTTGTATGTCTTATTTGGAATCGAGCCTGAGATTCTCAAAACCTATAGTTGATATTTCCCCACACTCAGGCACAGACTCAAGCTAAGGTGTATGTGTTGTAATACGGATGTATAAATTGATATAGGACTATGGGCCAAGATTTATAGATTAGCTCAAAACTATGGAAATTTCCAAACGTTTGAAAATATCTTCATAAATAGTGTCAGAGCTATTACAAAACAGTTAGGGTCTATAATATACACAATCGCAAACTATGAACAAAATTCCTTTAGTAATTTTCGTTCTCTTAAGTGCGCTGCTTTTTGTTTATTTACAAAACATGGGTTTTAATTAATAAGATATTAGAAAAATTTGAGTTCATTTAGGATACTCGATCCACATAGAATTTTTTTCATCATATCACTTCACCTGAGTTATACCGCATATATTTTAAATTTATTCACTTTTTATATGAATAGGTTTTTGAGGAGAGCACTTAAAAATATGAAACAACCCAATTTCCATATGAAGAATATTATCTGATAGCTAGACAGCTTTTACATATTCATACAAGTCTTGTGATCTGCAAATCATGCTAATTTTGATAGATATTATCAATATCTATAAAATAATACTAATAATATAGTAAATGTTAGTCATAATAATTGTTAGCTACAAAAAAAAATTGAATGTAGGCTACTAAATGTCTCTTCCCACCAAAATCCTACAGTAAGTTAACAAACAATTTTTGTTACGCATGGCCATAAACACACTGACTAGAAATTACACCGTTGTTATTATTGGAATCAAATATTCTCATTTAATTAAGATAATACAGGTTTTTCCTCTGTCAAAAAACTTATGTAGTGATTAAATATAAATTTTAATTTAAAAACACATATTTTAGGAGAAAATAACAAATACTGTTATCATTTAATATTTAAATCCTAAAAATAAAAATTTTCTTTGGTTTGTTTATCGTTTTAAAATGTTCTTCTTGACGTCATGAGCGTTAACACATTTTTGTGTTAGTCCTCTAACGTTAATTAAGAATTCAATTTCAAAAGGACCTTAAGACTCAGTTTATAAGCCATCCTAAAAATCTTTGATGTGAGACGAATTACCCTAAATAATTAATTTAATTTACATTTCAAAGCACTATAATCTTTAGAAATGAAATATAATTTACTTAAAAATAGCTAGTTGTGCTCTATATTATGTTTATATTATAAATGTAATATAGCTATAGCTAGTTATTTAATTAATTAATTAGGTGCGTATAAGCTGAACCGGTGGTAAAACGTGGTGCTAAAAAATTAGTTAGGCATCCACATCATTGGCATCATGGTAAAAAGCATCTTTCTCACATTATATTTGATTGCTATTGACGGGAATGTCGGGGCTAGAATAAGGGTGTACTGAGGATGGTTATTTCATAAATGGGTTACAACTATCCCTTGACATAAATGCGGGCACATTGCCTTTATATTCAACCTTTTTCATCACTACTCCACTATTGTAAATATAGTTTTATCAAATCATATAAGCCTGCTGTAAAAACTACAAATGATCTACATGGCTTAAATGAGAGAAAAACCGTACAAATAGTAAACCGAGTTTTACTCTTTAGAGACGTAATGGATGTAAGCTTATTTAGGAACAAAAAATATTCTTGAGATTTTTTGTAATGATATAGACTATTCTAGTATATAGAGGCGAACTAAAATATGCACCAGTATGATTAGTTAATACTCACTTTTTTTCAGTTTTTCATATAAATTCTCAATATTTGAGGCTATGGTAACCAAAACGTTTAATGTGCTGCTAAAATTGTAAAACCTCTTTCGTATCAATCGAAAGCCATAAAAATAAGAAACGTTTTTAATTTACTTTTTTAATACCACGTTTTTTTTATCAACGCACAAATAAATTGGACAGTATTTTTTTAGCGTCACGTTCTTCAACCATTTCGGGTTACACGCCTTTGTACTAAATTACACTAATGGGTTAGGGATTATGAAGGCTTAATTTTAATTAAATGAACCCGCATTTTCGAGAAGGGAGGTTGGAAAACCGTTTAGGAAAACCACCCGACTGGGCTCAAGCCCTGATCTCCCCATCTTCGGCCGTTTAATCCAATATGACATTAGCGCGTTAGACCCCGCAGCTACAGAAGCGAATTTGAACCGTATTATCAATTAGGAAGCTAGTTGGTAAAATGAGAGTTTTTTTACTATACAAATTTTAAAATAGATAGATCAAAATATAAAAACAAACTTTCTAATTATTTGTTTTCCGAACGAAGTAACTTAAATGAGAATTAATACTTGATTTTCAAAAATCTCCTAATCTATTTTAAGAAAAACAGAGATAGTTTGTAGTTTACGTAAAATGAGTTGAAATTTTATTTTGTTTTTTATTTTATTATAAGTCTCTAGTTGTAGTGTTCTAGAGAAGAGGTGAGTAAGTGAAAATTAGAAATCTAAATTTACATTAAAATATACACAGAAAGAATAGTTTATGGACTTATTAAAATATGTTGATATTTATATGAGGCTGGGGACATTTCTTCAAAACTTTATGTTTTGAGAGGAGCTTATTTTACACGTTTTAGACATTCATTCGATAAATAGCCTTTCTATGTAAATAATATATTTATGTAAAAAAAAAACTTTTTAGACTGCTTAGTTCTGAGTTAAACTATAATTTGAACAATCTTTGTGAAACAGATTTTTAATAATATAGTTTAGCGTAAAACAAACTTTTAATTGATTCGCAAAAAAATTACTATTAACTTATAAGTCAAGTAATTTACTACACAATATTAAAATTATCATGTCAAATAAATAATACAAACTAAGTATTTTTGTCATTGTTTAAATATTTAATATAATTTTAATATTTGATAAACAGGTAGGAATGGTTTTTTAAATTTTCTTGAAATTTAATTTTATATATATATATTATATATACAATATAAACAGATGGAAAAATTGGGGTTTTTAGGGACTTAACCACTTCAAGTTTACATAATAGCTAGCGGCGTAAAATATTGGGATAGTTTGTAGGTATTGTGCTAAAGATATGAATAGAACTAAACATCATTTTGATAAAGATGTCGTGTTTCGAGTTTGTATGATTGCTGGTTAAAGATACACGTGTGTAGTTTTACCTGATTTTTTTCAACCAATCTAAGATAGGTTCATTGCTTAGAGGTGCCACTGTGGGTATTTACCTGGTTTTATAAACTAATATAAAATCCTGTTAATTGGTTAAAGATACCCAAATAAAATGTGTGTTTTAGTTAAAAGTACAACGTGTAGCTTTACGTGATTTTGCTTAAGAACATATATAAAAATATATAAATAAAATTATAATAAAGTTTATTAGTTGGTAAAAGAGTTATTTTTGTTTGTACTGTACATGTAAAAGTAAAGATACATACAAGGGAATGGGATTAAAAAACAAGTCTTAACTCAGAATATGATGATATTGATGACTGATTATAATGATAGTGATTTTGTGAAATAATTAATGGGGTCTCCGTGTAGCGTGTTGGTTGAGTTATTCTTAAATAAATATTCACTACAACTTAACTTTACTGTTAAGTTAATTAACCCTAATGTTAAGTTACAACACATGCAATTAATATTAGAATTAACGCAATTTATTTTGTGCTATAGTGTCCAACTACAGTTTTCCCCTGCATAGAAGTTGTTTCATCAAATCTAAGTTTAAAAAAATTACAATGAAAACAAAATATTTGATTGGTAAATATAGATGAAAAACCACTGATTAATTTATCAACTGTAATAAGCATATTTTTATTTTTCAACTGCAGCCTCTTCATGATAATTTACCCTCATTGCCATAAATAAACAACTTATTTTAAAATTGAGAATGCATTTTGTGCCCATACCCACAAGCCATTTGTTATGGAGAATATAGTTTGATTCCAGGTGGAGACCAGATGAATTTAAAATGTGCCTATAATCAAATTATATAATTTACTGTCGTGAAGGTCAAATTATACTATACTATAAAGTCACACGGCTGACTCACTCACTCACTCACTGACATTAATGTTTACCCACTTCCAGGTGAGTTAGAAACTTGAAATTTGGCAAAATTATAGCTTCTAGCCTGTAACCGACGGAAAAATTAAAAAAAAAAGATTAACCCCCGAAAAAAATTAAAAATGGCGGAGCTTCTTTAAAGTCGGTGCGGACCTTTCTTTGGAGGTTTCTTGTGGCTAAACGGTAAGACCTATCAAAAAACTGTTTTGTAATTACATTAGTTTACATCACTTGCAAAGAAAACTCATTGGGGGTTTGGGACGGAGCCCCCACCGAATAAAGCGAGTGTTTAGTATACAGCTTGTTGTCTTGAGTTGTTAGTTTGTAAGTAATATGTTACAACTGAGCATGCATTTTGAAAGAGCACATTTGATAACATAAATTAAATACATATATAAAATAAGTATAGGTTACTGATAAAACTCACCAATAGACGATTAGATCTGAGAAAGCCGGCAGAATAAACTGTCATAAACGTCACTTAACAGCACACGAGATATTCGTATTTTGTCACTTCTATTATTTACTTATTAACTTGATTATTTCATTATGGACTGGCTACATCATTATTATTTAACATGTACATTATAGATTTAAACTACTTTATATAATCAGACCAACCCTTTATAGCAATTATACCTTTTCAAATAAAGTTTTACTTCAATGATTGTTTATGAAAATTATCATATATTAAATTTTAATGATTGCTAATTAATTAAAACATTTTTTAAATTATAGCTTCTTAATAGTGGACACAAAAAATTATGGCACGTGATTCATACTTAGCCACGCCCCTTCTTACTTAAGATGCTATATTTTTAATGGCATTTTTGAATAGATAAATTTTTAATAAATGTAATCATACTTTATTTGAACTGTATAAACTATTGCTAGTGATTTTTTGGTCCGGTATTTTGGTGACGTTAACAAGTGTTTTGGTAGCATTTACGTGGGTGAATAAAAATTATTTTACATTGATTAATTTTCTAATTTTTAAACAATGGTTGATAATTTGGTTTATAAGTATTTGTATGATGAGTTTCTATTTGTTCAATTTATTTTAGACGTGATCACTTGGCACTTGATTTTTTTTATATTCGTCGAAAAAAAAAGTTCTCGGAAAAATCTCGCGGCGTAAACTCGTGAAGCCTATAATATCATATAACGTCCCATCACGCACTGGGGCTAGGATACATGTCGTTATAGTAACTCACTTGTTACAAAGCCAAGCAGCCTGGTTCTTCCCCCTCTCTCTCCCCCTACTGCTTTTCCAGGCACCCACCCCTACCTTGCCTTGTTCTTCCCCCTCTCCCCCCCGTCAAATAGAGTCGCTACAAGTAACATCTCAGTTGAGGCTGTAGGGATCAGGGTGTAGAAAGAGAGGTAGAGGGAGAGGGGGCAATTTCCGAGGACCACTAAGGTACAGCCCAACATCAATAACTTTACCTGGAAGCTCTGTCTTATAAAAGAGAAAGAGTTGTTTTAAATACTATTGTTTGACTATTATTACTATTTGTGTTATAAACATTATTATTATTAGGAAAAGACTTGTCGACACAAAAGTGGTCATTAGCGTCACAAATAATAAAACGTAAGGCTAATCTAAGAAGAAGAAAAAGATACGATGGAATCGTACACTTCGTTTACCCGGAAAGGTAGTTGTCAAAAAATTGAATTGGGCAAGACCACAAAATCCAATGAAATTTAAATTTAATCATACTTTATTTTCGGGTTTTCACTAGAAAAAAAGAAAATTAGTGCAATAATAATAATAATATTTTTTAAAGGATTAAATGGCTGCATCAAAATATTTAGAAATTGAATTTTTGTTTTGGTGTTTGATGGATAAGCTTGGATTTTAAAAATTAAAAAAATATAATTTATATTATCCGCATTGATGGGCGCACGGACTAAGGTGTTATTCTGGTTGTCAGAAACAGAGAGGTCGGGATTCAAATCACGGCTGGGTGTATTGAGGGGGACTTTCATTAATGCTTTAACATTCTGTTTCTACACAAACGAAGGTGCAATTACTCTTAAATTATAGCTTACTCCTCCCTAGCCCGTTAATGTAGATATTCGGGTTGCCTGAACGGATAGTAAGACGTGATGGGTAAACAAAAAAAAGTTTTTATAGAAATCAATATTAACATACAAACATCAGCATTTACTACTCCGAATATTAAAAAAAAAAACGTTAATAGTGTGAGAAATATCTATCATCATCAGTGTTTTTACTATTATTACTATTATTCGTATGTTATAATTATTTGAGTTGGATGAGAATAGAACATTCTACGTACCCGCATCGGTGGGCAGATGGACTAAACGTCGGGCCCATCTAATCTGGTTTGCTAAGGTAATAGGCAGGCCAGAGTTAGAGTTCAGGTGAGGTGTACTGAGGGTCGTTTTTCCTTCATGGTTTCACACTCTACCTCTACACGAATTTGGATACATTCTCTCTAAATTCTAGCTCCCCTCCTCCATACTTAATGGTGTGGATAGTCAGGACGGGTAGTAAGATGCGGTGTGGAATTAAAGAGCAAACATTCCACGTAATTGTACCAGTAGGTTATTTGTCTGGATTGAGGATGGGAAAATAAATCTAAGCCTGATATAATCAGACTCGGAGTAAGACATGTAAGCTACTCAACTAACATTTAAAATATATTACGGTGGGCAGAAAATGCAACGCGAATGGAAGATTCTAGAACCTTGTTCAGGTACTGACTGACAAACCCAGTGGGAAGAGACCAATGGGAAGACCTAGACGCAAATGAGAGGAAAACATTAGATTGGACCTGAAAGAGAACTAGCTCAAGATAAGGATAGGTGGCGTACTTTTGTCAGTGCGGCAATGAACTTAAGAGTTCCTAATGCCATAGAGCAGTTGTATTCAACCTGGGGTACGCCAAAATGTTTTAAATTCGCGTACAAACCCTACTGAACGCTATTGTGCTGTGTGCATTTCTGAAATACTTTCCACATATTGAGAAAGAGGACAAAACACATGATTGGATAGAACATCCTTTTGACACCACAACAGTCACTTCGTTGGAACTTTCTATCAAATTTAAAGAAGATTTAACTAAAATGTCTACTGTTAGCAATCTAAAATCAACATTTTGCGAGTTCTGGACACCAGCTCCCCATGCGTTCAATGACTTGTGACATTGATGTTTCAAAGCTTCTTCCATTCCAATCTAGTTATTTGTGTGAACAAGGTTTCTCTGCAATGACATCAATAAAAACTAAGGAGAGGAATCTTATGAATCCTGAGCCAGGCCGTATCCTTACTACTACTACTACTACTACTACTACTACTACTACTACTACTACTACTGCTGCTGCTGCTACTACTACATACTACTACTACTACTACTACTGCTACTACTACTACTACTAGCTGCTGCTCTACTACTACTACTATCTACTACTACATACTGTACTACTACTACTACTACTAACTACTACTACTAACTCTACACTACTACTACTTAGCTGCTCTCTGCTGCTACTACTGCTACTACTGCTACTAGCTACTACTACTGCTGCTGCTGCTGCTACTATCTACTACTAACTACTCTGCTGCTACTGCTTTCTACTACTCTCTACATGCTGCTTAATACTGCTGCTACTACTACTATGCTACTCTCTACTACTATGCTGCATACTGCTACTACTACTGTCTACTACTGTACTACTACTACTACTACTACTACTACTACTACTGCTGCTACTACTACTACTACTGCTACTGCTACTACTACTACTGCTACTACTACTACTACTACTACGCTGATACTACTACTGCTGCTACTACTGCTACTACTACTGTATACTAGCTCTACTACTACTCTGCTACTACTGCTGACTACTACTACTACTACTCTACTACTCGCAATGGCTCACGCATATAATGCACTTTTGTATTATATGTAATAATTGCTTAGATCAATTACATTTTATTGAAAACAGAACAATAAATAAATATTGTATTATATGATAATATTGTCTTAGTAGCAAAATAACTGAAAGTTATGTATATTTATATAGCATCTACTGGGTATGTAATCAATAGTTAGAAAAAATATTTTTGGGAGTATACGAGCAAAAAGGATGAATACCACTGTCATAGAGTAAGTAAGTAATAAGTGTTATTTTACATGTACGGTATCGATAATATCTATCAAAAGTGAGAGCTGCTGATCACATGACTTGAAGTGTTAATACTTGAAAGTAGATCTAATAGATTTTATATCTATTATATTATAACGCGATTTCTATAAAAAATAATCTGGGAAAGCCTATAGCTTGTATATTTGTGATTTTCCATTTTCATATAATTAAATATGATAAAATCCTTCTGATTTTCTTTCAGCTGTTTTGTTACTAGCTATCCATATGTAGAATAAAATCACGCTATTGACTTCTTTTGAAGTCATACTGTTATATAATGGGACTGGTGATGATGCTGATGCTGATTATGATTTCGACAGTCTGGAGAAGGTTCTTATGGAGACACATTGGGCAATCCATTGGTGGCCTGTAATGATAAAAAGGTTAAGAACCCGAGCCTCAGACCATTCGGCCACTCAAGCGGCTCCTTTTTAGTTGTTGGTGTTGGCTATGAGTCATTGAAATGAATGTATATTCAGATCGTAATTGGAATATCTGTAGTTGACAATTCTAAAAGTTAATGTTTTATATTTTCATGTATTCGTACGCCAAGCTATGTGTTATTTAGCTACCACTCTTTAGTTTACAGGTAGTGTTAATGTTGTTGCTTTTGTTTTGATATTTTATCAATGAGTCTTACTACCCGATCGAGTTATATGTTGATGCACTCGTTACGCCAATGGTTTTAGGGATTAGAAGTGTTATATTTAGAGAGAAAGTGTACCCGCTTTGCATAGAGGAAGAGTAGCAAACAATTTTGGTAAAAGCCCCCTCAGCACACCCGACCGAGACCAAACCTCAATCTCCCTGTCATCGGCAGTCTACTCCGAGAGTGCGCGTTAGACCACGCGGCCACCAAAGCGGGTCAGTGTTAATGTTTACTGAAGAAAGGTAGCATTTTTTAATATTGTAGATTCTATATTTTTTTTTTTTTAAAGATTGTTCTTTTGACAATCTTACTATAGATTACAGATGCTGTCAAGAAATTAATGCTGGGCTGTACCAGTTAGCTGCGGAGCGAAGAAAGGAAAGGGTGGCTGTTTAAATCTTGTAGTCTCTCGCATGTGGGCACAAACCACAAAACATGGAAGGTCCAAAGATGGGATGCTGTGACAAGGCAGTGGTGCCAACGGCAAGCGCGTTAGAACCAACCTTCTCCCACACAATATCGCTACTTGCACCTTTGCCAGCGCAGGTAAATAAATACATTTAACTTTAGTTCAATTTTCATACAAAGGGGTCTTATCTGACAGCTAGAAAGGTTACTCGATCTATTTTCACGAATTCTTACGTCAAGTCATGTTATTTGCATCTGTCACTTTTGATAGGTGACGCTTATGGTACTAATTACACCAATGATAATAGGGTTTAGGAAGTCTTATATTTAGAGGAAGTTTACCCGGATTTACGTAGAGGGAGCATGGGAAATAATTTTGGAAATACCACCCTCAGTACACCCGACTAAGATTGAATCTCACTCTTTCCATGATAAGCAGATTAGTCTTCTGCAAAAGTAACACATTAACTATGCGGCCAACGATACTAATTTACTGAATTACGAAAAGGAATCACAGGGGTTATAGGGGCTAAGAATATTTTTTAACTACCGTACTCGAGATTTTATACTTTTTGTGTTTTTTGTACAAATCTACACTTTAAGACCTATTTTATTAGAGTCCTCAACTACTTTTTTTACGATATCGGGAAACTATTCGTAATAGCGTTTATACATTCACCAATTAACTTAAATTAGGCTACATTATACTATAGATTAAGAAAATACAGTAGTCTCGTTAATCCGAACTAATTGGGACCAGGATCTATTCGGATTACAAGATTTTCGGACTAACCGAAACATTTCCTATAATGTAAATTAAAAATTCATTGTAAGCTCTAATGGGCGTGTTTACGTGTGTGCTATTCACGAGCGCTAAAAGACGGAGGCGGAGTGGGGTGAGTAACGGGTTCACTTCATTACGACAAAAGAGACTTACTGATTTTATGAACATGACAAATAAATAAACAATTATTGTAAGTATCATAGAATATGCTATTTTCATCATTTTTGAAAGCAAAACAAAATGAGTGAATTTATACATTGTTTCTTTTCGCTACTTTGTACTATTACAATAAATTTTGTTTTAAAATTAAATTTGTTTTTTTCTTCCTCGAGACTCTACTGTAGCTTCTTACTTAGCAATTTAATCAAATTGGTTACTTGGAACTAACAAAATAAAAATGCTGAGACTTAGCACCCGTTTGGAATGAACACATACATTAACTGTATTATAAATATACCCGCCTCGGTGGCGTAGTTGGGTAACGCGCTTGTCATGTTGAGCTAGACTGCTGAGGACGGGGAGATCGAGGTTCGAATCTCGGTCGGGTGAACTGGGGGGGGGGGGTTGTTCCTAAATGATTTTCCACTCTCCTTCCATGCAAATGCGGGTTCACTTTCTCTATTTCAACCTTCCCAATTCCTAAATCCATTAACGTAATTAGTACTTAAAGCGTATAACCCGAACGGGTAGTAAGACGCGGTGTTAAATATTATTATTATTGTATTATAAATAGAAATGAGGAAGGTAGTGTGTTATAGGAAACATATTGGCATTTGCATGGGAGAAGTGTGGGAAACAATAATTTTATGAAAATCATCATCAGTGCAGCCGACTGAGATTCGAACCGCGATCCTCTTGTCACCGGCAATCCAGTCTAACATTATAATGACGTGTTAGACCATGCAACCACCGATCTGGGTAATTAATAAAATAAATAATCGAAATATATTAAAATAATATACAACATAGTGGTATGGCGTGTAATGTTTTAGCGGTATGAGAACTTGTTAAAATCGTACCTGTGATATGTTCTTCACCACTCGCTTCCCATTTAAAAAGTCATAAGCTATGCTCCACATACATCACATGGGTATGAATTTCCCTTTATACCCGACCAAAGAGTGTTCTACTAGGATTGACATAGCTGGTCTCATGGTATAACTGTCAGAGCCCCTGGTTGCTGACCTAGAACCCCCAGGCTGGTAACGGGGGATTTTCCTCAAAAGAGGATTAATTCTCGTAATCACCAAAGGGTTGGTTAATTAGGCCTAAGCTAGGTTAAAATCATCATTAACTTGACACCATCATATTCACTGTCATCAATCAGGTAATCCATCACCTCATCGGGACATGGAAAGAGCCTCCACGGAAAGGATGTACGATTAGTACATCCGGGCGTTCCCTTAGCAACGCTCATTTAGTGCTGGCCAATCTTTTCGCAAACTGATCTAAAGGTCGATACAGCCCAGGCACGTCATTATTAGAGGATTGATATTATTTTTTTAACACAAGGTCCCCTGTGTTTTTCAGAGGAAATCCCTATCCCTCCAGACAATTTAAAGAATTAAATTTCACTTTGTGTAAAATTATTTAGTGTCAGGTAGTGCCATCGCTGTTTAGAACGGGATGATTTGACCCCGATGGGTATTTTTAATGGAGTGGGAAGTCTTGCCCCAGCGCAGTTCACTTTTTCTTAAATGCAAAGGTCTACTATTTAAATATTGCTGTTAAATGTCCACAAATCACAAATATTCCCGTTTTTAATTGTTATTTTTGTGAAGTTCCCTGTTATTTCAGGTATTACTCAGTGAGGATAGCATTTCATAGGTAGACTACACTTTAAACAAGCTCTGCTTACACTGGCAACATTCCAAGACACGCCACTGATTACTTACCTACTATATAGCATTAGGAACTCGAAAGTTCATTGTCGCACTTAATTACGCCACCTATTCCTATCTTGAGCTAGTTATATCCAGTCCACCTCATTAAACCTTTCTCTTTCAGGTCCTTATATAATACGTTAAAATGTGTTCGAAAGAACATTTAGACTAACATAAGGCTCTTAACCTTATTACTTCTGCTGACTCTACCTAGGAGGTTTCTTAAGGCCTAGCAATTCATCCTCTTCTCTTTAACTGTGAGGTCATTTTTATTTAGCTAACAGCAGCAACATTTTATATTGGCCTTTTATTTTTTAATCTTTTCTTCTCTCCACTGAACTTTTGGGTGGTTATTAATTATCGCTATTGTGGCAGCTCACGCATACCTACCTCCCTACCTAGACTTACAATTTTATCTATGAGACGCGAAAAAAAAAATATGGAAGAATAAAAGGTGTTAAAGCTCCGACACGTTGACATACCACAAAGAAAAATAAGAAAATAAATGACGACACGTGAAATCTTTCTTACTTGGAGTGGTAGGATACAAAGAATCATGTACAGAAGAGATGGAGTGAACTTGAGATTTAAGCTTTCAAGGTTGGTAAAGATGAGACTGGAAATAAAATACATTTAAGGAGATGTCATATTTTGAATAGCACTTTAGTAGGGGATTTTGTGCCGGTGGTTTTATGCGATCCACGTGCCATTTAGATGCCATAAGTGTACAATACCTACCACACTTATGTTATAAAAACATAACATTCGTCAAAAATTATTAAGAGTATCAATAAACTCGGTTGTACAACATTAAGAGAAACTCACTTATGCATTAATAAAATTAAGAGTGTGTATGTGTCTGTCTGCCTGTAATGAGCATTGGCGATATCTACCGCACCCAGAGGACTGAAATTTTAAATTTAGAAGCCTCTGTGCACGAACATGTGCACCTCAAAGCCGGAATTTTAAAATTTTGACTAGAATTGTTTTAATTCACTAAAAAAAGGAAAAAATTGAAGATATTAACGCCGTGAGAAAGATTTACTGCCACATTTCATGCAGTTGTGCAATGCGGGTTTGTGTAGCCCTTGTGCAAAAACTTGTGTCCCTAGAAGCCGGAATTTTGAAATTTAGATTTGCCCTTTTTGCTCTTTTTACTTATTTAACGTATTTGAACCATTTGACCCTTTTTCTAATTTTACCCCTTTTACCATTTTAAGCTTTTTACCATTTTAGCCTTTTAAATCTTTTTTTTAATTTGATTAGATGTGTGTTTTACTCTTTATACCCATTATGACCTTTTTACATTTTTTATCTTAAATATTTCCACGGGGCTGAGCCAGGTAATTAATGTAAAAAGGTGTAAAAAGTGCAAAAATGTCAAAAAGGCTAAAAAATGGGAAAAAGGGTACAAAGTAAATCTTATTAAAAAGGCACTAAGGGCAAAAGTTTTAAAAATGTCCAAAAAGGACTAAAATATCACAAATGTAAAAAAGAGCAAAAAGAATAAAAATTGTAAAAAGGTCAAAACGTAACTCTAATAAAAATAAAAAGATTATAAAGGCCAAAAGGGGTAAAGAAATGAAAATTGTGAAAAATTAAAAATTCGTAAAAGGGTCAAAAAGTGAAAAAGGTGGATAAGGATGGAAAGGCTAACTTGATAAAAATGTTATAAGCCTATAGGGTAATAAGAGAAAAAGAAAGAAAATAAATGTTTAAAAGATTTTATAAAGTGCAAAAATGGATAAATGAGGTAAAAATTGTAAACGGGTGGAAAGGTTAAACGGGGTAGATGCAGTTAAAAATACCCAAATCTTTTTAGTGTATTTAATACAGGCCTTTAACAACCTATTATTTATGCCGTGATACTCTTTCTTTTTTATTAGCACAAACAGGTAAGAGTTAAACTTATTGTGTATAGAGAAGTTATAAATTAACCTTCAAAAGAAATGTCAACTATCAAAACATGTTCAGATCATAGCTCTAGTTTGACATTGTGTGTTAGTCCGGCTTCTTTAACGTTTTGTAATACAATTCAAACCAACAAAGGATTAATATTTAAACATAATTTAAAATTTTGTTACCATACCCTACAGTTAACTTAAATTTATATACTAAAAATAACAAAGATAGCTACTTAATAGATTCCCTTGAGAAGAACGGGTAGGCCAGCTAGTATGAAATAAAAACGTATCAAAGTTATGGTAAATAAAAACTGTTGACTCATTTAAATAGTTTTTCACAGCTTATAGCTTATTAAAAAAATGTATATGCGCCTATTTTCCGTAATTAAAAGTTCTTAAAAACTGTAATTAATTTCAGTTGCCTAACTTATGGAAAAGAGTATGTAGATAAATTATAGTAAAAAAAAATCAAGGTAAATTGCAGTATTAATTTCTAAAATTAAACTAGGGTTTAACATTCTGCACCAGTGGACAGGTGGGCGGATGGACAAAGGCGTAAGTCTCGTCTTGTTTCTTTTGCCAGTAATAAAGAAGTTGGCTGTAGTGGGGTGCTTTTTTCTATGTGTTTTAATGTTTTTACATACTCCTTCCACACGAATCCAAGTATTTTTCTTCTAGTTTCTATACCTCTCGTCCTTACACGATCATTGTAAGAAAACGAAGGCGTACGCGGACGGCAAAATTCATCGATTAAAAGGGCGGAGAAAAAAAAAGTCAACACCTGAAATCTACCAAGGGCTCCCTAGATCGGTAGCGAGCCTACCTAACCACTCGGACGTATCTCTAATCAAACCACCCCAGCTGGAAGTAGAACTCCTGTCCTCCAAGTTTGGCCGAAAGGAGCTCCTTCATACAAACATGGATATTATTGGTCGTTCATGCGCTCAACACAACAAAGTACAAACACTGAAACACAATCCTCTAATACCTGTGGAGGGGCCACGTATCAGTTTACCTAGAAATCTCAAATTGGAAACTTGACGTTGGCAAGGCTAGAGCACCCGCCAGATGCTGCTGTCTTGAAGGGAAAAAAAGGGGTTTTGTTCTCTCTTCACCTTAACATGGACAACCAAATAAATTATTTTCATGCGAAGCACCCTATTCTTTTATTATTCCGTGATCTGCACCTTACTATGCGCCCGGACTATCTGCATATTTACACTGGGGTAGGGACGGTATAACATGTACCCGCATTCACATTTAGGAAAAACCACCTCAGAACACCCGTCCGAGAACTTCGAACTTACCGTCACCGGTGAACAAGACGAGACTATACTGCCTGTTCGAGCTATCCATAACGTACAATAATTTAAATACATGGTGTAAAGTAGATAATTTACGGATGTGCTTTAGCATTCACACAAAGAGCGTATGAGATTAAAAACTGTAGATTATTCACATTACACCCGGCTTGAATTCAAAAATAAACATAACCCTCTAGAATCTAGAATCTAGATCAAGTTTAGTATGTCAGTCGAGCGCACTGGCGATGAGCAGACACAAATAGGCCTAATAAAACTTCCCCTTTAAAATTATTTGTAAATTTTAAACTTTAATTAATATGCTTTAAGTTAAGAAAATATGACTATTAAATTTAAACTTTATTTTACTAAATAGATAATAAAAAACAATGTATACAATATATCTGCCGGAAGGAAAGGCATAGCTTTCTTATGGCCAACTTAACTCACTTTTGAGGTCAAACTGAAATAAGCTGTGATATGTAATATATTTTTAAATAGTATTAAATATTTTGGCATATCTAGGAAACATTTTCTGTGGATTGTTCACTATTTATAATAATATGAATGAATTCAATTTTTAGACTCAAAACTTTTTTTGTTTAATTATGAAACCTAACTTATATGTTAGTGTTTATTAAAATTTCATTATTCAAATATTTGTTTATCAGCAAATATAAATGTTAACAATTGTGAAACTGGCGACGTGTTTAACAGATTTTTTTTTTTTTACAAATTATCACCAGTAAAGCATACAAATACAGTCTAATTTTCAAAGAAAAAACCTTAGCCTATTTATAAAATACAACATATTTTTTTGCGGTCAACATTGATAATATTTGGCTATAATATTATTCTCCGGATAGCCGGGCGTCTAGTTGTGTGACCCAGCGACGGTAAGTGTGAAAAGGCGCTCAATGTTATTTTATAGGTATTTATTTTTTATTTATTATCTGTAGATACGCGGACGTAACTTTGAAATATGCACCCAAATCCGTATTACTAATAAAAATAAATACTGGCCTATTAATCATTAGTTTCGAAACCTTTATAATATTCGTTTAAGATATGACCAAAATAAAATTATTTCAAACAAATTTGCGATATTATATAGTTTTTTTTTTTGTAGTAAATGAAGTGCAGCATTATTTAGCATGGCTTACTTGATTGTTATTGTTATATTTTAAATCCCTCACTAGATTTGACTAGTCTAGTAAATTTTAAAACAAAACAAAGATCACATAAATAAGTTATATTGTTGAGTTCAATTAATTTAAACATTATAAGATGCCATTCTTACCTTTTGAATATCCGCCACAAAAGACGAAATGGTAAATTATGCTTATGTAGGAAGATCTAGAAGCAGTGATTTCTCCGAACATGATTTTTTATTATTAAAAACGTAGTAAGGACAGACCTGTTGTATTCAGAACAGTATTTGAAACAAATTTCACAAAACCATTGTTGGATACGACTTGAATACAAATACACACGGTTATATAATATTATTCATTCTTTAAGAAAAATAACATTTACATCGATAATAAATCTCAAAATTAAAGCAGCTAATTCGAATGTTTCAAGAAAAATAAATAATATTACACATTATTTTAAAGAAAGAGATTTAGTTCAATACACAGCCATAGTGGTTTTTTGTAAACAAATGAAACCAGTAAATAAAGTCTAGTCAAATATTCACTCTTGCTAGATCTAGCGGGATTAACAAAACTAATTCAATTCGGTGGATCAATGGTCCGAAAAAAAAAATTAAAGTGTTTATAAAAGTTTTGATATTACTACGAAAGCTATTATTTATTAATATAAATAAATACTTTATATTGAGAAATTTTGTTACTAAGAAGTACTTAAATCTATTATTTTTTAAGTGCCAACCTTAAAAAGTTTTTTTTATTTTTAAATGTTTTAACATATTTTGTAGAAAATAAATTATGAAAAACTGAAATTAAATTCTTCACACGGATAGGTAGAATAAAGCATAAATATTGCCGTTTATGTTGATGTTACCCTTGTTCTTGAAACAAAAGTTTGCCCCCTGCTTAGTGAATTCAGAAATAGTACGTATTAACAATGCGCGTTGCCGAAGACGGGAAGATCTAGGTTCGGTCCCGGTCGGGTGCATTGAGGGTGGTTTTTCCTAAATGGTTTTCTACTCTCCCTCAACGAAATGCAGGTGCACTTTTTCTAAATTAAACCTTCCTAATTCTTAACACATTAGTATAATTAGTAGGCCTAAATAGGCGTATAAACCAAACCGGTTGTAAGACATCTTGCTAAAGAAAATGCGTGTCTTGGGGAGCATCTTAGAAGCAAAAGCGCCACATTTTGGTACTTGCACCGGAACAGAACTTTACCCTTTCATAAAAAAATCTCGGCCCTTGGCTGAGATTCAAACCGTGACCTCCTTGTCACCAGTGAACTAAAATAAATTAAAGTGATATTTAGAATGAGTGATCAACTACACTGGTTATGATATTGTTATAAGTTCACTTTAATGATATTGTGCTGGATATTATTGAACTAAGCTTTCATATCTGAAATGGGGTAATTTTAACGGTTTTAGCACTAGTCTAGAGAGAGATTACAGGATCAGACTATGGAAAAAGCCACCCTTAGTAAATACAATAAAGAATCAAACTTTACAATTGGGCCTGAGTCATATCAGTGATAGGATAAGCTCCGCCTTTCTGCTACGTAAAATGTAAGAACTAAATCCATTTTCGGCAAATTAAACTTTTTTTTTAATGTAAATATTTCAAAATTCAATTTTGGCTTAAATTTCAAATAACTTTAAAATTAATCTGACATTTAGGAACATAGTTTTTTTTAAGATCACTTAGTTGCAAGGTCAGCGCGACTTATCGCCAGTAGTCACAAATAATCGATTGTATCGATTATGTACTGTATTATTTAAATTAATGTTCACGGGAACTATTTTATATTTGAAATTAGTTTATCTTGTTGCCATTTGCTATGTCCCATTTTAATGGGCGAATATTTAATATTTGAATTTAACTTATTTTGTTGTCATACGCTATGTGACATACCTAATGGACGAATATTTGATATTTGAAATATTATCTGTTTCATTTGCTATGTCCATTTATGGCGATATTATATTGAATTACTTATTTGTCATACTATTGCATTTAATGATTAATATTTGGATATTTCTGTGCATTTCATTCATTTTATGACGAATATTAATATTTGAAATTAGTTTATCTTGTTGCCATTTGCTATGTCCCGTTTTAATGGGCGAATATTTAGTATTTGAATTTAACATATCTTATTGCATACGCTATGTGCCATTTCTTATGGACGAATATTTAATATTTGAATTTAACTTATTTTGTTGTCATACGCTATGTGCCATTCCTAATGGACGAATATATTATATTTGAAATTAGATTGTCTTGTTGTCATTGACTATGTGCCATTTTTAAAGGATTAATATTTAATGATGGAATCCAAATTATCATGTTATTTACTATGCGCCATTTCTTATGGGCGACATCCTAAGTTAACATTTAAGTAATCTGATGAATATTTAACCTCAGACTCATTAGCTTTGACTTCAATTTATAGTTGTTTATGAATTTCATCTATTTTCTTTATACATCGCAACAACAACAATGTATATATTTAATGGAACTGTTAAACATCTAATTGAGCGATAGCTAATAAATATTGACTATGACTTATACTAATTTTTGTTTTATACATATATATATATATATATATATATATATATATATATATATATATATATATATATATATATATCCCATCATACCCAAGGTATTACGTCAAATATTTTTCTATTGTTTATTGTGAATGGTAGACAGGTTGCAGTCTCTAACTTTTTCAGAGGTAGACGATCCCTTTCAATAGCTCAGCAACAGGTGTGAGAGTTGCGAGCTTCAGTATTTGAATGTTTTGAGTATAACATTCAAAGTCTTGAACTCCATAGCACTCACTTCTATTGTTGTTCCCCCCTTTTTGTATTCTTTTGTATTATTTGGGCATCCTCCCCTTGAGGATGCTACAACCTTAATTCAAATACTATACCAAATATATTTTGTATCAGCAGCTGTGTCATATGTTTTTGTTTTATTGGAGATATTCCTTTGGCTTGAGTTTTATAATGATCAACCCCAGGTATTGATAGAGGACCATGGTAAGATTCTGGTTTTTAAAAATATATTTGCTATTTTATATCAAATTAAGTTAGTACGTATTTAGGTGTTAGGGTTGAGTGTATGGTGTCAGGTTTATTGTTATAGGCTAAGTTCGCTTATAGGTATTTTGTTATTTTATTTTTTACGTTTAGAAAGTGCACATTAAGAAACCTAAATTTTTGAAGATAATCATGCCTTTAAAATAACTAATGTTTCACTGTAATTTTTCTTTTAAGGTTTACAAAGCCAAATGAACATGTTCAAGGAAATAAATTTTCTTTTCGAAAATTATATTTCCACCGAAAACTTTAATATAATATCTCAAAAGTGAGTTATGTAACACCTCGTTAGGCATATATTTTAACCGAAAAATATTATTTCTCCAACCCATTAATTTCCCGCTCTGGTGGCTAAAATAATCTGACCTTGCTCGCCTGTCATCAATCTTTTTGCTCATTTATTGCTTCCTTTTATGTACGTTATTTACTGTACTTAATGGCATGGTTTTTCGGTAACTGGAATGTTGGGGTTTGAACACCGGATGGGGGAACTGTGGTACCTTTTCCTAAGTGGTTTTCCATTCTTCCTCCACTCAGATGTGGGCACACACCCTTATATATATATATATATATAATATATATATATTTCCTTATATAATATATATATATATAAGGAATGGAGGACCTACAGTTTAACGTGGAATCCAAACCACGGTGGAGGCCTGGCATTCCCCACATTCACAAGATGTCTTGTCAGAGGTGAAGGAAGAGTTTGGTAATCAGATAAATTTGTGCCGGACCGAGGATTGAACCCCGGCCGCCAGCACAGAAGTCTTAACACCTTACCCCTAGACCACCAGGACACCCTATCTTTGTCACTGAATATTATTAATTTTTTTTCCCCCTTTAAAACCGAGGGGGAAAATCGTCAATTTAATATATATAAAATTTTAAAGAGTTTTTTAAAAGGACAGAGGCAGGATGGGTTTTAAACTAGTTTATTGGTTCCGGATTATAATGTGTGAATTTTTTGTATGATATTTTATATTGGGTACATTTGTTAAAACAGTGTGTGTGGTTTTAAAATGTAAACGTTCGATTGTGCAAAAAAAAAATCTCAATTTTTTTCACATGTGCTGAATTTCATTTCTCATCCGTCACCCCCACTTACGGTAAAGTAAAATTGTGTCAATGTTAAGATAAAGAAAATATATTTTCTATAAGTTCTTTCTTACCAGAATCCCACAATATATATGTGTATATATAAAGTAAAATTGTGTCAATGTTAAGATAAAGAAAATATATTTTCTATAAGTTCTTTCTTACCAGAATCCCACAGTATATATATATATATATATATATATATTGTGGGATTCTGGTAAGAAAGAACTTATAGAAAATATATTTTCTTTATCTTAACATTGACACAATTTTACTTTACCGTAAGTGGGGGTGACGGATGAGAAATGAAATTCAGCACAACATGTGAAAAAAATTGAGATTTTTTTTTGCACAATCGAACGTTTACATTTTAAAACCACACACACTGTTTTAACAAATGTACCCAATATAAAATATCATACAAAAAATTCACACATTATAATCCGGAACCAATAAACTAGTTTAAAACCCCATCCTGCCTCTGTCCTTTTAAAAAACTCTTTAAAATTTTATATATATTAAATTGACGATTTTCCCCCTCGGTTTTAAAGGGGAAAAAAAATAATAATATTCAGTGACAAAGATAGGGTGTCCTGGTAGTCTAGGGGTAAGGTGTTAAGACTTCTGTGCTGGCGGCCGGGTTCAATCCTCGGTCCCGGCACAAATTTATCTGATTACCAAACTCTTCCTTCACCTCTGACAAGACATCTTGTGAATGTGGGGAATGCCAGGCCTCCACCGTGGTTCGGATTCCACGTTAAACTGTAGGTCCTCCATTTCATCTCACAATCACCCTACCATTACACATTAGCGTAAGTGCGTATAACCTGAACGGGTAGTAAGACGCGGTGCTAATAATAATAATAATAGTGACAAAGATAGATACTTTAACTTGTCCGATTATTTTTTGGGGGAGCATACTCATAGTCATTGATGATAAAATATGGGATTTTTAGAATACTTATGTCTCGACATTGAATTCCTGAACTTGGGAGGTCCCTTAAGACAAGTTAATTTTGAGGTTGTCGCAGAGTCACCCTTAAATGGGGGTGGTTTTATGACAGTGTATTTTACTGTATAAATTACACAGGGAATTAAAGAAAGTACAAAGTATCTCCACATGCATGTAAAAACTCGTAGCTTTTTGTGTGATTATATAAACCGATTAAACTTGGGAGGGAAACTACATTGTTTTGTAACTCTGTATGTATTCATGTCAGCACAGATGAAAAGATCCCGAAACATGCCAAAGTGAGGCCACAGATTAAACACGGAAGGTAAAAACGCGTGAATCCCAGGAAGTTCTGAAGTCCACAGACTGGGGGCAGGTTCTGTATCTTTTGACTTACTTGTCCAAACAACCGCGGCGCGAGATATGAATTTTTTATTTTCAAAAAGTTACCCTATTAGCCACAAGTTCACCCCATTAAACATATAATCACACTCCTGCTTATGATATTAATAAGTTTATTTAATAGGTATTAATATTATCTGTCAAAAGTAGCAGCTACAGATCAAATGATTACATTAACACACATGATTTTTTTAACTGTTAAAAAAGGGTCTAGCTATTCATATCAGACCGTATAAGAAGAGCCTACATATAGGGCCTATTTGATAAAATGCGAACATAGTGGGGGATAAAATATGGCAGCTGTAGTTTTAACAAGCTTTGAACCACATCGGTGGACTGTCAGGTTACATCTAGTCTGATTTGCCGATGGTGACAAGGTTTGAATTCAAATACAGGCAGGGTATACTCAATAATGGATTTTTCTTAGATAGTAATTTAGTAATCTCCCTCCACGTTAATTCGGTTAAATTTCTTCTAAACTATACCTTCTTCATATACGTATATCTTACCAGCTTGATTAAAATGAGTAAAGACCGGACGGGGAAGTTGGACGCGGTGATTAGGAAACAGCGCGGTGCTTTTACCTTAATCAGTGGCGTAACTTTAAGTGTTGGCGGGGTAAGCAGAGCATGTTAAAACTGTAGACTTTCAATTCACCCAATCATAAATAGGCTCTGCATTATATTGTATTTTTATTTATGTCACACCAATCAGAGTTTTACTGAGTGGTGAGAACAATTCATCGATATGGTTTCAACTAACTCTGCTTACCGTTTAATCGCTTACGAGTGATGGCGTTGGCAGAGCGGTGGGGTCCGGGCTCCTGGCATTCTGGGCTCGCGGGTCTGGGCCTCTCTGTTCATGCGGTGAGTCGTTTTAGAGCTCCGGTTCTAACCTAGACAGTTAGTATGCATGGGCTAGAACATGGGCTCCTCAAACGTGCGCACGAGTAATGGGGAATTACTTTCTTACGTGCAATGGGTGCAATCCTATTCCCCTACACACGGGAAAGAGTGGAGATCGCAAGGTCACTTCTGTGAGCGAAAGTAAATAGCTCCGGGTATCATCATGGATAGATGGTAGGCACGAGTCCCCGGTGCCGGTCACATCAGTATATACTGGTAGGGGGAGGGGGGGGGGGATTTAATTCTCACCTCCCTGGGTATCCGCCTGGACCCCTAGTTTTGAAACGTGCGAGTGATGAGTCGCTAGCGTATTTTCTCATATAGCACACAATCTCGCAAACCCCTAATTTTGAAACTTCTGCGCTGCAAAAACTGACGTCACACGATCGAATAGCGAGCGGATTCTATCGCCGGCCTCACACCGTGAGAGACAAGCTTTGTCGGTTGCAACCTTTCTGAGAGTGATTTTGTTGAAATAAACCTACCATTGTACAAAATAGGTGTACAAAAGAAAATAAATTTGATTGCTTTGTACACTTTATTTGATCCTTCAATGAAAATATAAATAATTTATATTAATTTTTCAAAATTTATTTAACCGTCAATTTGGCTGCGTTGGTAAAGAAGCATTCTCATAATTATGGTTCGCGTATTCAAATCTTCAATTTTATTTTATTTATCAGACTGAAAAAAACTTTAATTTTAAATGATTTTATTAGTAAGTATTTAAGTTGTCTTAGATAATTTTTATATAAGTATACAAGGTATTTGAGCCTACGTAAACTATCATAATATTATTCTTTAAAAATAATGTAACAAGGTAGTACATTTAAAACTGTACATTAATTTTGAAATTTTGTGTGTAGGTATTATTCAAAAATAAATAAGGATTTATACATTGATTTCCTTAAAAAGGTATCAAGCTGATTGATTATTTGCATAGCAGAAACCTTTAGGGCATATTTATGTTTTAAAAATAGTTGCGAAATAAAATAATATTTTACCAAATTCTAATTATTAACAAGTGATTTAAATTCAGACAAATAATTAAAATAATTGGCTCGCGTAGGGATCGATGCCCGAACTTCTGAGCTATATATAAGCACGTTAAAAAGTAAGCTACAGTGATTATTGAGCAGAAGGATGGTTTAACTTCTACTCATATAACCTGAGAGCATTTTGAGACGAGAAGCTTAGATGCATATACTGGAAGATGGTTTCCTAATAAAACTAAACCAATTTTTTACATGATGCACCAATACAATAATAGTGTTTACTTTCAGTTACGTATCTTGTATATAGTGGCACGTTTTGGCATCTCATCGCCTCAATCCTTCGGCACGTCATGGTTTTACATTGTTGTCAGATTGAAAACCCATTCTCAATCGAGACAACACTACACAGACTCGCACGACAGTAGAAACCTTTCAAAATTAGCTCTGTTTTGGTAAAACCTGCGATTTGCGAGTTTGCTCACTAGCGAGTTGGAGCTTTTTAGGTACCGACCTAGAAACTGCCCTGGGCCTCGATGTCCAGGGGTGCTGTGCAAGCCCGGCCGGCAGTAAGTGTACTAGCACGTATCGATGGTAGTAACTCTGCTTAGCCCTAGCAATATTCCACGCCACACAGCTGACTGTCTCTGTACATATATTTTGAGACCTTTATTACGCTCATTATTTCCTGGTAACCTTCACTATACAGTATAGTCTATTTCCATTGAAGGCTCGTTATTTGAAAACTGGAATCTCATGTCGTCACAATGGCAGGGAAAAAAAACAGTATAGTTGGATTTACATTATAAGTGAGTTTAATTAAGGTGCGATGTAGGGGACGGTAGAAAAGGTCAGTGTTCTTGCAGTATTTATAGCAAAACTTTTTTTTTGCCAAAATAAACAAATATTGCTCCAGTAGCAACGTTTAGTTTAATTTTCTTCGCATGGTGATATCAACAGTTGTTAATATCTGTCATGATAATATCAATATTAGATGAGAAACTTTTTAAATGAAGAGAAAAACTTGTCATTAAATTCCAGGATACCTTTGAGATATATTCAAGAACTGTTGAAGCCTCCATACGAAGAAAGTTAAACTAAACGTTGCTACTGGAGCATTATTTTATTTATTTGGACAAAGAAATATTTTACTATAAAAACTGCAAAATCACATGCCTTTTTTCGTTTCCCCTTCCATCTCACCTTAATAATATAAAGATAATTCATGCAATAATCCATAAGGAAGTATTAGTGGAAGATTTTGATAACTTCTTAGATAAACTTTATAAATGATAAATCAAATAAGACATATTTATATAATTCCAAATTCTATTGACTTTCAATCAATGTTGGTGGTCGAAAGTGGGCTTCCAATTTTTTTTTATAAATCAGAGTTTAATTACGTATTTGTCGTTGTTAAAAAAGAACATCGTCTCTCCCTATATACCTAGGAACCGTCTCACACGAAGTTCGCCGCGTTTTACTAAAGTGAGATCTGTTGCAGATTTCAGATACAACCTCCCTAGCGTGCTAAACGATATTCTTTCTAGAAGAACTAGAAGTAATTTATGACAGCTATTCTTGATATGCGAGGGACGACTGTGGAGACTAACAGGTTAGGCCACTTGGTCCATGTTGTATTTAATTACACGGGAGATTGCTTTAAGGATTCTTACATGGACGAGTTTGCTGGTAAGTTTATCGGTTTAGTGCGAGGATATTTAGGTTCATTATCAGGACCATACATTATCTTATTTTTATAATGTACAGTGGCCTATCTTTATTACTTAAGTGTTTAGATCACGGTCAAAGAACCTATTAACTATAGTATTTGTTTTTTATGTCTGCTATAAGACGTCCATTACGAATAACTGGACAGATTATCAAGAGCATACAACTTGGCCGGGCACCAACTACTTTTATGGGCTTGAAAACAAATCTAAAAGTAAAATTAATCAACATTATATTGCTACAAGTTTATTTAATATATTATAAAGTTAAAAGATTATTATTCCATTTATAACAATGGTATCTTAATAGCTAGCCAAAGTCAAGTAAAAAAAATACCTTCAATTCTAAATTCTAAAACACCTATAAAAGTGTATCTAGGCTTAATTAGTATGTGTCAGAAAAGGTTTATCAACGATTTAATATCTGTGCACCATGCCTTACTACTTATTTGAGCTATCCACGTATTCACACTAATGAGGTAGGGATGAGGAAGATAGAATTTAGATTAAAATATTTGTACAGTAGGTACAGTACCTGTATTTGTATGGAGTATTGGGTAAACAAACCACTTAGGAAAAAAACACCCTCAGTTTACCCGACCAGAATTTGAGCTACAATCTCCCCATCACCGGAAATCCATCCATCGCCAATCGGTACTGACCGACGTCAACCATGAGGGTGTGTTTACAGATGGTACCTTTCATAGTGAAAGCAGGTTTGTTCTCGTCAGTGTGGGTAGCCGGTACCGACAAATTTATCTAATGAACATATTTCATACCCGCTTCAATGGCCGAATGATATAAAGTGTCTCTATCGAATTGGACTAATAACGGAAAGATCGGAGCTCGAATCCCGGTTGGATCTACCGAGGGTTGTTTTCCCTGTTTTCTTACTCTCCTTCGACACAAATTTGAGTAGATTACCTCTAAAATGCTTCCATACTCATCTCTACTTCATTAGATTAATTACCATGTATGCGAATAGCCTGAACAGATAGTAAAACGTGGCGATAAAAAAACATAACTATGTTCTAGTTGGTGAAGAAGTCAAATATACTTTTGTAATGCCACCATCTACTTGCTTACCATAAACACCTAAGTCTATGGTTTCAAATTTTTACCATGCGTTTGCAACACCTTGCAGGACAGTATAAAATATTTTGTTTATTGTTAAAAAACATAAATCCAGAGTTTTTGGTGCATAAAGTACAAACATGATTGCTATTAATGGGCCCAATAGTATTAAGAAATTTGTTGTAAAAATATTTGGCTATAGATTTAAAGGTGTCTCTAGTTGGTTAAGCCATGTGTCAAGAAGTAAACCGTCTTCGTCAGATGAAGTACTGGAGATCTTAACTGTAACTTAATTAGTGACAACTGACGACTTTTAGCCTTTTATTGGTGTAGTTTGTATACAAACATCCACACTTGCGTAACTTCAGCGCTGATCGGCGCTGGCAATCAGTAGGTAGAGAGCTTGTTTTATTTCTGTACGCACCTCAATGCTAGATTGACGCGTAGGTCGTAGGACTGCGGTTAACGAAGTTGCCTACTTGGAGATTTCGAAGCTATAGTGCGAAGCGCGCTACATCCTAACTTGAATCAACTAAGCAGTCTAAGCACTATTACACTTAGACATTAATACATGAAATAGAAATAGAGGGAAGAAAATGAGCAGTTCACCCTGCGAGACTTCTTGTTTATCAACTGATAGTACTTCCCCTCCTCCTCTGATGTGTTTACACAATCACTATACTATTTGTGCCTTGAAAACATTGACTTGCTTGTAACTTTTTCTTGTTTCCTATTCTAGAGAAACGTTTGCTACCACGAACTTTTTTAATCTACAACCTGACAGGAAGACTCCTACAGGCCATTTTCATGATTAAGCCCAATAACCTTAGTTGTAGAGGGTTTATAAAAATATGTCAACAAAATAAAACCACTTCAAGATAAAAATAATGAGTTTGTGACACTGTAGGTCTATTTCTAGAATTATTTAAGAATTTATGGTTTTTGTTTCAACGTTATATCTTTAATAATAGGTCTAATAATAATAATAATAATAATAATAATAATAATAATAATAATAATAATATTTAGCATCGCGTCTTACTACCCGTTCGGGTTATACGCTTTAAGTACTAATTACGCTAATGGGTTAGGAATTGGGAAGGTTGAATTAGAGGAAGTGAACCCGCATTTGAGTGGAGGGAGAGTGGAAAACCATTTAGGAAAAACCTCCCCCAGTTCACCCAACCGAGACTCGAACCTCGATCTCCCCGTCCTCAGCAGTCGAGCCCAACACGACAAGCGCGTTAGCCAACTACGCCACCGAGGCAGGTGTTATATCTTTAAAACTCTTGGATGGATCGTAAATGTATTTCCCTGGGAAATCATATCTTGACCTGTCATTACGTCACAGGTAGTCAACGTCCTTAATATAATAGAGAGGTTTGAAGAGGGTAGCTTAGAGAAAGTGCCCCCACATTGCTTGAAAGGAGGATAGGAGAAAATAGACAAAAATATAGAATGTGGTGAATTCCTTCTCAATGCTGTAGGTCAGAATCTGAGCCTTAACCTCCATTTAAATGTCGACCAAGTGAAATGCGTGTCTGACGTACTATACAACTTGACTAGTGGTGCAGGAATCCAGAAAAATACGCGACCAACTGAGCTAGGGAGTCGCTGTCAACTGTGTACAGTGTATCTCACAATGAACGTGAAGCAAGTAGCTGATATGTGGTACCTCCTCAACAAGAGAGTTCCAAAGAGTGACTGAACGGATCGTACTGGCCGCTGTGTAGTTTACTGCTGGAGTGATCGTTGAGCCATAAGACTCCATTAACTCTATTAGCCGCGATGGCATAACCGCATTGACCTAGCCACCAGTTCGCCAGCAGCCTCTTAGTTGCATCCGAAGGGTGTGAAGTCTAATAAATAAGAAAATATTGGAATGATTAACGAAAGTATTTTCAGAATGATACATAAAAGTATAATTCAGTCAGTTCTACAGTCAAATGTTATATAAAACATGATTATTTATTTGGTCAGGGGTTTGTAAGTTTCAGCAATAATTTGATTACATTGAAGTCTTGTAATTTTACCTTCTGTCTAATCTTTCAGTCTGCAGTTATTGCATTATATTTTGACCCATACTTTTTCTGGGCGATTATTTCTTCCCTTTAAAGAAGAATTTCAGGGTTCTGCATTATTTTTAAATTGTCCGGAAGAGGTAAATGTCCGTAGGAGAGTTGAATTTGTTTTGAAAAGACTCGTTTTGGTGCATATTATTTATTTTTTTAGGAACCTTCCTCTGGCCAAACTTGTAGGTAAGTTGAGTCTTCCGCTATGTAATTATCGGCTAGTTTGGTGATATTTTTACTATTAGGATTAAATAGACACCGAATCAAATGCAAAGCAGTCGCCTATTTCAGCAGTGCTCAAAAAGGATAAGTTAAACAGTAATTTAAATAAATGTTCCAACCTTTGGATCCGTGAAATATGTTTTAACCAGTCTTATACACTCACTGACTTCTCCTCTACCAAGCCTGGCCTAAATGGAAACGACAGATCACCTTTTGCCACACAGACCTTACTGCCGAGTGAATGCTTTTTTCGAAGTCTCTTATAACAGGTTGGAATCTAAAATGATTTTTTTGCCAAAACATGCCAAATTTAGTGTTCGAAGAGCTTCGACATAAGCAGTTGTAACATTATTGGTCAACATAAGAAAATCCAGGGAGAGCAGAATGATTTTTTTTTTTTTCTGAATCCATGCACCATGAACAGTTACCAGAAATATTTGGTGCAATACTGGAACGTCTCATCCGTTAATAACTCATAGATTTTACTTAAAGCTTTAATATTAAGTAGAACATAAGAGAATTATTCTGGTCATTACATCGTTGATCAAAACAAAGTTTTCAGATGTTGTGGTTGATCGCAATATTCATGACCCTTACTTTTGTTTCTCGAGAGTTTTGGCTGTTGGGAAGATCTTGCATGATTAATATTACTTCCCATGTATTTTAAGTCCTTGTATGTAATGACTGTAATGGTGCTGCTCTCGTGTGTTTTTTATTATTGCTACCTCGAAAAATTAGTTTCTTCGGACTCCCTGAAGGGTCTTAAGTAGCTTTTCATTTGAATAAATTGCTTTATACGTGGCGCTGTAGCATTTGGACTGAATCTACTTCATGGTTGTGTTCTAAGTTCTCTTCAAGTTTTAAATTACCCAATTAAAAAAAGATTTGCACTTAATTTTTAGGTATATCCAACCTACAGCTCCATTAACTTGATGTTCAGTAAATTTCAAACCATTCTTTATTTTTATTACTTTGCCTTTCTCACTAAAATTTGGCATTCATGTTGGAAGCGATCAAACAGCAGACATAATTCAGATAAAGATTGAATGGTCGTCATATTATTACAGTAAATAGCTGAATGCTTTTTATTTCTAGTGATAAAGTTAGTTATATGAGAAACAACTCGGTATTTACCTTACACTCCTAATGATCCCAACACAATTTTCTGGACGCAACTTCATTTCACTGATCACACACTATATTTATATTTGTCTAGACGAAAAATATGTGTATCTGGATAGGAAGAGTTACTGTGGTTGAGACAAAATATTATATTCGTTTAAAGAAGGATTTTGGCAGGAAAAAAACTTTTATAAAATACAAACATATGGTGTGTGTTCAAAAATGATAAAACATTTTACTAAATCATTATTAGTATTGTATATTTATTGATAGTACCCATAAAAATAGCATGCTGTGGAACACATGACTTGACGTATAACTACATGAAGGTAGATCTAGTAAATTTTATAGATGGAAAATTATGCTTTTACAATTAAAATTGGACTGTATAGTCTGTTCACAATAGATCCCATCATTTCTGATAGTTACAAAAACTATTAGGAACGGTTAGGTACCACCTTTAGAGCCCAAATCGTTGTAAATAGATCGTACATGACAGTTACAAAAGTTGTGCAACTGTCATTTTTGAGAGAGAGTACCAAAATCTGTGTAACCATTATAAAATAACATCTGGTTAATGTTTGTAGCCATTTGTATTTTGTTTTAAACCATCATCGTAGCGAGTACACTATTGTATAGGTGGCCTTGACGGAGAACTTCGTCCGACAACTATGTACGAACACCACCGCCTGCTGTCTGAGCAACCCTCTTTACAATCTGGTGCTGCAGGGTGCCAAGTATGCAGGCAGACACGGATGTAAAAACACTGCTCAACAAACATTGGTGCTTTTGCTAGGGCTCAAAGGACCTACGGATTACGGACAGTTACAAATATTTTCTACTATTTCTCCACTTTTCAAGAGAACCCTCGAATAAGGGAAACTGAATTATGAGAGGACATTCCCAGACCGACTTCAAAGCTAGAAGGACCTAGTTTGAAACCGGATGGGGCTTAACTTAATGTAGTATTGATGAGTGGCTTCGTTTCACTATATTCTTATAGTTCTTTGTACTTAGGTGTGAGTGTTTGAGGGGGAAATCTGCTTTCCTAGTACCAGTTAAATTAATCCTATAGTTGATAAAATTCGTGCTAGATACATTATATAATACCAACACATTAGCACTCTGGAAAACCCACACAATAACTCACACGTGTAAAAACCCGTCCTCAGTGCATTCAGCCGAGATTCCAACCTCAACCTTCCCATTACCAGCAATACCATCCATTGCGAGCTTAGTGCCTTAAAGCATGGGGCCACCAAAATAATTTTTATACAAAAAAAACTATGTTTAGTATTAAGTGTTGCTGTCATAGGTTAAGTTCGCTTGTGTTGCTAGACGGACGTTTATCCTGAATGCGGATCTTCTCGATCTCCTGATACGTATCGATACCTGTGGCGCCCCTATCGACCCAGGTGGTATCGAGGCGGCGATCGTCTCACACATACATACACACACACACACAAACAGGAGACTGCCCGCTATTTCAATCATCTCACTTCCCCTTCCCTCCCTCTCACACAGGTGGGAGCCACCACCACGTGAAGCGTAGCTAATGATCATGCCCCCCCCCCCACCCACCTCTACTCTTCTCCCTTCGCGACCAACAGCCAATCATGAGACACCAAAGGGGCGGGATATAACGCGCTTAGCCAGCGGCTACAAAGACTTCGCTTTTTATTGCCCCTCCTCTATCTTGCTCTTCTTTTAACCTCGGCATTGGTACGTGACAGGTTGATAATAGGGCTCAGTCGGTAAAACAGAGCGCTGAGCGTCTACAGTCGGTAAAATACGTGTTGATGATCCTCCAACAATAAATACTCGTACACACCACCACGATTTCCTCTTCTCATCATACACACGACTGTTTGGAACAGTACGATTCAACCTTTTTTTTTGCTCACGTACCTCCAGATATAATTTATCTTCAAATTTGTACCCAAGTTGTTGGTGCATAATGCAAGTTACACATATTCTATAATCTACATCTAAGTTAAATACAAAGTTCAAAATGAGAAATATATATACTACATTTATATTTTTTCAATGATGTAGGTTCACCTCCTAAAATATATTCGCGTACACCCGGAGGTACGCGTACCCTAGGTTGAATACCACTGGTTTAGAATACTCACGAAAAGAAAAATGTATTAAATACATTGAGAAATATTGTATCTGCTTTAAAATTATTTTGATCAAATAACGAAACAAATAATCTTTGGAAACTACGTTAAAATAAATGGTACGGAACTCCGCACAGACTTTCTCACTCTATTGTTTGAAAATGGAGATATTTACTCAAAATTCGTAATACATGTGAAAATAAATAATATACACTAGCAAACCCAAGCATAAATTGCACTATACTTATGTAAAACTTTTTTTTTAGTCCCGGTTTTAAATTTTATAATTTTGTTTTTAAAGAATTAATGTCCTCATTTGTATGCTTGGACCGATAAAAAAGATCAATGTTGGGTCCACAAAGATCAACACTTCGTATTAAAATTTCAACTTCCGGTTAAAATGTTCGACATTTTATTAGGTGTTGCAAGTCTTCATGCCATCGCATTGCTATTAAATTCCTCATTTATAAATTTTGACCAATAAAATATGTAAAAATTGACTATTGAGTCTAAAATGGATATAGATAATTGTTGTACAAACATTATTTTGTGTACTATGTCTTACTACCCGTTCAGGCTATCCTCATATTTACACTAATTAGGGTAGGGATGAGAGACGTATAATTTATAGGAAATGCACCTAGTTCCATTTACGTGGTGAGAGTAATAAACAATTTTGGGAATAAAAAAAGTCCTCAGTACACCCGACTGGGATTCGAACCCTGAAAGCTATGCCCACTGGAGGACCGTGGTCCTAGAATATGGGGGAGAGGTGTTGTAAAATATACAGGAAAAACATAGTTTTTATATAATTTTATTTAATACAAGATAAAATTAATTTATTACATTAAATATTGAGAAAAAATACATAGGTACATGAATTAGTAAATAATATTTTTTTTTTAATTTTTAACATTATTAATTATTATTATTTTTAATAAATAATTGTTCAGATTTGTGACTTAAGGTTGGTACAGACTTCCTTTTCTATGTGACTTGTCTCCACAAGGAAATAAATACAACATAGGATGAGTATTTAATATTTAATCTTTTTCATTTCAAATGTTTGTATTATATATGAACAACATTCTTTAATTCACTTATTTAATTATTATTATTATTATTATTATTATTAAACTTCCTGGTATCCTGCTGACCACTTGATAGGTCACCGTGGACCACACTTTGAGAAACACTGATTTAAACCATTTGATCACTGATCCTGATATTAGGAAAGTAGTTTAGGAAAGTGTACCCCTATTAGAGTGGAGATGGAGTTTTAAAAACATAACAGATCTTAGGGAGAAAATGACACACAGTGCATCTGGCTGGATTCGAACCTCGACCTCCTTGTCACAGGCCATTAGGAATAGTGGGAGACTAATGCCTTGAGTCATGTAACCATTGGTGTGGATTTAGTTTCTGTTCATAATAGCTCTATTCATTGATAGAACTCATCAACTAAAAACTACGTCTATTATTAAATTCCCATAGAGTCTGCTATTTGTAGTCTAGTAATTGAAGGGAGGGAATAACGTCATAAAATATAATAGCCCAACACGTAGTTCTGTTATTTAAAAATGTCCTGTCGTTAACTGAAGTGTATTTTTAAAATATTTCTGTAATATTATATGACATGATAGTAAACTCCACACTTAAATAACAGCTGAGGCGTAAAATATTGACATTAAAGCACGCAACGCATAAATAGTGACCCCAATATCACAAACCACTACAAAGAAAACTATGACAAATGTCATCTAGGTTAAAGATTTTTTTAAATAAAAAACAACTGTATTTTAAGATTATTTTTATTCTTCCAGTTTACAAGAATGACATGTCCTTTATCGTCATGACAAACCATTTGTAAGCTGTTAACGCTTAGTTAAGGTTATGAGTAGGTAAGTGAATGAAAGAAATATATATTTTCCAAACGTAATTTGTCCCATCATGTGTCCTCTTGAAATATCATTCCAGTTTTATTATCAGGTAGGAGGAAAGGGGAAGGGATGGGGGAGTTAAATATTCTTCCTCTTCTTTGGGACAGGGAGAGAAAGTACAAAAGACCGACGCACCCTCTTGTGAGTTCAAGGGTATTGAACACTTTATTCACAGGTACTGATGACGATCAAGACTAGACCTATCCATAAGTTGACAATAGAAGGTGAATATCAGCGTTTCACTCCCCACCCCATCCCCCCTATCGGTAAAGAACATACTCTATATTATTCATAAACGCACTTGAAGACTATGACAGCTCTTTTCACATACAAGGGGAAAAGAACCAGGCAATGATCCAGCTGATTATCCCGCGAGTAAAACTGGCATATCGACCTTTTAATTAATGTGTAGGCGCTTGGCATATTTTATATACGCAGTAACCGAGGTGTCCTAAGGTGGGAGTGTAGGGGACGCAATAAAAGGTAAGTGTTTTTGGAGTTATTATGCCAAAAAATCTTTGTTTATGGTCAAAATAAATAAAATATTTCTCTAGTTGAAACATAAGTTTAATTTTCTTCACATAGTGATATCAACAGCTAATCAATATATGCCATGATCAAAGAAGTATTAGATGAGAAACTATTTAACTTAAGATAAAAAGTTGTCATTAAATTCCAAGACAACCTTGAAAGATATTCATCAACAGTTGAAGTCACCATGAGAAGAAAATTAAACTCTACTGAAGAATTGTTTGGTTTATTTTGGCGAAAAATTGCTTTGATATAAAAAAAACCCTGCAAAAGCACTTATATTTTCTCACGTTTTCTACACTCTCACCTTAGAGGGATAGACTCATTGACGGTATTGTTGGGGTTCGAATCTAGGCACTGGGACGCGTTTTCCTATCCTCATTTCACTCATAATGTCCTATAGGCCTACATTGCAACCCTCTCTTGTTGAAACGCCATATCCAGGCGATACATTTTGTTAACATGTAGTATACATTATCTCTTATTTTGTTTTAATGTTTAGATGCGGGTTTTTTTCTTCAAAAATTAGCCAAACATTCTTATTCTTCGTTAGATTCCCCGAATTTCAAGGATTTTTCCTGACTTGTGCCTGACTTTTCCATTTTCCCTGCATGTAGCCACCATGTGGTACTAATTTTAATATGCTTTCACAAAGCCAGCGGTTTATAGTCTCTTCTAAGTAACGACCAGTACAATTATCGGTTCCGTACGATATAACAGCAAGGTACAGATATTAGGGAACAAACTCAGATTTTTTCTCAACAGGCCTAAATCATGTTAAATATATATTATTGGGGAGTATATACCAAACCTGTACACCTTAATTACGTGAATTACGTGTTTGTGATTATTATTTAATCCTTCTTCAGAGTATTCAGCTACCCCCACGAATATAAACTTGTTTAACTAATCATTTGAACTATTTAAAAACAAAATTTACTCTCTGCAAAAAAGATATAGTTATTATCTCACGCCTTCCTAAAATACAACCAGGCCCACAATTAAAATTTATTTGCAGACCGGCACTTGTCCGTGGACTACGGTTGGAGAATCAGTGCTCTAAGATCCTCATTCCTACTCCGAATAAGGCATCAATACGACCGGCGTTATGTTTTACAAATAAAAATGAATCCTGCCTCAGGTTAATTCTTGAACAAACACAACCTAATAAAATATAAAGTTAATGTATCACTTAAAGACAAGGAACCAGTCCATTTTCCTATTCCTGTTATCTTTATCACTGCCATGAATTAAATCCTTGCCCCTTAGATTAATTGACAGATGCTCTACCTGATGAGCTGTGCAAAATCTTGGATAAAACCTTAAAGCTATGAAAACATCATTATCGTTAGACTACATCTGTTTGGTAACAAAAACCTTTGAACACGTTTTACTACTAAACAGTAA
Source organism: Timema cristinae (assembly GCA_039000515.1). NCBI lineage: Eukaryota > Metazoa > Arthropoda > Insecta > Phasmatodea > Timematidae > Timema > Timema cristinae. The sequence goes on along the minus strand of JBCFYV010000935.1, from coordinate 36,231,028 downwards.
CCACAATCCTCGTGGCGGGACAATAAACTACATGAGTACATCTAAATAAGAACAAAACAAAAAGGTCGTAATCTTGAGCTGGCTAATACGGACATAAATACTAAAAAAAGAGTGGTACTGTTAAAGATCACTCTTACCAGATCCAAAGTTTGGATGAATTTGATTAATAGGTGTGTCCAATAGGGTCTTTTTTGGATGGAATAAAATGAAGATGAATAATATAACTCCGATCAAAGAAATTAATTATTCGATTGATGAAATAATGTTTAATATTGTGTAAGCATCTGGATAGTCAGATTACCTGCTAATCCTAAGAAGTGTTGATGGAAGAAGGTCGTATTTACTCCAATAAATATAACGATAGATTGGATTTTTAATCATGTTGAATTAAGTGATAAACCTTTAGACCTAGATAGAAGATATAATTAAATAAATCCCCTAATAATAGCACATACAGCTCCTATGGATAATACATAGTGTAAATGTGCAACAACTATATAATAAATACTATGTAGTACAATATCTAGATAAGAATTAGCTAATATTAATACTTTATTCATCCGATTGTAAATAAAAATAAAAATCCTATTGCTCATAGACAGTGGCAGCTCGTGTATAGTCACTGTGGAACTGCAGCACCCCCTATTTCCACTCGATATTATCGATAACAATTAATATGATGAGTTCTTTTTTCTATAATTCTTTCTTTATTTTTGTAGTACAATGTATATTCCTTAAGCTTAATGTTAGTACTTAATTAACCATCCCCCAGTTTATGAAAAATATACAAAAATCTTTGTATGGAACTGTGCGCTTCACAGTTCCAGCGACATGGTGTTTGACTGTTATGCGCATGCGCACATAGGAGGGGGTGGGGAGGAAGGCGAGACTGCCAGGTAGAGAAAGCACTGTTGCTCTCGCAGTGCCGGCTCTGGTGTGATGGTAAAAGGAAGATTTTTTTACTCAGCGTGTGTTGTGATTAAAATCCGTGTACCATATTCCTGAATGTGATAAAGTGTAGAAGAGTGTAGAATTAGGTTATTATTCTGCATCCAGCTATTCTATTTGATTCTTTTTTTTTCAGTTCTTTCATTTAACAGAAAGACTAAATGCACTTGCAGTACTTTCAATGGAGAAAAATTTCCTCAATTGTTATCCAGAGATCAAGGAGAAAATTATTGAGCTTTTTGCGCAAATTAAAACAAGAATAATGGATTTCATTTTTAAATGAATAGATCAAGCTTGAACTGTCACAATTTAGGTTAAAGTAAGTAAAAAAGTTGTTTTTTTTTTAAGATTTTATCAAGTTCTTGAATAAATTTTCTTTTTATACATGTTTTTTTCCTTTTACACAATTTTAAAATAAAGGTTACAAATTTTCTGGATCAACACCCCCACTAATTTTAGCTACGGGCTGCCACTGCTCATAGACAAGGTGCACTATATGTTAATCGTGATCCATAAATTGTTGTTAATCAGCTGAATACTTTAATTCTAGGTAATGCCATAATTATTGTAACGGATGTAAAATAAACTCATGTACCAACATCTATTCCTACTATAAACATGTTATGTCCCCATACGACTCTATAAATTACCACTTTTTTAATAGCGCTTCTTCAAAAGGAATCTATCAAGGACCCACACAGCTCTATCAAAGGTTGTTCTTATAAACTTATGAACGAGCCTTGAGGGACTCGGTTTGCAAACATTCCCCGGTTCTCCCACCTTTATACTTTACTTCACCTAGAGAAAAAGTTTAGACAATTTTTTTGGCTAAAGGGTTGAGAGCTTAAATATAAGAATAAGTCGCACAATTAAATATATATTTTTAGTAGACACAATTTATTAAATTAAAAAAATATAATTAAATATACAGTATGAAGACAATATATAAAAAATAAGTAAGCTGTTATCTAATAAAACAGAAAATAATGTAATAAACGCATTTTTAAATCTTTTATCATTTCTTTAATGTCAGGTGTAAATTTGATAGTTGAGTTTCTTAAAACTGTTGATAAATGTTCATCAGTGTGTTAAATAACAACTTAGTAAGACGCGGTACTAAATATTATATTATAAATAACAACTATATAATATACTTCCATAAAAATAGATTTTTTAATTCTGGTATATTTAGCATTACTTTTTTCGGTAGAAACAAAGATATAGCTTGCGGACCGCACAAAAATATGTGATGGGCCGCATAGAACCCGCAGGCCGTAATTTTCCCAGGGCTGGCTTAGAGCAATGACCAACCCAACCAATAGTAACGAAGAGGTAAGAAAATACCCTTTGTCGGAGAATATAGCTCCTTTCTTCTAAACTTCGCCTAACCCCATACACTATTATATTTTATCAAATAATTTTTCACAGTTATAAATTATATTTATTATTTACTAATTTTTCGCATTTCCTTAACCGACTTATTATATCAGCACACGAGAATTTCTATTAGCGAGAGCGAAAGGGCCTACCAATTTTGGCAGGAAAGGTATTTTCACATACCTTCCAGGATTCTTTTACATGCAACAATCGACATCGGACCGACGTCTCTGCTTCCCCTTCGAAGGAAGTTGTACCACGAATTTGTATCTGTATCTCTCAAGAGAAAACGTTGACCTTGACTGGATTCAAACTGACAAATATCGGGTCCTGAGGCGAGCACTTTATCCGAAGAACGACGAGGTCGACCATAAGGCTAAAACATGTAGTAAATTAAAGACAAAGGAACAACGTAGCAATCTAATTGATGACCAAGTTAAATTTCAACTTCATCGGGGAGGCTGGAGCGAGAGTTGTAGTAGGCCTACCTGGTACGTCTGCAACAGGATATGCTGTGTATCAAGAACACCTTCCGGAAGCTTGCGTAGTCCTTCTACAACAATCTGTTGAGTTTCACCAATCCTTTTATGCAGGGTCTTAGGGATTATATGATAGAGCAAAGAGGGTATTACATATGTCCTTAACGGCGTTGCCTACTTGGAGATTTCGAAGTTATTTCTCTAAGTGGGCTGCATCTTAACTTGATGCACCTGAGCACTCTAAAGGCTAACACACTTAGACGCCAATGTACGAAATAGAAAAAGAAGGCAGAAAATGACCAGTTCAGCCTGCCAGACCTCGTGTTTATCTGATGATAATCCTTCCCCTTTTCTTCTGACGAGTTTACATACTCACTATACTATTTGCGCCTTGAAAACATTGAATTGATTTTTAAAATAACCCTTTTCTTGTTTCCTATTCTAGATCGACATATGCTACCACGGACCTTTTTTTTTTTACCTAAAACCTGGTAGGAAGATTTCTACAAGTCATTTTTGTAACCAATTCAAGTAGCCTAAAGTTAGATGATTTCTAAGAAAAAGGTAAAAAAAACTACTTCAAGATAAAAGTAATAGTTTATTGACATTGTAAGATTATTTTAGAATTACCTAAGCTTTTATGGAGTTAGTTTCAACGTCATATCATTGAAACTAAATTCATTAACAGGGAAATTCTATCTTGACTTGTCGTGACGTCACAAGCAGGCAACATCCTTAAATCCTTGCAAAGATAAGTGAAGATATTCTCACCTGTGGTTCATGGGTTCTCTCACCCGATCCTCCGTAAAGTAATGTGAGTGAACATATATGTAGAATCCCTTAAGGTTTACATTATTCTATTAATTAGTGTATTTATTTTTATCACCGCATCTTACTACCTAATAATAATATTTATCACCGCGTCTTACTACCCGTTCGGGTTACACGCTTTAAGTAATAATTACGCTAATGGATTAGGAATTGGGAAGGTTGAATTAGAGGAAGTGAACCCACATTTACCTGGAGGGAGAGTGGAAAACCATTTAGGAAAAACCTCCCCCAGTTCACCCGACCGAGATTCGAACCTCGATCTCCCCGTCCTCAGCAGCCGAGCTCAACACGACAAGCGCGTTAGCCAAATACGCCACCGAGGCGGGTTACTACCTAATCAGGTTATACTTGTATATGATAATTACTATGTAGGCTATTAATGAGGAAGGTAGAATTTTAGAAGTAATCTATCCGCATTTGCGTGAAAGGAGAATGGAAAACTATGTAGGAAAAATCACCTTCAATAGACCCGACTGGGGTTCGAACACAGATCTCCCCATCTTCAGCAGGCCAATTTAACACGAGAGTGAAGCCTTTGACCATCTGGTCACTTAAGCGAGTTTATGTTCACTAATACTTTTTTTTTCAGCTATATTTCACGAGATGCAACAACCTTTCACTTTAAGGTACGATTAAAATCATGGTTTCTACCTTGAGTTAGTTTTAGCACCGCGTCTTACTACCCGTTTGGATTGTACGCTTATATACTAATTACACTAATGGTTTTAGGGACTAGGAAGGTTATATTTAGAGGAAGTGTACCCGCATTTGCGTGGAAAACCCACTCTTAGTACACCTGACCGAGATTAGAACCTTGATCTACCAGTCATCAGCAGTCTAGTCTACTGTGAGAGTAGCACCTTAGACCATGCGACCACCGAAGTGGGTGACCTATAGTGTTGTTATACGGTTTAATTTGTTCACGTGATTCCCTTATGAAGCATTAGAACATACATCTTAGTCATCGGTATGCACCCTTTTCTTGATACTTTTTTTTAGGGATTACGTTTGCGTGTCAACACACAAATTCTTCCAGTGTTCTTTGAATGTCCAGTGATCTTCCTTCAAACGCTAGATGAGCGTTTCTAGTCAATCATGTAGTGTACGTGGCTTTTCACACCTATATCCTGATTTTGATAGTAAGTTCATTCTGGAAAGCCTTATTTCGTACCAGAATACTGCTGTATTTTTGTATTTTTTGCTATTATTCCCGATATTTTAGTAGGACGTAAGGTCTTTCAGAATGGGTTTCCTAACAAAATCACGGTAGTTCTCAGCCTGTGTGAGTAGCATGAGAGTAACAAAGACAACAGATTCTTTGTGAATAAAACACTCAAGAGTAAGAGCTTTGGGGAGGGGCAGAGTCTATGTGGGAAAGTGGGACTTCCACTCTCACCCTAGCAACACAAGATAATGAAGTGGCTTGTTGTTTTCATACAACAATGTGACGGTGGGCACACTAAGGCATGACAAGTACGCCATTCTTGTCTAATATTGTTTGCCGATAATCTTGAGGCTGGGGCTCCAATTTTATTCGGATGTACTGATGAGTAGAGTTTGAACTTCTATGTAAATACATATTCTATTCTTAGCCATTTAGATATTCAAAAATATAAATGTCGACGATATTTTGACATATTTTGACACTTTTACTTATTTCACATAAATGTTGTGATTTTCTACTGTATTTATCTATTAATTGCAAATTATTGAATTTTTAAACATTGTTTAGTTGGATATTATAGCCAAAAGGATTGTGCTAAACGAACTATTGTAAATGATACAATCCAGCTCAGGTTGTTGAGGGTTTTTCCTCTAAGTACATGCCTCCTCCCCCACAATCAATTCTGTTCTAAAAGAGCCTTGGGATTGATTTTTAAAATAATTTTCCAAACAGATAAGGAACAGCCAACTTCTACAATGAACATTTTGGAGCTGTGAGGTTAGTAGTAGATATGTTCGTCCGTGTGTGTGCGATATCTGTGCGTGACTCTCATAACTCATTCATTGATCCAAATGTTCGCCTGTTCAGCTGCATACTTCAGGGGAAACTTCGGTTGGCTGAGATTATCAAACACTGAACTCCACTAAAAGAAACTACGGGTATAATGGAAAACACAAAACTTAATAGCTAAGTGCTGTGCAAGTCGAAACTGCTGAATATGTTTATCTTAAGTTCCAGTCAGTGTTTAAAAGTAATCAAGGATATTTAACGTTTGTCATGTTCTTAAAGGAAATGATGTAGATCCCCTGAGGACATTTCTCCCAAAAATATGCCTCTGTTAAAATATGCCCAGTGACATCCCGTGAAGTGGAAAGGTCATCTTCTACCTAAAAGTGTCTTCTGTCCCTAAAACTATGATTACATATTTTTTAATCTACATATTGAAATTGGGTGACCTGGTGGTCTAGGGGTAATGTGTCGGACTTCTGTGCTGGGGTCCGGGGTTCAATCCTAGGTCCCGGCAAAGATTTATCTGATTACCAAACCCTTCCTACACCTCTGACAAGACATCTTGTGAATGTGGGGAATGCCAGGCCACCACCGTGGTTCGGATTCCACGTTAAACTGTAGGTCCTTCATTTCATCTCACAACACCCTACCATTACACATTAGCGTAAGTGCGTATAACCCGAACGGGTAGTAAGACGTGGTGAATAATAATAATAATAATAATAATAATAAATAATATAATAATATAATACATATTGAACTCTCTTTTACTACATAATTACACACACATTTTGCTATATGACACTACATAAAAATCCCAGCTCTACTGATGAGAGTGGATGAAACCTAAATGGTTTCCTAATTTACCTCCACGAAAATACTGGTACATTTCCTTCAAGTACTACCAACCATATTCCCACCCCATTAAGCCGGCCTTACACGTATACAGGTTCACTGTACGGTGACGCCTGTCCAGTCTTACATGATAGATATTATGCGCCTACACTATTCAGGTTTACCTGTCATAATATCACAGTTCTACTCTGATCCTTTGCAGTAACTTTCTTTCATTCTTTCCTAAAATTGCTATGCAGATAATTTATTTTCTTTTTCACTGTCTCGCAATTCGCCCCCAAATCTACAGTCTTCAGCAATTGTGCTAATTTGTCGTACGCTGCCGCTATCCGTGCTCGATCCAAATATTCTTTGCTTTTAACCTTCCAAGAACAGGTTTCATTTTTATACATCTCAAAAAATACAATTGTTAATTTATTACTTGACTCATTACTGTACATTTTTGGAGCTGCCATTTCCGTAGTAAGCACTTTATAAAAAAACTAATTTAAATTATATAAAAAAAATTGAAAAAACTATTTAATGGTTGTAAATAAACGTAATATAATACGTCTGTATGATAATTAATTAAAATACAAACTTAAACACACTTAATACCCTATTGAACTACTAAAACTTATTATTGAATTACTAATCGAATAGCTGACATACACGTGTAGTGCTCCAGAATTAAAAAGAACTGACGGCCTTACCTGTGTATGCCACTACACGATCAGTTTTACCTGTCAGGTCAGACCGGACCGGCGTCGCCGTACGGTGAAGCTGTACCTGTAGAGGACCCTTTAGTGTAAATATAGCGTATATCCCGGATGAGGAATACGACTCGCTACACAAATATAGCAACTGGGTCTGATGTGTGCCCTCTGGACCAAACTAAGAATAGAATACTTACAGTGGGATTCAAATATGAACCTTCTTGCATACACAACTGGAATCCTACCCACTTCAGTGGCCGCATGGTTTAAGGCGCTACTCTTGCACTAGACTAGGCTGCCGAAAGCAGGCAGATCAGGGTTCGATCCTGGTCGGGTGTACTGAAAGTGGTTTTCCCTAAGTTGTTTTCCATTCTCTCTCTCTCTCTCTCCCTCTCTCTCCCCACGCAAATTCGGTACACTTAATCTAAAATCCAACCTTCTTAATCCCTAACACATGAGTGTAATTGTATATTAAGACAGTACAGAAACACTTCACAATGATGTAAAGTAAATGATAGTGAATGAAGCCAACCTGAAAGGATAGTTAGGTTAGGCCTAGATGAAAACGAACACACTTCTTTCTTAATTTCTTCTTACACTTTTCCACTTCGCACTTCTTCAAACTTCCACAGTTACACATTGTTTTTAATGTTCGTAAATACTCCTTTTTCATATAAAGAGACACATTATAAAACACACAAAACCCAAAGAGAGATATTATATAAAACTACATGCTTCTTGAAGAATTTGAAATACAACTTAAAACTTGCAGTGCTGCCAAATTTATGCAACAGGTTGGAGGCTTGAATAGGTAGATAGCTTGCTGAAAAATTGATAACTAACACATAGGCGTATAATCCGAATGGGTAGTAAGATGTGGTGCTAAAAAAACTAGAATCTTATAAATAAGTGGTATTCAACCGTGGTACGTGAATACGTATTAGGGGGTAAAATCAGTATTTTAAAATACTGTTAAGACAAGTTATTGTTTCCGTACGTATTGATGTATTATGCATATACGTATAAAAAAAATGTATTGAAACATTACGGATTTGTTTATATTTTCATTTGAGAGTCCTGCTGTATACCTTAGCTTTTTCTATAGTGAATATATTCCGTAGTCCAGGATTGAAATCGTGGTAGAGCTAAACATTTCCCTTGAATTCGAGTTTACTATCTTTCAAACAATAACCGGAATTATGTCATGAAGCACTGCTATGGTATGCATAGCTTGCTAAAACATTACCTGTGATATTACCTCACCCATTTGGTCCCCATTTACCAATCGTTCGTAAGCTCTACTCTACTACATACCTTATATGTACATGTATTTTCGTTAACACCTGGTCAATAGGTTGTGAGAACAGTTCACAAATAAAGTTTAAACAAAACTTTGCCAACAAGTCACTTATCGTCGCAGAATATATCAGAATTTTATTTTCGGGGTCTGATTATTGTGACTATACTATAATTATAAAGTAAGATTAAGTTGGGTAATAACCATAGCACTCGCTCTAAATGGTACGGTACATTCGTACAAACTTTACTCCTAGTCTATTATAGCTTGGAACAAAATTTTCAAAAATACTTTTTAAGTAAACTACCCCAAAATAAGTTTTCCTCGTTTTAACAAACATATTATTTTGTTAATCATAAGCATTCTCCATAATATATAGATTTTAAATAAAATATTTCAACAATAAAGTCCAAACTTTCCACAATCATTAGTAAATAACCATTAAATTATTTATATTTGTAAAAAAATATTTATTTATCATATAAATTAATGTCCAGATATTCCATTTGAACTAAATCATAAAGACAATTTTTTAGAAATTTCATATTGTCTCAAATCTATCATGGCTAAGTAAACTATCCTTAAATTAATTTATTTTATAAAAAAACATACAATATTATTTTTCATGTACAATAATACCAAGATACCAATTTAGAACAAAATAATCAAAGCTATTTTTAAAAGATTTCACATTTTCAAAACGGAGTCAACAATAAGCTACACTTCAAAGAAATTTCTTCATGAAAAAAGGCTTGCAGTGTTATTTTTGTCGTGTCAAACTTCTCCCAGATATCCGTTTTAAACAAAATCGTAAGAACCATTTCAATAAATTTTGAATTTTCAAATATAAATCATCAGTAAACCCTTAAACCAATTTTCCGCCGAAAAAACAATTATGTCAAACACTTCCCAGGTAACTATTTTAAACAAAATATTTAAAGTTGTTTTTGAAAAAAATTGTATTTTCACAAATCAGTTGACTACTCTTAATAGGCTAAGAGTGAAAATAAATAAAAATGTCCCGAGGTGTGACCAGTTAACACATTTTAAATATCAACTGATAACAAAATTCATATAACTGTTCCAACTTTAGCCTCAGGGCACAGACAAATAATATATCCAGACACTCACCCTCTAGGTTAAAATGGTTGCGCTACTTTTGGCCGCTTGAGTCCTTCAACACTAGGATCGCTGCTGCTAGTCCTATCATCACCCGGCAGGGACACTAGCGAAGCCCAGTGTTCAAGGACTCAAGCTGGCAAAAGGAACGCAGCGAACCTCGGTAAGGTTGAGAGTTATTTCTTACTTGTTTGTGTCCCAGGGCTAGACAGGCCAATATGGGGGCGAAAAGAATCTTAAGCCATTTTTTTCGGTTCGGGGGCATATAAAACGTAAAGGTTCATAAAATTCTCGAGGTCTAAAGTTTCAAGATCACAATACTGTATTTATAAGAAAGTAAAAAACGCAAGTAGTCAATACAACTGTCCTTTTAAAAAAACATAGACCTAGATACCTTTGTATCACAAATTAATATCTTTCTTCATTCATTTATCAGGAGTTTAATCAATAGGTTTGGCTGCACATTGTATTGTTTCTTACCGCCTGAAGGGAAGACTGTTCAATCCAGCTTGTTTTTTTTTTGTTTTTTATAAACCAAGCCTCTGACTCGATGGAGCATGTTCATAAATTTCAATCCTTTTCAAGAACATGACCAAGTTCAAGGTTCTGTCGGTCGTTAGTATTGTTCACAAGCTAATTAATGATTTAATTAAAATGAGACGTGCCATAAAATAGGTGTTGTAATTAATAACAAGCGTCGGACACGTGGTTCACAGGAATAGTAATAGCCTGGGTTCAACTGGAATGCATTCTGTTTCTTTTTTTTTAATTGGCAAAGACATAGGCCTATCTAATTTGATTAGATGACAAGAATATGATTTCCTGGCCAACGTTGGAAAATAAAGAGGAAGTCATAAAACCTGACAGAACAGGTGATTGCAAGAAAATTTCACTTTCTCGTTATTGGTGCCAAGAATATTTTTAATCGAAGTGTTTTTTTTATGAGAAGCCAATTTAATACACATTCATTTTCTAAAATGTCAAAACAAAATCAAGACTATATGTAAAAGTGAGTTAAGTCCATCTTTGTAAATAAGTGCTTAAGTAGTATTTGCTACGATTTATTGACAGGCTTAAAATTGGTTTAACATTTATAGCGATTATAGACTATTTTTAATTCTCAAATTAATTTAGCAAGTGTGAGAAACTCATGCATTTATATTTAAATTATTTTTTGTTGTTTAGTTGCAAAAAAAATATTTTTTTTAATCAAGATATTAACAGAAAATAGGGGTTATTTTAACACAAACAGAAAATATTGATATTTAAACACAAACATAAACAAACGCTAGGTTTGAGCTGTATTATTTATCTGTGTTAGGTATTACTCGTGAGGTGATAGGGGCTCTTAAGGAGGCAGCCCTGGTCAAAGAGAAAGTGTCAATCACTCTCAGGCCATACACGTCTTATAATCTGTGTCATTTTCTGGAAAAACGTGTCTATAATGTCTAAGCTTATACTCTCTTTCGCTCTTACCCTATAATCCCTTTGTCATGTCAGTAAGAAAGAAGGCAAAGAAAACTGCGAAACCTATTATCTCAAAGTAAAGAGGAAAGTTTATTGCTAGTTCTGTTTCTAGCCTACCATAAAATTACTGTAATTGTTAGAGTAAGCATAATTGAGCCATTTTTCATCAAGCCTAGCCTTATAGCTCCACAAATATGCTTTAAGTCGCTAAAAATGAGCTAATGTCAGATTTTCACACATTTTTTCCTATTAATAAAACTCGAGGGTTGATAAGGAAAAAGAGCCTCTTTGGAATCTTTTGACTTTATTTTGGCATAAGCCGTATTTAGAAATAACGCATCGTAGAGTTTAATATTGCCTTAGAGTTGAACGTCCGGGCGGCAATTTCTCGCCAACCAAGGTGGCGCCCTTAAAAATGACACTTGTGAATTTTCAAAACCAATTAAATAAATTCTTAATTATCTTAGATTTGTCTGTTGTGTTCATCTTAGAAAGTAATCTTATGTATTTGGGGAAGGCTAGATCTATGTTTCTAGTAATTTGTTTATATATAAAAACTGCTAGATTTAGCATAAAATATCATTGAAGATTAGCTTATTTCACCTTCTAGTGGATTTTTAACATCATAACACGTAAAGTGTAAGGCTTTTAATTGGATAGAGATATGTTGATCTCCCCCTACCTCTGCCCCCCATTCTAACGTAAACCATATGTTGAGATAATAAACTACTTCTTAAATAGAGCGGGATTTCTAAATTTCTATAACGCGTCTCAGTGATCTGCTATGCAGCATCCTAAAGCAACGTTTTATTTGCTATGGCAAAAAGAAAAGATATCTTTAAAAAATTGTAGAACAAAACCTTAATTTGAGTACCCTTCCTCCCCGCCTTATTTTTTTAAATTTGAGACATTGTGAAGAGAAAGTCCTCAACTCGACGCCCACCTATGCACAGCGAGGACCAGCGGTAGTCCAACAGGCGTGGCTTTTAGGGACATTATCTCTTCATCTCCTTGATTTATCCTGATCACGTGAGTGTGGGTGGGTGGAATGGAGGGAGAGATAAACAAAAAACTTGAAGATTTACTTGTTTTTTTCTGAATATAAAATGTTTAACGTTTTATTTTTTGCCGAAAGGGGACGTTAAACTGAGCCGCGTGGCCTTGTCTCATGAAATATGAAGATCGACGCTGCTAAACTCTGTTTCGACCTGTGAAAGGACTGAGAGGTCTAGTGTAGGTTAAAATCACTATAGTTTTATTGTACGTGGACTCGGGTGTTCTGTATTTATTGCAGTACAGCGAATCTTGGAACGCTGAGTTGTCGATGCAGCTGGCAATTGTTTGTGCTAGTTTTCGTTCTAACCACTTTAAGCAACTTTTTTGTTGACACTTCTGTCAGAGGTTGTGCCCGAGCTTAGCTAAGAGAGAAAGAAGGTAATATTTCCTTCATAAGAGCTGTAGCTCCCTCAGAAGTTTTCACCGAGTAGGCTATAGCAGTGATGATTAGGGCTCAGGTGTTTAAATCCTAAATTGTATCTAGATAAAAGTTAAACTTAAAAATGCTAAAAAATATATAAAAAGTTAAACTATGCATTAAAACCTAAATAAGTTTTTTTCAAATAACCTTATACTGTCTCAATAAAAAAATTAAGTATAATAATTATAATATGTTTAAAACATAGTGTATAATATCATAAGTACCCGTCGTTGCCCGAGGTAGCTACGCAATACATTGCATGGTTACCCCTTGCAACGCCTTTCTTTGTTTCAAACAGACAGAAAAAGATCTCTTCATTTTATATCTCCCGACCTATTTTTTAATAGATTAAAAAAAACTGATCAAGAAATTAAAATTCTAGCTTAGAAGTACAAATTTTTAGGCACAGGGGTTACTAATTTAAAAAATGTCAGCCCTCTGCATGCGATGTATATCGTGCAATTTCCAAGGCAGACAGAAAAACAAATTCTTCATTTATTAATATAAATTTAGACATAATAAAAACATGTTCTCATTATGGTTATTATTAATATTATTTTGTAATATTCGAAGGTATCGTTTTTGTTAATTTTTTTAACACTATATTTAAATACGCATTATACACCTTAAATTTGGTTTAAATATGTCCTAAAACTGAAAACGCCTTAAATAAGCAAGTATATGTCAAATAAAAATAAATTTATAGTTAAGGCAGCGAAAAAAAGTATTGTTTAACACTAAAATAAAGCTAAAAATCAACATCTGACAGTCATGTCATAAACATTATATCCATAGTGATGGGCTTTATTTCATTCCACCGGTGGATTGTGTGTGTGTGTGTGTGTGTGTGTGGTGTGTCTCATAGGTGTATGCCAAGTATGTGACGATATTTTCCTGTGAACGGAAACTCACACGTTTACAAATGACCCGGAAGACCTCGTCCATAACCATAACTATGTAAAAGAAGAATCAGAGCTTTGGACTACGAAGCTACTCAAATAAGACTCAAAAGTGAGGCGAGTATGAAACTAAATTACCAACCAGCAGCTTGAGCGTCACCGCTAACGTATTTCAACAGCGTTCCTCTCACAGGGCTACTGTTTGGAATCCGGTTTACAACTCGTCTGTCATTAGTCACTGGAAACTCAACATGTTAGTCACCGGGCTAACTCAGTTACAAATTAATTATCATTAATAAGCAATTTTTTAAAATTTAATGTAGGCCCCTACTATTCAAAGTAGCGTTCTCTAAATATTATGTACAGTACAACACTATAAATTTTGAAAAATGTTCTTGCAGTCCCTTTGCCGTGATGAACACTATGTTATTATTATTACTATTGTATGTATGAATCAAAAACCTTCTTTGGTCACGTCTCTTATATCTGTGATAGTAGATAACCGAATCCTTCTCGGCACTCGAGTCACTAGACATTATAATACATATTTAGTATTCTAGAAGGCTGAAGAAGGTGCTTGCAGCTACGTATACAGTATGAAACTGATTGAAATTACGTCACTCTTGCATAGCACCGTGTGCGAAACTTAACAACCATTCCCTGACCAGTTAGTAACTTCAATCACTAATCAGTCCAATCACAGTTGAGTAGCTCCGTAAGCGAAAGGCCTAGGATAGAGGATGTTGCCTTGCTAGACCCCAAATTTATTAAGGAAATTCCTGAGTAATCTATAGGCATACTCTGGGACCGATGACATTGCGAATATGTCCTTTCTCGTTGTGTGTTTGATTTTACGACAGTGTACCAACTAAAAAAAAGTTATTATGGTAAACTTATTATATAATTAATTATATATGTATAACAAACACATCAACCAAATCCCAGATCTTTAATAGTATACTTGTATATTAGTATTAGTTTAGTTAAATACAGGCCTATTGACGTAAAATAATTAAGTCATGAACAAACAAAGCAAATTTCAATCGCCATTTAAGGAATGGAAACAATTATAGCTCGACAATAACCAGTTCTCAGTACTACAGTGGATCAAACCCGGGACTCCTATATAAGTAGTCAGAAGCGCTAGTTATTGATTTAAGTCACGAGATAGTGTGTTGAACGACAACAGCTTAACACAACAGTGATAGAACACAAATTATAAGTGCAGTGCTAAGTCGTCAACGGTTGTAATTTTGTACTATATTATTAGCGTTTTTGTATATTTAGTGCCCTATTACATGCCGACTGAAGTTGGGTAGGGTGGTATACCGCAAGGTACAAGTCAAGAGGGGAAATGGACTCAGACTCGGATGTAGAAATCAACGTTGAAGGAACGGACGATGATGGTGACATGGAAGACCAAGGCCAGGAAGGGGCCCCAGCCAACACTGAAATAGAAAATAAACTTTGAGCCAGTTTCTGGACTCAAGCGAAAACTCAGGACCAGACCGGGACAGGAAGTTCTACAATCGAAGGCCATAAAAGTCAATAACAAGTTTGCAAGCTTATCTAGCCTACGGGATGGACCAACGATTAGTCAAACGGGGCAACCGAGTGGAGGTACGAAAGAAAGTTCCACCCCACGGCGCATAAAGACCCCTCCAGTGATCGTAACAAATGCAACACAATATAACAAAGTCATAAAACTCCTAAACAGCGGACTGCAAGATGACTATAAAGTGTATTGTATTGCACAGGGTATCAAGGTGGTCACGACCTCCTTAAGAGATTACTCCGCTTTGTTAAAGCTGCTAAAACAAACACCTTGGAACACTTCACTTATGTCCTTCCCAAGGACAAGCCCTTCAAGGCAGTAATCAAGGGCCTGCATGCAAGTATGCCCTGCGCAGAAATAAAGGAGGAACTGGAGAACAGGGGATTAAACGCCAACCGATGTGAGGCAATTATACTCGAAATCTCCTCCACAGGCAGCGACACCGAGACCCCTACCAATATTTGTCTGCACCCTTGCGAGGACAGAAGGAGTGGGCGAGATATACAAGGTAAAAGTCATCAACCACAGGTAGTGAAGATCGAGGAATACCGTGCTTCACAGAGCACAATTCTACAGTGCCATCGTTGCCAACGTTTCGGCCACTCCAAGAACTACTGTGCCCAAAAACCACGCTGCGTCAAGTGTATAGGAGAGCACCTGACAGTAGAGTGCCAGAAAAAGGACAAAACAACACCAGCACAATGCGTAAACTGCAAGGGACCGCACGCAGCTAACTATCGCAATTGCCCTAAATTTATACGTGAGCTGGAAAAGAAAAACCAAGGGTCAGGAAAGACAAAGGAAGGGGAAAGCAAAGTGGCTAACCCTTCTCCATGCTGGTGGGGTATCTTAAACCATCAACAGGCCAGCAAATTTTGGTTAGCCAACCAACACCACCAACAAACATGGGATTGAGCAAACCATCTTATAGTGGAGTTGTCAAGAGGATGACCAAAAAGGACAAAAAAGAGGACCGTGACACGGATGAATCCTTGGACTTAAAGGACCTCCTGCAAATCATCAAAGATATTAACGTCGCAGGCTTACTCCAACTCCTGAGGAAGTATGTAGTAAGGCTGAAGAACGCGCCAGACAAAACAACCAAAGTAAAGATACTTCTTGAAGCCGCAACTGAATTCTTCTGCGATGGATACTGAGCAGGGAAGAGGCACAGAAGACTCATTGAACATTCTGTTCTGGAATGCTAATGGACTGGTACTACAAGAACACGAGTTCCGAAAACTTCTGGAGACGTATGGAGTCGACATTGCTCTGATCTGTGAGACCCACCTATCAGAACAAAAGAAGATGAGTTCTTCGGATACGAGATGTACCGCAACGATAGACCAGTTGGCAGGGGAGGGGGCACAGCCGTGTTGGTGCGTAGCAACCTCGCTCACTACCAAACGAATTTACCGGCTAAGGATTATATCGAATCCACTTCGATAGCCATTCCCACAGGTGGACGCAGATAGTGTTTACAGCTGTTTACAGAAGCCCTGCTGTCCCCTTCACCATCGAGGACCTAGACAGACTCACGTCGAGAAAGGACTTCCTCATAGCGGGAGATCTCAACTGTAAACACACGAGCTGGAACAGTCGCGTGTCAAATCAGGCAGGCCGGACACTGGCTGGCCAGGCATCAACCAAAAACTTTACAGTCCTGGCGACCAACGAGCCGACGTACTATCCTTCAAACTACAGGCATCTCCCCGACGTACTGGATGTAGTCCTGACGGATCTCGACACGCTACCGGAAGATCTCGAAGCCCTGAATGAACTCGACTCTGACCATCTCCCGGTCTTCGGAAGAATATCACTTAAGACAAATCCAAGACTGGCTTACCACAGGAGGAAGATACCCAGAAGTGACTGGGAAGAGTTCGACGGGTACTGACAGAGGCTATTCCATTGAACATGGAGGTAAATTCCCCGGAAGAAGTGGACAGCTCTATTACCCTTCTGACGGCTACAATACTCGAAGCGTACCGTGGAACAACTGTTTTCGAGACGCCACCGGTGACGTTGAAGAGGGACGACCCTGAGCTGAGCTTCATGATAGCCCTTAAGAGGGAAGCGAGTAGGGAATGGCAGCAGCACCGAGATCCGAGGCATCGGGCTGAGTACAACAGGCTGAGAGCCCTGGTGCGCAGGAAGGCCAAAGCTCTAAAGATCTCCAACTGGAACGAATTCGTAACGAACACTTTAGCTGTGGACGGCAACATGTGGAAGGCGTCGAGACAGCTCAAAGGCACGAAAGGAAAGACGGGGACCACGGTCATTCACGGAAGAAGAGGTTTGGTATACCGGGGAGAGGCCAAGGCAGAGGCCATAGCTGAATCACTGGAAGATCAGTTCAAGGCAAACTCAGAGCCCCAAGACGAAGAGTTTACCAGGACTGTAAGAAGAACGGTTGGGGTATATTTAGCAGAGCTGGTTATAGAACTACCACCCCCCATCACCAGGAATGAAGTCTCCTACCAGGTGGAAAAATTGAAGCCACGAAAAGCGGCAGGCCAAGACAGGATCTCAAACGAGATGCTGCGACACGCACCGGAAGGGGTAATCCAACTATTAACAAAAATGTTTTCAAAGGCATTGTTGGCAGGCTACTTCCCGGAGGCATGGAAAGTTGCCGACGTTGTCTCATTGCCTAAACCAGGCAAGGACCGCAAATTCCCGCAGAACAGGCGGCCCATCAGTCTTCTTAGCAATATAGGGAAACTATTTGAAAAAATAATTTTGCAGCGGCTGAAAGCCTTCGGCAGGGAGCACAGGATTATTCCCGATGCCCAGTTCGGATTTCGGACCCGGCACTCAACGATACACCCGGTCCTGAGCCTAGTGGAGGATGTGACAGAAAGTTTCAATACGGGGAAGTCACGCTAGCAGTACTTATGGATGTAGAGAAGGCATTTGATAAGGTCTGGCACGCCGGCCTTAGCTACAAATTAATTCAAGCCAATTTCCCAAAAGTATATGTGCAGATAATCAACAGCTTTCTAACTGGGCGACAATTCCAGGTCAAGATGGAAGGGAAAAGGTCGCTTCTTCATAGGGTCGGAGCGGGGGTGCCACAGGGGTCGGCACTCTCCCCGTTCCTTTACACTATTTACGTCGCAGACATCCCCACCGACCCGATGATAAAGACCAGGCTCTTCGCAGACGATAAGTTTACAATGTTCTACACCGCCAACAGGAACGTGAAATACGCCCATCGCCGTCTGCAACGATACCTGGATGAGTTCAGCAGCTGGATGGAAAAATGGAGAATTAGAGTAAATGCAGAAAAATCGTCAGCCATGTTGATTACTAGGAGGAGACCCCAAACACCGGACCAGTTTGTAGTATTGGAGGAGGATATCCCCTACAAAAACGCTATGAAATACCTTGGGGTGATGATCGACTCTAGACTCGAATGGAAGGAGCATGTAAACTATACGAGAAAAAAGGTAATGGGGGCATTCATCGCAAACTACGGCCTGCTCAAGACCCCAGTGCTAGGGATCAACAACAAGATGCTACTATACAAGAGTTTAGTACAACCAATACTGCTGTACGGATGTGAGGCGTGGGGGTATGCCCCAGAGTCAGTGTTAGGTACACTACAAACAGTACAGAACAAGGTGATTAGGAGTATCCTAGGTGTCAACACCCGATCCAGCAACGAGTTCATTCACGCTACCACTGGCTGTGCGACATTACAGGAAATCTTCCGGCAGCGAGGCGACAAGTTCTATAAACGAGCCCGCGAGGTAGAGGATAACGCCATAATTAGAAGACTCGGCCAATACGACCCCCATGAGACAAGGAGATACAAGAAGCCCCGACTCGAATGAGAAATACATCTGCACACCTTCCCAATCAGCCCCTTCCTAATAACCACTCCTCTTCTAAGCATAGCCAATCCCTGGGTCCCCAGCCTCTCACGACCCACACAACTATGAACTAGAATCATTCTATTCACACTTTCACTTTCATCAACGCCATCTTCGCTTAGTGACTAATATTATTCCATGTATTTTCTTTCAGCTCGTCTAGAACTTACTTACACACTACACCCACTCACATCGGGCTAACTGCGCTTGTGTTTTCCATCACAGTGTATGAGGGCTCGATCTAGCTACTACACACAAACACTGCTGCTCCCAACAACAAACCTTCACCCACCAACTCCATTTTCCCTTCACAATCAACTTACACACTCACACATAAAGGTTATGATCTGTGACTACAGATCGGTACTTTAGGCAAAAAAATAGCCACCTACTTCCTCTGAAAGTCGCTTCTGACACTCAGAGTTAGTAGTTTAAGGCAAACAAGGGAGCTGCGTATTGATTTAAGGCAGCGGACGCCCTACACCAGAGCTATTAACGGTGTAGTACAAGAGAGAGGTATAGGTAAGGTGTTTCAAAAGGAAGTTTACCCGCATTAGAATGGAAAGGATGGGTAAGAAAACTTAAAACTGCAGGTGGAAAGTCCTCCCCCTAGAATACGGTGCTGTTAATCTACCGTAAACCTTCTTACTAAGTGTAATGCAAGTCTAATGGCTTAGACCATGTGTCCACAGGTAAGTGTTGTATGCATCCGAACAAGATAAACTCTTTATTTTACTGTAAAATGTATGTAGGCATACCAGCTACAAGTGATAAACTAGTTAAATAGTGATACAGGATAAGGAAAGGCATTATCAATATTGTAATAATAGTTATTGGTAGTACCAGTATTCGCCCGGATAAACTATGTTAAAATCCCCCTTTGCAGCCTGCTACGGTAGGCCCCAATCTGACGGCTCAGAGTCAGGCGTGTAATCGTTTACCGAAACATATCAAGAATAAAATTTTCTAAGAATTACCTCTTAGGCACTCGAGGGAATCTACTGAATGCTAAGGATTTAGACGCCTGAATATGTTTCTGCTAGTTTAGTTGGATAGGATCCGACATCTTAACTCAGTTGGTAGCGTGTCTGTCTACTGAGCTAAGGGTCCCGGGTTTGATTCCTGACATGGACGAAAAATTTATCATTGGTGAAAAAAAGTTTTACCTATCACAGTGACGAATTAAGGCCAGGGGCTGGGTGTTGTGTCTGTTCTAGATTTAAGTTATTATTTAAGTTGTGTGCTGATATAATCAGTTGGTTCAGAAAGTGAATGTTAAGTACCTCAAATAAAAGGAAAATGAGTTAGGTAAGCCTATTTACAGAAACGGCCAGGCCCTAAACCTTTCCAAGTGGTTTTCTATTCACCCTGTCAGAGAGCTCTAAGAATCTAATCTCAATTCCCTTCACTAGCTTCTGGATGCCATCAAGATGTTTCAGTTCGAATCCCAGCTAGGGAGATTTATTTATTGGGCAGATCCAAGTAGTTTAAAGCTATCATAAGATCGCAGGGCTATTAAGTGGGTACTTGAAAAAAATTATATATATTAAAAGGATACTTTATAATCTGACATAAATTAGAACACTTCTAATCAATGTGTCTTAAATGCCACGCTAATCAAAATTACCAACATATAGCAGTCAATGAAGCTTGGACATTGATGTTAACAGAAAAAAAAAGGATCAACTCAATAAATTAAATATTTTATAAGGTCACTGAAGTATTTTACCTACTGTGAAAGTACAATAATTATTATACCTCCAGGTTTTAAAAATAGAACTCGTTGCCACTAAGAAAAACTATCTCGTACCTTCGTAAAAGCCAATCATTAGGGGGGGAAACATCCGTGTCATGCTGTTTGTTTTTAATGGTTTTCCTCGACGAGTTATTTATAATATATGTAAAATAAACATATTAAGGGCGTGATCCGAAGCTCGTGGGTAAGAAATCACTCCTCTTAAAAGTGTTTATTAGGAACCCCCCTGGGACCATTTTTATATTCAGGACGCGCAGTTAAGGCGATAGAACAAAGTTTGATCAGAGGTGTTTTGAAAAGAAATGGCACGAGATTTCTTTCATTTGAGAAATTTACCTATATTAATAAAATAAAGAATTTGTTTGTCTGTCTTCTCATGAGCATTGCGCGATATCTACTGCACGCAGAGGGTTAAAATTTTAAAATGAATAGCCAGTGTACACAAACATGTGCACCTTGAAATTGGGATTTTTAATTTTTAACTAGATTTTATTAAATTTATTAAAAATTGGGTTGGAGGAAACAAAATGAAGAGTTTTTTTTCTGTCTGTTTGAAGCAAAGAAAAGCGTTGCCCAGGGTAACTACCCAATTCATTGCGTGCTATTCGTTGCCGATACTTCTGTAGTATAGCCAAGTGAGAGAATAGGTGTGTTATTTTATTTGTTTTCAATTTTTTTATATAAACTGTAATACTCATGTCATTAAGTAATAATTGAATTTGTGCCATATATTGTAACATATTAAAAACTAGTCATGAGTAGTCATCCTTAGTTCTACAGAAATTTTAAAAACTTTATTTGATACGTTTTAATTAATGCTAATTTTATTTAGGATATATTATTTAATTATTTATTACACGTTATGTGACTTGCCATTTAAAAACTGATAATCCATACTTGTGCTATTATATCCACCAAATTTGAGGGGATGAAATGTTTCGAACCGCCCCAATCCACCCAGCTCCTTTCTACGCCATTACCACTCATAGTTTTGGTGCCTAAACGTAAAATAATATTTCTTAATTAAGGTTGAAATCTATATTAATGATAAGCCTTGCACACACGGGAGATATTTTCGGACATAGTCAGTTATAAGTCAACTATTACCGTGTGCATGACCAACTATTAAGGCGACTATTGGTAAAAACAAATAAATAATATGGTTATTATTGGTAAAACAAATAACTATCATGGCAACTATTGGTAAAACAACTAAGAATAATGATGACTATTGGTAAAACAAATAACTATCATCAATAATAACATATCATGACGATAATTGGTAAAACAAGTAACTATCATAGCAACTATTGGTAAAACAAGTAACTATCGTGGAAACTTGGTAAAACAAGTAGACAAACAATCAGGGTAACAATTAGTAAAACCAATAAATATCTTGACGACTATTGGTAAAACAATTAACAATCATGACGATAATTGGTGAAACAAGTAACTATCATGGTTACTATTGGTAGAACAAATAAAAATCATGGTGATTATTGGTAA
This sequence comes from Timema cristinae, assembly GCA_039000515.1. Taxonomy (NCBI): domain Eukaryota; kingdom Metazoa; phylum Arthropoda; class Insecta; order Phasmatodea; family Timematidae; genus Timema; species Timema cristinae. The sequence continues at coordinate 36,208,935 of JBCFYV010000935.1, read as the reverse complement.
AACACTAACAATCATGACGATAGTTGGTAAAACAAGTAATTATTATGGCGACAATTGGTAAAACAAGTAATTATCATGGGGACTATTGATAAAGTAAATAACTATCATGATCACTATTAGTAAAATAAATAACTATAATGGTGACTTTTAGTAAAACAAATAACTATCATAGCAACTATTGGTAAAACCAGTAGAGTAACAATCATCGTGACAATTAGTAAAACAAATAACGATCATGACGACTATTGGTAAAACAAATAACTATCATTTATAAAGTAAGGAACGTACTTTGATTAATTAGTACAACAATTAGTGCACTGTGTTAACATCGGGGATAACATCTTAATCCCAACATAAAGACCTGATGCTGGCGTAATCACCGAAACATGTATATGTATATAATTAACATAGTATAATTGACTAAGCATAACCTGGATGACACTTCTGTTATTTACAGTAGTTCTATAATTAATCTTTTCTCGATACATATACACAAGCATATTTTAATCCATTTGATTCGGATATCAAATTTTTAACGTTAATCCATACATTCCTGTATAATTTTTGAAATTATGTAGCTTGTAATTTTAATATGTTTCATGTTGTATTGATACCGTCAGTTGTAATTTATTTATGGGAGTTTCACAAATAATAATCAAGTCAAATATCTAACTCTCTTATCAATTATCTTTTAAATATTCTTTGTCAACATTTTTTAGATTGTTACTTATATAATTGATTATTCGATTGATAGGTCCATTATAGAATCTTTAGTTGTAATACTAAATTGCTCTAATCTAGTCAGTTTGCCAATTTTCCATTTTTATAGCTTATCAGTTAACTTGTTACTGCTACTGCTTAATATTGGTTTGCAGTGATTACATCCTTACCTATTTATGAAATATAATGTTGATCTTTAACAAATTCTATGGTGATTTTTAGGATTGTTACTATGCATGGTTTAATTGATTAATTTCTTGGCATAACAGTTTTCTCTTTGAATAAACTATTTTCTTGTTACATTCTTAATTTATATTGCATTGTTAGACTAAAGGAGTTGTATGAATTAATCTATGGCTGTTCTACCAAATTAGAACTTTAACAATTTCTATGTTGATTTTTTTAGATATTATTATGCGTGGTTTAATTGATTAATTCTTAATATAAATGTTAGCTCTTTAATAAATTGTTTTTATATTAAGATTGTATTTATATTGTTCCATTTGACTAAATTATTATTATCACCACGTCTTACTACCCGTTCGGGTTATACGCACTTACGCTAATGTGTAATGGTAGGGTGATTGTGAGATGAAATGGAGAACCTACAGTTTAACGTGGAATCCAAGCCACGGGGGAGGTCTGGCATTCCCCACAATCACAAGTTGTGATTAATATACGTAATGTCAGAGATGAAGGAAGGGTTTGGTAATCAGATAAATCTGTGCCGGGACCGGGGATTGAACCCTGGACCCCAGCACAGAAGTCTGACACCTTACCCTAGACCACCAGGTCACCCATAATGTGACTAAAGAAGTTGTACTAATTAATATAATGGCTGTTCTAGCAAAGTACGTTCCTTACTTTATAAATATCTTATTTCTCCTTACTACAATAAAATGAATATAACTAAAAAAAATGACCATCAGGACAGCTATTGGTAAAACAAATAACTATCGTGGTGATTAAAACAAACGCTACTTATGTATCATGGTGAAATAAGTAGCTATCATAAACGTCTGTGCGCAATTTGGTATTAGGTCTTAGTTTTCAGCGATGTTTAATAATATACTCACGAGCAGAAGAGTCAAGGCGTCACTCTCACAATATACTACATTGCCAACAATGGGGATATTAGGGTTTGAATCTCGGCTGAATGTCATGAAGATGGTTTTTCCAAAATAGTTTTCCATTATCCATTTACGCAAATAAGGCTACATTTAATCTAAATTCAATCTTCCTCATCCCTAATGATTAGCGTAACTATCTCATATGGATGAATCACCCCAATTGATAATGCTTGTTTTTGTGCTTCAAGTCCTACCACCCATCCGGGCTATTTACATGTAATTAAGCAGGAATGAAAAAGGTAGAATTTAGATTAAATGTGGATGAAATTGGAAAACCATTTATCATGAACCACCACCCAGCCGGGCTTCTAGCCCTAACCTCCCTGTCGCTAACAAACCAGACCACAAGAGGTTGAAGCCTAAGCCTCTGTACCCACCATTGCGGATGTTAAGACTTGCCAGGTTTTATTAGTAAGTATACTGTAGCCCTAGCGAACTAATTTAAGCGGGAAAAACAGTGTAGGTATTATTAGAGGAAGTGCACCATCATTAGTGTGGTAATATTATGGATAAATCACAGTGATAGATCACATGTGGAAAAACAGCCCTAGTGTGACAGGTCAAAATTCGAAAAACATCTCTGTCAACGGGAATCCCATCTATTACGAGTCTGACGCCTTAGACCCCATGACTAACAGGGGCGATGATGATGAAGAAGAAAATGATGATTATGGATGATGATTGTGACCACCTCTGTGGTGTAGTAGTCAGAGTTCCCGGCTACATATCCAAAGATCTCGATTTCGATACCCAGTGGTTCCATATTTTCTGTGAAGCAGTGTATCTGGAACGGGAACAACTCAGACTCGTGAGGACAAATGAGAAGCTACTTGAATTTAAATAAAGTAGGGCTCCGGTCTAGAAAACCAAGATTAACGGCTGAAGGGTTCGTTTTGCTGACCACATGACACTCTCTATCCACGGAAGTTGGCTCTATCTTCGCAGCCGCTTGGTTGGTATGGCTCGATTGTGGGCTGACACCATAGCGTTTTTGATGAAGATTATGATGATTATGATGATGGACTGCACATCACTGTCAATATTTTGTTTGATGGTGTGCACCGAAGCCTCACACGCAGGAATTAAATGTTTGTGAATTAGAGAGTGCAGAAAGAGGTTCCTCCACCAAGAGACCTGTCTGACGACTCAATCTTGTGTTTGAGCCCTGAGGCAGCCCACCACCACAGTCGTGGTCCCCAGTTCAATCACCAGCAACGCCCGCATGGCACTAACGGTAGGAATGTTTACGTGGCATGTGTCGGCTTTTGAATAGCTTGGCTTACAAACTGTGTGTGTACCTGTATCTTTGTTCTAGTTGATAGCATTAAGGCGACGCTTACCACTTTTGATTATTATTAGCACTGTGTCATACTAGCCTCCAAGAGGTATTTCCAAATGGTTTTCCACTCTCTCCCTACGCAAATGAGGGTACACTTCATATAAATATAGCCTTTCTAAGCTATAAACACATTAAGTGTATTTAGTACATAAGCGTGTAGCTCTAACGGGTAGTAATACGTGATGCTAAAACATAAAAGTTAATAATAAATGTATGTAATCAGTGCTTACAGCAAAAAAAGTTTGTATTTTATAAAAAGCCCTTCTTATAAAAATTAGATTTGTGTTTATTTGTTTATTTTAATTTTATAGACATGGATGTTTCAATAGTACACGAGCACTACAAAATTTTAACATGTTTTCTATTAATTTAACAAGTATATGTTCAAATTTTGTGATGCTCATGACAAATATTAAAGCACTGATAAAGTTACTTTATGATCAAATAAACTAAACGTATCTTTTGAAGCAATATAATATATTATTATTGATTTTGGCCAGAAGATGTTTTTGTTATTAAATCTGCAAAAACACTGAGTTAAACCCGAGTTACCTTGACTTAACGTACGTTTTAAAAGGACAGGATACAAAAGTGCAAGGCTGGAAAATACTGCTTAACATAGTAACTATATACAAATTAATAATTAAAAACAGCACATTATACCCGCACCGGTAGGCAGGGAGATAAAGGGGTTAATAACATCCTTTTGTCTAGTTTCCCGGTAACGTGGAGTTTGGATTCGAATTCCCTTCATATTGAGGTAGTTTCTCTAAAAGGGTTTCCCTCTTTTCCTTTAAGCAAATTTAGGTACACTTCCTCTAAATTATACCTTACTTATCCATGTGAAATTAATGTAAATGTGTGAATAGCCTTATAATCACACTGATTACGCAACAACCAAAGTAATGCAGTGTTTAATAATTTACAAAATTATGTATAGCCACACGAACAGAATCACGAAATTCTTGTTTTTAGCAAACTGTATCCGCTAAATGCATGTACTATGATGGCCCAGTGCGATGTAGCGATCCAAATAAACTTTTCTGGGCTCACTGCTGTGACGTTACATTAGCTCCGTGCTCTTATGAATGTTCTAAGCTTACGTTCATAAATAGAACTTGCATGTTTGTGTCGACAAAGCGCGTCGTATATTCGTCATAAATGAAGCGAGCACTTCCGTAAAAGTGAAGTCTGAGGTAGGAACTACCAAACTACTAATAATAAAAAGCAATTATCTTTCAGAACGAAAGCAGATGGTTAGATGGGAAGGTTGGTTGGTGATCGTGCATGCAAAGTAATGGCGCCAACAGGACTAATGGTTCGGCCGTTGAAGAGGGACGGGGGAAGTACTGCGGGATTTGTTAAACCAGAAAAAAAAAAAGTTTAAAAGATTGAGATCTAAAGAGCACAACATAAATTAAGGATTATGAGCTTTTGAAAAATTGTTCCACTCGCCGCAAGTAAAAAATATGTATAATACGAGTACTAAACTTGGTGTGGATGGTAATTGTTTTCCACTAAGTGAATTCATTTGGTGATGAACAAAAAGAATAAATACAACAAATAGAGTACTTTTGTACACATTAAAGTCTTCAAGTGAATGTTTCTTATGACAGTGAATTGAAATCCACTTTGTTCGTTAGTTTCAACTAAATTATTATGGCTCGTCTACAATCAATCGCACGCACTTCTGGTATAATATACCTAAATATCGTCTAAAGTTCTATAAATTGACATAATCTTATATGTATATATCTTTTTTATCTTTCTTGATTTATATTGGTTTGAATTATTTCTTACATGCATTTGTAGACGGTTACTTTTAAAACGGAAAATGAATTCTACGCGTCTTATAACCGTGCGACTGATTGTATACGAGACATAAGGACCTTCACTTTTATCATTAACTTTATAATAAATTACTGTAATTTTTTTAAATTGTATAGTATCGCGTCTTACTACACATTTGGGGTGCACGCTTATGTACTAATTACACTAATAGATTGTCATTTAAAAAATAGGGTTTGGCAAGTTTGTTTGGGCGTAATTTTACCAGCATTAACAGAGAGAGACGGTGACCTGGTGGTCTAGGGGTAAGGTGTCAGACTTCTGTGCTGGCGGCCGGGGTTCAATCCTCGGTCCCGGCACAGATTTATCTGATTACCAAACCCTTCCTTCACCTTGACAAGACATTTTGTGAATGTGGGGAATACCAGGCCTCCACCGTGGTTCGGATTCCACGTTAAACTGTAGGTCCTTCATTTAATCTCACAATCACCCTACCAATACACATTAGCGTAAGTGCGTATAACCCGAACGGGTAGTAAGACGCGATGCTAATAATAACAGAGAGAAGGGTGGGGAAAATAGAGTGCTTCACCGCATGTTTACCCACGTACCATGTGCTCAGCCAAGATTTTAACTTCAACCTTCCCGTCACCGGTCATACGTCCCCTATGAGATTGATGCCTTAGACTGTGTGGCCACTGTTGTTAGTGGCACCGTTACATATATCAATGACGTGTCGTGGACTGTTGCCATGTTAAACTAAACTTGTGCAAAATGTGTCTCTGATACGTTTTTAATTACTCGGCCCCCATTTGACCAATCACACATAGACGCTGCTTTAAACATTTCGCATGAGAATGTATTTTACTTGATACTGGTCAATGAATGTTCTACTATGTGATCGAAACCGTTCACAAGTACAGTTTTAACTAACACTGCTTACCCTGGCAACATTCCACGCCACAGACTAATTCCGTTTTAGCCCCAAAAGTGAAAGTGCCAAGAGGCTGTTAACAAGTAATAAATTCTTAGTGATGGTTGTTCTAGTTGGATTCCCGAGTGCCTTATAGGTGCCGTGTTTAAGACGGTGATGACGCTAGTGAAAACGCGTGAGGAGCCAATGTGGTAATATTTTGAAATTATTAGATGATATAGATGATAATAAATGGACAGTATCACAACATATATGGACAAAATAATAATAAAAATATTTTTTTAAGATCTTAATACTGAATATAATTCACATCAATCTTTTTATGAAGGATTAGGATTATTTAAAACAAGTTATGTAACCGAATTAACTGAAATTCAAGATGAGAATTCAACTTATGTAAAATTGAATGTTGTAAGGCAGACGTGTGTTTGATTTAACACCTTACAATGTTAAAAGTGTATAATCATTGTCCAACAGAAAATAAACACTAGATAAATAATGTGGTAGCCAATAGCAAATCGTTATGATTCATTTATAATCTTATAACTACAAGTTAATTCATCCAAATTAGCCTAGAACTTAATCTTTGAAATGGATTTAAAAAATAGGTTAGGCTAGAAATAGTTACAGTTTAGGCTTTATATTTTGTATTACTGTGCCACCGTTGATAATAGATCTATAATAATTATATTTAGTTATAAAAATCACCGACAAAATCTTAGCTTACAAAGTAGAGCTATGTCATGTACAGTACCACACGTGGCAAGGTCATACTGATGTAAAATTACATGTGTACTTTTATTATTTATCGTTTAGCCCATACTTGACAAAGATTAACAACTCGTCACTAACAAAACCTGAGGAAAAAACTAGTCGTTAGCTTATCAAAAATACAAGTAAAAAGATGAAATGTCTACAATTCCTTTAGGAACTTGATTAATGAATGCCGAGGTTAGCTTTGTTTATAAATATAACCTAAAACTATTGAAGTTGATTGGTTTCTAAACATAGCTCTTGGCTTTACTCATATTTGAGAAAGAGAGGATAAATATAAATAGTAATTGATCTACAATATTATTTCTGTTGCTTATTTGAACCCACTTGTCTCATTTTTCTTCAGTATATTGCTATCAGGGAAAGTGTCGAATGTTATGTCTTTATTAGTGTTTTAATATCGATTTGAAAATCCCAGATTACAACAAATTTTATTAGATATTGTGACGCTCTTTACTTTATTCGTTGTGACATATTTAAACAATCATAGCTTGTTGATGTTCCAAACATTGTTTAAATATGTTTGGAACATCAACAAGCTATGATTAGCTGCGTATTTCAGCAATCCCCTTCATTCAAGTGTTTCATTAAGATTCTGCCACTACCAGCGCCACACGCATCAACGCGCGGTGCCAATAGCCCCCCTATAGGTCATTTGACTACTCTTAAGTTGAAGTACAGGCTCTTATAGACACCTTCTCTTTCTGACCCATTAGTTTCCCCGTTAGCATTCAAGGTTAGTGCTGTCCTTTTTACACCTTTAAACCAAGTGGAGTTGCCGTTTTGTAGCTTAAAAATGAACATAGTTATTTCTATGGAATAAGCACACAATAGGATATAGCATTCATTGAAGCATCTAGTGGAAGCAATCTAAGTTACCAAAACAGTTTTAAACCCCTTACTATCTACATAATATGAAAATTAACAATATTTCTCAGTTCCGCGATTTTATAAATGAGTAATATATGTCTAGTTCCAATTGTGTGGGAAAGCCAATAATTGTATGGTTATGCCTCTTGAAGTATTTAAAGTAAGACTTGAAGAAACTCTGGTTGGAAACTTTTCTACTTTTGATCTTACGTGGGTATATTATGGGAAATAAATTATATGAATAATATAAATTTATTTTTGAAAAAATTACGGGTCAATAAATATCTTAAAATAAATTAAGTACATTTTATATGCAACAACAATTTACATATTATAGGATAATATACTTTCATGTTAATAAACCAGATATCCACAGGGGTACTCAATCGTTCTAAGGCCTTATACTTTGATTACACTTTGTCACTGGTAGTAATCAGGTCGGGGTTCGAATCCTTGTTGAATTCACTGGAAGTTTGTAGCGCATGTGGTAGCTGTGTTCGAGGTCTAGGGTTTCATTCCTGGCATGATCGAGGATAATTGATAGATTGTCGAATGAGGGACGTAGGCTAATGTGTTTTTCTTAGTATTAAGCTAGTTTGTAAGGCGTGTGTTTATACAATAATTATGTTAGAAAAATGCACGTAAAATACACCCAATAAAAATAATTATCTGGAGTTGGTTGTCACTCGATTTGTTCACAGTTCCAGGCACATACGTAGCGCTACGTGTAGATATAAATATAACTCTGCTGAGCCTAGAACTAATAAATCCCCCTACTAAAAACGGTCAGAAATGTGAACTAATATCCTCTTGGAAAGGCAAAACACAGTTGTTTGAAAAGTACCTAAGAAGAAAGGATGTGGTATCAAAAGAAAATTATCGATAAGTGTAGTCATTAAAAGAATCGGAAGAAAATATCGATACCGTACTAGTATCAAAAGAAAAGTATCGATAACAGTAAATAACGGTATCAAAATTTTAATCTTGAAAAATATATTTTTTTATCTACTAGGTCTAATAATAATTTATAATTTTGCATTATAATTGTATTTTCATATTTATTTAAACACTGAAAATTAGAATGATTTAACCATATTATAGTATACTTAAGTCTATCGCGTCGATGTTATGTGTTAGAACTTAGAAGGTAAGTACGATAGATGGTATTGTATGGTGAATATTATAAAAGATTTTACCGTACCAACTTGAGTTTGTTTTTGCTTGTCATGCAGAAAATGAATGAAAATTTAGTAACAGTGTAATTTGTTATTCCTCCATAGTCCACCCTAGTAAAACATTTAATACCAGAATGAGCGGCAATAACAAAAAAGTTGTTTCTTTCGATACCGATCCGATACCAGAGTGTGAGTACTAATATCAGTAAAAGTATCGAGTAAAAATACTAGTATCGAAATAAAAATATCGATATTAGTAAAGTATCTATACTTTTTTCACATCCCTACCAATTTGTGAGATATTAACGTTGTTTCGATCATTACTTTGGTGCAGACCTAAATGCAAAGCCACGGTTATTAACGAATTATTGTATTATAATCAATCTAATAAGGTATGGATGAGCTAGGTAATTGTTTAAGAACGTGAACACACATTCTCATCAATAGAGGAGGGGAAAATTATTTGTTTTAACTGACTTTTGAAAAACATGTTTAGTTCGACGTACTTTCCAACCTGCTCATAGCAAGCTATTTTTTTTTCTGTCTATTAAAATCTGGCTTAATACAGAAATAGTTATAATAAACATAAGAATCATAATTATTTTCATAAACTTAAAATGTATTGCTATAAAGTGTATAAGCTTTGTATAACTTGATAAGTTTCTAATATAAAAGATTATCCATCTGTCTCAAGCGGGTAAGATATGGCAACTGCGCAATCCATAAGACCTGTACTGCAATTAAAGAGTGGAACTGTCTATATACGTCAGAGGTCCGGTGCAACTAAAACGAGCGTGTGTGTGGCCATCGTGGTAGAGGCAGGATTCCAATCAAACAGCAATTTCCGGTAGAATGAAAACGTCTCAATCTAGTCGGCTCATTATTGTGGGTTTTAAAGCGGTCTCTGCCTATTCATTAAGTTTCGCGACTTTGCTAACATGTCCACCCTGAATAATCTATACATATAATAAAACTTTATTTATACCTGACCATTCGATAATCTGTCTGTCATTTGTTTGTTTCTAGTAAACTCAATAAGTACTTGTCGGATCAAGACGGGACTCCTTTTACACGCCTTATTTTTCCAGGAACAGAGTTAACTATAGGCCTATACATAGTCACACTTTCTCATAAGCGAGAGAAAGTGTATAAAAAATTAACATTTTTTGTGCGGTGCTTAAAAATACTAATAATTTTTTACAAAAAAAATTGCTGTAGTCGTTTTCTTTATGTACACTACGTTTTGTTATTACTATAAAATACTATTTTTTTTTTATCAAAACTGAACTTTAAAAAATATGTTTTTAAAATATATTTTGGTTAGGATTTTTTCCTGACCCACTCTTGTAACTCGTTTCAGCTTTCAACACTTATCACACTGATTGGGTAGGGATTATGTAAGTAGAAATTAGACCAAGTGTACCCACATTTGTGTGAAGAGAAATTGAGAAACCATTTAGGGAAGCATATTCTCAGTGCATCCGGCTGGGATTTAAAACCCAAACATAGCGTTACCAGCAAACCAAACTAGACTAGTTCAACGCTTAGCCTACGTTTCCACTGACGATTTTCTTTTTTGGGGTCAAATTTTCTAAGCACTCATTCCCAAAACTCTAGATCTTACCTAGATATACTTAGCTATAAGGATGAATGTTTGGGCGTTTGATCTACTGACCCGATAAGCTTTGTAATTTGTGTGCTGAGAAAAAAAAGTTACACGTATGGAAACACCGAATTAAATTATAAACTACATCACACACTAAAAATGTTGTCCCTTCTGTAAATAGATATTCTCAGAAAAACCACAAGGCTTCTTCATGTTTCGTGTGTAACGTTTCACAGAAAATATCGACCTGGTTAAAGAAAACGAGACACACCGGTGAAAAAAAAAGGACGATAAAGAATGAAAACCACAGCAGCCTCCCAACAACCTCCCACAAATACCTTGGCAACCTTCTTTTTTTTATTGTTATGGCGGCTAGGCTTACTTTTATTTTCACATGAAGCATGCCGCTCTTCTCTTGTTATCTTGACCACTGGAATAATGACTCAATTACTGGAGTTTTGAGCCACACATGAACAAGGGTTACCTAATATGTGATGCGTGGAGTCTGTTGGCGTGATCGGTTCATATTATCGCGGCAGAAGGTTTGGGACACGTTTTAACATAGTAACATACACCCGGACAAAATTGTGACGAGCGTACACACGATTTGAGCTGGTAAATGTTTGTAATATTGTTGACACAATCTGACCTATAATTAGGATAAAATAGTTACGAGCCTATAAACGACTTGAGCTAAGATAATATATTAATCTATGTACAAAGTCTGACTTATAATTATTGCAAAATAGTGACAGGCGCACACATTTTGTATAAAATAGTTATAAATACACACATAACTTTAACTAAGATAATTTACCAATATATGAATACATATCATTTTATAGCTCGTACAAAATAGAGAATACGCATATACGATATAAACTAGAAGATCATCTGTTAATCTATGGACACTAGCTAAATTACAATTTAGACAAAATAGTGATGAGCATAAACACAACATTAACTAAAATTATATAATTTAATCTATAGGCACAAACTAAATTAGTTCGGGCAAATTAGTGAAACTAACATAATATTTACTATAGATAATTCACAGGCCTCTTTGTGGAAAATTTTCAAATGTGTTTATGATTAAAAGGATAATTTAAGGGGATTTAAGGGTAAACCATTCTTACCCATATACACCTTTTTTATCATAATTAAACAATAATAAGAAGAATAAATAATAGCGGTTTTTAATAAGAAAGTTAAAGAGGGTAAAGATTGAATTACCAAATTAGTTCAAGAAACGAATAGGGAATTGGAGTTGAATTTTCTAAAATAAGAATAATACTATTTACTATGCACATTTTAATATGTTAATTTTAATAATAAAATGTAGGCTTGGATTATTTTTTTAATATTCTACAGGGCTAGTTATTTTCAAATGAACACTTTAGTGTCGGCGTGATTTGCCTGTAACTATATAATTTAAGAGAAAAGTTTGAAGTGATTCAATAATACTGAAACGCACCAGTATTTGCCTGTAGAGTGGATAGGAAACTCGTTAAAAGGAAAGAAACACCCTGTGCTTATTAGAACTCCGTCCTTCCAAGTCAGAGCCAAGTACATCATCACACACCAAGATTTGCCGGCCATAAAACTACAATTTGATTTAGAAGTGGTACTTGTAATGTAATTGATTTGCCCCTGAAAAGTATGTAAAAGCATTGACAATAATATCGTCTTAATTTTATAAACGTATCTTATTTAATTTAAATTATAATCTATTACATGGCGCTTAAAGCACTTCTTCTTCTAAGAAGGCAAAAGCCACTGATCAGTGACGTCACGCACGTGACATTAGTCGAGTCAGTTTGACAATATGATTTTTAAAATAATAACTTCCTCTTCTCGAAGGTTCGAATAGAGATTTTTAAATGTAACTTGAGTCATTTTCCGGCTCTAGAACCGCCCAGTAAAAGAGAGATGTTTTTGTCTTGTATTTTGTTTTTCTAAACTAAACCTTCTCGAAGCTTCCATGAGTAATGGATACATACGAAGGATGGTGCAATGTAAGGGCAGTTGGTGTCCAGAACTGACAGAATTCACTTGGGCACTTGGCGTCCAGCAACACCTGTCCGCGCTCATACAATAGGCCGCGTATATATTTCAACGACATGATCTATTTTTTCATTAAATAAACAAAGATTCAGAAATAAAAAACATGTCAAAATAATAAGTGTTAATTATTAATTATATTCTTTAATTGGCGCTCGATCACGGGGCTATAAATACCAATTAACTCACAACATCAAAAAACCGGACCGATTTAATTAGTGCTCGACCACGGGGCAATTACCAGCTAATTAAACGGTGTAACTTCAATCGACGCTCAACGCGCCGAACCAGAACATTTCAATTGGCGTCCATCGCGGTGCAGTAATTCCAGAACACTTCATACTATACTTTATAGAGGCTTTGTTTTCAAGGTTACGACTGCATTAGACATTAATGATTCTGTATAAAATGAATTGCTAGCTAAGTTAATGGTTTAGTAATTAGGAAGGTTACATTTTAGAATAAGTGTACCTGCATTTTCGTGAAGAGAAAAAGATGGGGGAAATATTTAGGAAAACCACCCTCAGTACACACGACCGGGTTCGAACCACGATCTCCCAGTCATCGGCAGTAGAATCTATTGCTAAAGTAGTGGCTTAGACCATGCGGCCACCGAAGCGAGTAAAAAGAAATCTGTGATACTCACTTAAATTGGATTTAAAAAGGTCAAAAATAACATTGAGTGTGAGTCCTGAATGTAAAAAGTATTCTTTAGTAACGAGTGATCTGGCAGGATCATTCAACTGGTAAAGAGCACCAATATTGACCTGCACCCATAGCATGCGGATAAAGGTGTCAGTCTCATCTTGTCACCGGTAGCCGAGAGATCGGGGTTTGAATTACACTATCATACTTCCGTTCACACATTCATCGACTAACGTTAATCAATAAAGATATCTAGTGTGCCTTTATCGAGGGTGAATGATAAAATAATGAAGGTTTGTTTAACCAGTGTGTTTGTATTGAGTGTGAGTGATAAAAGAATGAGGGTGTGTTTAACCAGTGTGTTTGTATTGATTGTGAGTGATAAAAGAATGAGGGTTTGTTTAACCAGTGTGTTTGTATTGAGTGTGAGTGATAAAAGAATGAGGGTTTGTTTAACCAGTGTGTTTGTATTGAGTGTGAGTGATAAAAGAATGAGGGTTTGTTTAACCAGTGTGTTTGTATTGAGTGTGAGTGATAAAAGAATGAGGGTTTGTTTAACCAGTGTGTTTGTATTGAGTGTAGTGATAAAAGAATGAGGGTGTGTTTAACCAGTGTATTTGTATTGATTGTGAGTGATAAAAGAATGAGGGTTTGTTTAACCAGTGTATTTGTATTGAGTGTGAGTGATAAAAGAATGAGGGTGTGTTTAACCAGTGTGTTTGTATTGATTGTGAGTGATAAAAGAATGAGGGTTTGTTTAACCAGTGTGTTTGTATTGAGTGTGAGTGATAAAAGAATGAGGGTTTGTTTAACCAGTGTGTTTGTATTGAGTGTGAGTGATAAAAGAATGAGGGTTTGTTTAACCAGTGTATTTGTATTGATTGTGAGTGATAAAAGAATGAGGGTTTGTTTAACCAGTGTGTTTGTATTGAGTGTGAGTGATAAAAGAATGAGGGTTTGTTTAACCAGTGTGTTTGTATTGATTGTGAGTGATAAAAGAATGAGGGTTTGTTTAACCATGTGTTTGTATTGAGTGTGAGTGATAAAAGAATGAGGGTTTGTTTAACCAGTGTGTTTGTATTGAGTGTGAGTGATAAAAGAATGAGAGGTTTGTTTAACCAGTGTGTTTGTATTGAGTGTGAGTGATAAAAGAATGAGGGTTTGTTTAACCAGTGTGTTTGTATTGAGTGTGAGTGATAAAAGAATGAGGGTTTGTTTAACCAGTGTGTTTGTATTGAGTGTGAGTGATAAAAGAATGAGGGTTTGTTTAACCAGTGTGTTTGTATTGAGTGTGAGTGATAAAAGAATGAGGGTTTGTTTAACCAGTGTGTTTGTATTGAGTGTGAGTGATAAAAGAATGAGGGTTTGTTAAACGGTATGTTTGTATTGAGTGTGAGTGATAAAAGAATGAGGGTTTGTTTAACCAGTGTGTTTGTATTGAGTGTGAGTGATAAAAGAATGAGGGTTTGTTAAACGGTATGTTTGTATTGAGTGTGAGTGATAAAAGAATGAGGGTTTGTTTAACCAGTGTGTTTGTATTGAGTGTGAGTGATAAAAGAATGAAAGTTTGTCTAACCAGTGTGTTTGTTTTGAGTGTGAGTGATAAAAGAATAAGGGTTTGTTTAACCAGTGTGTTTGTATTGAGTGTGAGTGATAAAATAATGTAGTTTTATAACTAGTGTTTTTTATAGAGTGTGAGTGATAAAATAATATATATTTGCACTTCTGGTGTATGTCTGGGGAGTGTGTGAGTGTGAGTGTGAATGTTGATGCATGGGGCGTGTCCTTGCCCCTTGTCAGCTTTGTGAGTGTCGTCGGGGCAGTTACGTCGAGAAGGGCGGTAGTGTTATTGATGACACCGGTCAACAACTAACTACAGAGTAAGAACAAACAGCCTCTGGGCCATCAGTCTTGGGCGGGGTATAAATACACACACCTAGTCAGGCAAAGATCAGTTAAACCCTACCCGACTACAAACACCTTATTTACCTGAGAAACCAAGCGTTTTTTTTAACTGAACCAAGTTTTTTTTTCAGGAATTTAAAACAGTTTTGTTAATATTGTCTGCAAATGTAGCATCATAGAAAAAACTGGATTATTGACAGTCACCTTTCCCTTTTCTCTAATTTGACACCTCAAGGCGGGATTCGAAACATAAAATTCAACAAACAACTGAAATATGATATTAAAACACTACGATATATTTGTACATCCACTAAGATGAAGCATTTAATTGTTATTAGTGTTTTTAACTTTTTTTTTAGAGCCACGTCTTACTATCCGTTTAGGTTATACGAATACGTACTCTGTAGCCTACTAAATAAACTAATGTGTTAAGGAGATGAGGGTTGAATTTTATAGAGCAAGTGTACCCTCATTGGCGTAAAGGTATATTGGAAAACCATTTATAAAAAATCACCCACATACACCCAACGATTCGAGCTTCGATCTCCCTGTTATCGTCAGTCCAGTCTATTGTGTGGGTGATACCATAGACTAAAGTGTCATTCTTGCACTAGGGATTTCAGATCATGGGGAGATTGAGGTTTGAATTCTGGTTGTGTTAACTAAAAGTGATTTTTTTAAATGGTTTCCCACTCTCTACTGCGCAAATTCGGGTACATCTTCCTTAAATTAAACCTTCTTCACCCCTGACACATCAGCGTGATTAGTACATATGTTCCACCCGAAAGGGTAGTATGAAGCGATGCTTAAAAAAACATTGTTTCGATAGTTTCGACTGAATCTCCAATAGTTATTCGACTGTTCAAACATTTGGAAGTGTCCCTCGTGATCTAATCTTCTACTGTTGAGCTGTGCGTGACCAAGCCGACAACTATTGCACCTAAGGCTGCTCAATCTTCAGATTCCTGCCCTGGTAATTGTGGCTGGTGACCACTTTATCCCAGGTCACTGACAAGTCACTAGAAGGGAGGGTGGGGAAGGCCCTGATGTTGGGCCTCTGTCTGTGCCGTGTAACGGGGCATCAAGAAGATGATATTCCACGAAAATTAGGGTACGGCCAGACTGAGCGAGCGCGCGAGCGACTAAAATATAAAATAGAACACATTGGTTGTAATGGGAGGTGGCCACACTGGAGCGAGCGAGCGCGCGCTTGAAAGATAGAACTGGTTCTATTTTTCAAGCGCGCGGGCTCGACCCGGTACAGTCTAGTTTACAGGCGCTAAGCAATATTATTGTATGTTGGTTCATTGAGTTCTGGGGAAACTTCTCATTTTGACATGATATTTGACTTTTTTCTATCAGTGATAGGTTTAACACACTTGCTATTAATGGCCCGGTGACCTGGTGGTCTAGGGGTAAGGTGTCAGACTTCTGTGCTGGCGGCCGGGGTTCAATCCTCGGTCCCGGCACAGATTTATCTGATTACCAAACCCTTCCTTCACCTCTGGCAAGACATCTTGTGAATGTGAGAAAAGCCAGGCCTCCACCGTGGTTCGGATTCCACGTTAAACGTGCGTATAACCCGAACGGGTAGTAAGACGCGGTGCTAATAATAATAATAATAATAATAATAATAATAATAATAATAATATTAATGGCCTAGTTTAATTGGTAAGACCATAAATCATATAATGTATATATGTAAACCCGATATGTTAAAATACTTCAATATTATAATCAAAGTAGGCCTTTACAAATAAGAACCACCATTAGTTTGAAGAGAGTATGAAAAAACCACAACAATAAATAAGTTTTAAAAATCACCTTCAGTTCACTGAACCAAGATTCGAACCTTTGCCTCCTAGTCAAAAGCTATCGAGTGCAACGCACCATTCCGCCACTGGTGCGGCTAATCTGATTTTAAAACACTTCAGTATAGTACCATACACATTTCTCAATTTATTAATTGGATGCACTCCTACTTTTTTCTTTTTTATAAATACACAATATTTTCTGTAAGAATTTTCGAGGAGCAGAGATGTACCAAGTGTCTTTGACAGATAAATCTTCTCTAATTAGGGGGGGGGGGGGCGGTGACCTGGTGGTCTAGGGGTAAGGTGTCAGACTTCCGTGCTGGCGGCCGGGGTTCAATCCTCAGTCCCGGCACAGATTTATCTGATTTCCAAACCCTTCCTTCACCTCTGACAAGACATCTTGTGAATGTGGGGAATGCCAGGCCACCACCGTGGTTCGGATTCCACGTTAAACTATAGGTCCTTCATTTCATCTCACAATAACCCTTCCATTACACATTAGCATAATTGCGTATAACCCGAACGGGTAGTAAGACGTGGTGCTAATAATAATCTAACTAGGGTCCACTAATTACGCGCTCGCTCGCCAGTTTGGTCACCCAGTCGCTTGCGCGCTCGCTCGCACGCTTGTCAGTCTGGCCGAACCCTTAGAGCCGGTTTCATAGTCAAATTTAGTACGCCTCAAGTGCGGCGCTACACTAAGTACATGACGACACCTACCTAAACCAGAATGGAATGGGCCGTTCTCGCATTGGAGACTGGCCCATTCCATTCTAGTTTAGGTAGGTGTCGTCATGTACTTAGTGTAGCGCCGCACTTGAGGCGTACTAAATTTGACTATGAAACTGGCCCTTAGACGTGGCCCAGTGATGCTGGGCATGTAAATTGTAACGTCACATCCTCCTAGACACATAGCAACGTCTGCTGACAACAGACTTTCTGAATTCAATATCTGATGACGTGTCCTAGATTCATTCACTTCATTTGAAACATCGTTTCCTAAACTGTGGTTCACGTAGTCCAGGTTCATGCGAATAATTTAAAGGGGATACATGATTCACGAATGAGATTTTTGATGGCAGTAAGTCTGATAAATACTTAAATAATCTCTGATTTTTATATGATGTCATGGACTTTTATAAACCTTTCTTTCCTTCTGTCACAGCTTTGTTTAACTTTACACTGAGATTTTATTCAAATTTGGAACGACCATTTATACTTCACAAGATAGCAGATATTTTTCCTCTTTTTTTATGAAGTGCTGGCAAGATTACGTTGATTAGGCCATCAACCCGAAAGAAGTATGCGATTGACGAAAATTGTGAATGTGGGGAATGCCAGGCCTCCACCGTGGTTCGGGTTCCACGTTAAACTGTAGGTCCTCCATTTCATCTCACAATCACCCTACCATTAAACATTAGCGTAAGTGCGTATAACCCGAACGTGTAGTAAGACGCGGTGCCAATAATAATAATAATAATGATGATTGACGAAATTTAGGAAGCACTGATTTGAAGTAATGACTTATTTTGTCGTTATTTAATCGAAGACTAGTTAACATAATAACAAACCCAACTAAACCTCAATATGAACATGTATTAATAAATGTATTTATTTGTTTGTTTAACTCAAGTGCTATCTACATGTTCAAAACGTGAAGCGAATCCTTTGTATAGTGATTCCTGAAGTCCCCCCCCACCTCCCTCAACAAATTTTCATAATTTATAACTAAAAATATCAAATCTTATGCACCTATCTATTCATCTTATGTGCCTACATTTTTTTCTAAATATTCAAAAGGGAAGTTGACAATTTAAAAAAGTATTTCTTATAGCAATTCATCAAGCTCAACTAAATTCAATAAAAGAAAATAATAAAACATTCCCTCCTAGGATTATCAAGTAAGTCAGTCTAAACATTTTCAAAAGAGAAGATGAAATCTTTATATAATTTAAGTGATCCGATGGGGCTCTCAAAATCATTAAAAAGTGATTTAGGTCTCTAAAAAAGAGTATTGAACTGAAGATTTGCGCAAAACTAAAAAAAAAAAAAAGAGCTTCCAAACCCTGTGACTTGTACAGATAAGTTGACTTGGTCAATTTGTTTACCCATTCTGAGAGATAAGGGTAAAAAGGATAAATTTATATTGAAAGTAAATTCGTTGTGTGTAGCAACTCGAACACTTCTCTAAGAATAAGGTTAAGAGCCAAAATCTGTGTTGTAATATTTAAAAGGAAATTCTTAATGTAAGTGTAAAAGTAAAGTCCAAATCATGTGGAAAACGGCCCGGATTTAAAGTTTGTAAGATACCGGGCTTGTAATAACTGAATTAAAAAAAACTTCTCTGAGGGTCAGTAAGACCGAGTGAACACAGGGATTAATTTCAAATTTGGGGGATTTAAAGTGCAGTTTTATAATTAATCTGTCATTTTAAATATATTATTGAGTATGGGAATTTATGTTTGTATTTTTTTACTGCACCGCTTCTTACTACTCATTCTGCCTATTCACACTAATAGGGTAGAGACGAGGATGGCATAGTTCACAAGAAATGTGGAGGGAGTATGGGAAACCATATAGGTAAAACTACCCTTAATAAAACCAACTGGCATTTGAACCCCGTCACCGGCAGTAAAGTGTATTTCGAGAGTGACACCTCATACCATACGATCACCGGGGTGGGCCGGAAGTCATTTGTAAAATCTATATTACTAAACTTTTGTTCTCAGATTAATAATGTTGGGGGCCTTCTTAAACACCTTAATTGCTTTAAAATCAACTTTGACGCCTTTAGTAAGGCAATAGGTTTCAAAGTGAACGGCGAAAAGACTGCGCATATTTTCCCACAAAAGAACACACAGATTGATGACGATAGTTTAGAGATTACTTCGAACAACATATAATTTGACAAGGTTAATAAGTTTAAATATTAGGAACAAATGTAACTAGCAACAACGATAGTAGAGTGGAAATTAGGAAACATAATACAGTCGGGAAATGCTTGTTACTATTTGATTAGTAAGGTGTTAACATCTCGCCTGCTGTTAAGAAATGTAAAACTCAGAATAAAGAGAACAATAATTTTGCCGGTTGTTCTCTATGGGTGTGAAATGTGGTCTCCTACCTTACTTGACGGCATCAAATTTAGGATGATCGAAAACATAGGGCTCAGGAATATATTTGGTACAAGAAAGACTGAGGCTACTTGGGTGTGGAGGAGGTTACATAATGATTAGCTACATACCCTGCACTCATCATAAGACTTTTTAGGATAATCAAGTTTCGTAGACTCTGATGGGCAGGATATGCAACGCGAATGGAAGATTCCAGAACCTGGCTTATGGTACTGACTGGAAAATCGAATGGGAAGAGACTATTGGGAAGACCAAGACGCAGAAGGGAGGAAACATTAGAATGGAACTGAAAGCGATAGGGTGTAATGAGGTGGACTGGGTGGAACTTGAAATGGTCTGATATTTTACTGCACCGCGATGGACGCCAATTGAAATGTTCTGGAATTACGGGTCCCTACGTTGTGCGCCAATTGTGATGTTCTGAACTATTACTCTTCCACGATGGGCGCCAATTGAAGTGTTCTGGTTCGGCGCGTTGAGCGTCGATTGAAGTTACACCGTTTAATTAGCTGGTAATTGCCCCGTGGTCGAGCACTAATTAAATCGGTCCGGTTTTTTGATGTTGTGAGTTAATTGGTATTTATAGCCCCGTGATCGAGCGCCAATTAAAGAATTATAATTAATAATTAACACTTATTATTTTGACATGTTTTTTATTTCTGAATCTCTGTTTATTTAATGAGAAAATAGATCATGTCGTTGAAATATATACGCGGCCTATTGTATGAGCGCGGACAGGTGTTGCTGGACGCCAAGTGCCCAAGTGAATTCTGTCAGTTCTGGACACCAACTGCCCTTACATTGCACCATCCTTCGTGTGTATCCATTGCTCATGGAAGCTTCGAGAAGGTTTAGTTTAGAAAAACAAAATACAAGACAAAAACATATCTGTGTTACTAGAAGGTCCGAGAGCCGGAAACTGACTCAAGTTACATTTTAAAATCTCTATTTGAACCTTCGAGAAGAGGAAGTTATTATTTGAAATATATATATATATATATATATATATATATATATATATATATATATATATATATATATATATATATATATATGTCAACCTGACTTAACTAATGTCACGTGAGTGACGTCACTGTTCAGTGGCTTTTGCCTTCTTAGAAGAAGAAGTGCTTTAAGCGCCATTTAATATACTATATAATTTAAATGAAATAAATACGTTTATAAACTTAGGACGATATTATTGTCAATGCTTTCACATATTCTTTAGGGGAAAATCAATTACATTACAAACTAACTCAAGATAGAGATGTGTGGGGTACTCTTATACGTGCGAAGGGAACTTTCGAGCTCCTAATGCTATAAATTAAATAACGCCTTTACAATTAGTTAAACGTGCTGCTAAAAAAATTACAATTTTGTTGTAAGATATTTTTTTAAATATGGTGAAACTATTTTACTGACTTCAGTTCCATTGTTTTCTCGAGTATAATACAGAAACCAGGTACTACGGTGCTGGTTCTAGCTGTGTAACCCACCTACAATGGATATCATCAATGAATGCCTTCTAATGAAAAAACACGTTTCCATTCTCTTTTTTCATGTCGCCACTCTTTCCTTAAATATAGGACAAATTTTGCAACTCTGGTTCGTTGAAGTTACCAGAAGTTCCTTCCGACATAACTGAAAGTGAGGAGATTTAGCAACAGTTAACCGAGAGAGAGCGAAAGTAAATATTTTCTCCGTGAAACCTGCAGTTTCCTCAGCGGTGATATTTGGTATATGTTAGGTGAGTGTGTAGGGTGGGTGATATGGGCTCTTGAGGTGGGCGTTTTGGGAACAGATTATTTACCCGCCTGGGTGACGTAGTTGGCTAACGCACTATTTTCATGTTCAGCTAGACTGCCGAGGACGGGGAGATCGAGGTTCGAATCTCACTTGGGTGAACTGGGGGTGGCTTTTACTAAATGATTTTCACTTCCTCTAAATTCAATCCTAATCCATTAGCGTAATTAGTACTCAAGCGTATAACCAGAATGGGTAGTAATACGTGGTTCTAAGTGATAGTGGTAGGTCTAATGGAGCAATATTTTATTATTTTGGACAAAAAGAATGATTTGTTATAAAAACTTCAAAAACACTGTCTTTAACTCGCTTTACCTACGCTCCAACCTTTCTCGGCTGAAATAAAAAAAAAAAAAACTCTCCTAGGAAAGATTTGCTCGCCCCCAACTCTCGATTCCTCCGACCTGGAATCTAATCGTCAGATGAAGGTATAAGACGCGAGGTTATCGTGAGGAGGACGTCCCCTCTGATTGGTCGAGGCGGGGATCACAGCTGTTGGAGGAATTGATTCGTAAAGGTGCGTCTCCGCCAGGTATGATAATGACAGTGTGGTGGTCCGGGACGTGTGATCAGGGGTGGGACGGGGACCGTTTAGCCACCAACACAGCCACCATGTGGTCACCATTCCGTACAGACCATCCAGGGGTGTACACAACAAGAGAGGTTGGAGCTTATTGTTTCATGACTGCTGATACTAATAATATTATTTTGTACACCCATTCTGACTATCCCTCATATTTACACTAGTAGGGTAAGGATGAAAGATGTCGAATTTTTTGAGGAAATGCAGCCACATTTGTGTGGAGAGAGTGGGAAACAATTTTGTGAAAAACCACTCTCAAAACACCTGATTGAGATTCTGTCACCGAAAGAAAATCCAGTCTATTGCTATAATTTATATATATATAGGTGAAGTTTAGGTGTAACAGCTTGTCTTACACGTAATCAAATCAGGCTACAAATTGATTAATAATAATTAATACATGTTTTAAATGTAAGAGAAGTAACGCCTTGACCATGTGACTATCTAAGTAGAATTGTTTTATTAGTAAGTTATTTTGTATAAACCACGTCTTACTACCCATCCTGGTGTTTCTTATATTTACAGTAATAGAATAGGGATGAGGACGGTAGAATTTAGAGGAAGTGTACACGTTGTTAAGCCAGAAAGGTAACAAAATTACCTCGCTTGGTTCCACTACAGTGTATCTTATGAGAGGGAGTCAAAGTGTAGTCAATTATCAGACAAGGTAAGACTGCTGTATTCCAGGGTAAATGAAGTGTACCTGGATTGACGTGGAAAAAGAGGGAAACCCCTTTAGGAAAAAAACACCCTCAGTACACCCTGCCAGAGTTTTAACCCTGGTTTCTCCGTCACTCAAGCCCGGATTTAAGGGGGGTGACAGATGCTAACGCCCCAGTTCCTCCACAAACTGTTGAAATAATATATATGTTCTCTATAGATTTCAGTTTCTCTACAGTTCTAAATCCGACCCTGGCGTTACTTCCATACCATTTCAGGTGATAATGACGCCTCTGTCCACATGTATACCGGTATGAGTTTGAGTCTGTTACAATCAAATTAGTCGCGGGCACCCCTGCTTGCGAAGATACTGATCATGATGGTCATGAACCAAAGATGCTGTATGGAATGTTCCTGGAATCTGTATCAGCAAATAATCCGTAATCACGCTCTCCCTGTTGTGATGGTAGGAGGGCGATAATATTTAATGGTGGGTAGAGGTGGGGGAGGGGGGGGGGTGAAGCACCCATGAACGTATTTTGTTTAATAAACCCCACCTCACCCTCCTCAAAATGATTGAAACTGAAGATAATGCTTTGAAAGATTATTTTATTCAGATCCAGATTTACTCGTGAAAAGATAAGTATTAACGCGCTATCTTCTCTTCACAAGGTTCTGGGTTCAAAAAATAGGGGAAGGAAGACAGAAATAAGTCAGTGTGTCTGCGTTTTAATCCTTTTTGAATTTAAAAACCGTTTTGGAAACATTTCTAATAATTTTGTGATAATAGGCTAATTTAAAAACCTATCAAATATTATCACCGCGCCGGTGGGCACGTAGACAAAAGTGTTTCCCGATGACAACGTGATGTGGGTCTGAATCACAGTAGTATGTAGGCTTCCATAGTTTCCCACCTTCCCGTCATTAAAATGCGGGTGCTTTTAATTTTAGTTATTCATTTCTCATCCTTACACTTTAGTGTAAATATTCTGATAGATAAGACGGGTAATAAGGCGTGGTGCACACACACAACAAAAGTTTGTTGAATTATTTTTTAAATTCACAACATTCGTGTTCTAATCAGGGCTGTGGAGTTGGTGCACCAGCCTTCAACTCCGACTCTTCCATAAATAATTAAAGTATATAAATTATTAATAACAAATTTACTGAAATAACATGCTCTAATACAGATTGCTTAGTGGGAAACTTCTTAGACACTGCGCGTTTTATATTTAAATACATTTGTCAATTCAAATTACAAATTTTGGTCTTAAAGCATAAAAAAAAATTTAAGATTAAAATTATATAGTTACCATAATATATCGTTATAATATCAAAAGTGTTTGATTTGAAGTCGAAGTCTGTACAATTTACCTAATACAGCACCGACTACGATTTCACTCAAAATTGCTTGCGAGTTCCGACTCCACAGCCCTGGTTCTACCCATAACTAGGTAGGCAATAAATCCAGCGGTACCAACTAGACTACATGACTATATTTCGCCAACACAATTTTAAACAAAGGGATCTTGTATCAGACTGAAAACCAGCAGAGGGTATACATTATTCATTTATGTAAACTTGGTCGTGAAGTAGCCTCGTCTCCAAAGCTGGGGCAAGTTATAATTTGTATAGCTACGCCAGGCATAGAAACTAATGTTTTGTTTACACAGTTACGCCCCCTCGCCTCTACTCAAACAGATGTGAGCGAACTCTCAGCACGTTTAGTGTTTGCTCAGGTAGAAAGAACCAAGGCAGGAATGGGACTATTTATCAGATTATAATAGAAAATAAGGCAGTATCAGCAGTATAATTTATGTACGGTGGGCTTCAGTGATCTTGGCGGTTAAGGTGCTCACCTCAGGAACCAATGTTCACGGGTTGATCCCCCAGCTGAGGTCAACGGAATTTTACTGAGCGATGAAAATCCATAGCACAATTTCCTTTGGAGCCGTCTGTCTCATTTCTATTGTGGTATGTAAAATATTGCTAAAAGTTATGTGAAAATACCTTCCCATCAAAATTTGCAGGCTCGTACTCCTTCGCTCGTAGAAATCAAGGGTTGAAAACAATAGGAAACTAACGCACTTTCAGGACTTCTTTATAAAAAAAATGGGTGTGTGAACTTATGTACGCACGTGAGAAGTTATACTTCTTTGGCATCATTAAAAAATAGTTTTTAATTGAATGCAAATAATTAATTACAATAAAATGATAAAAAGACTGGAAAAGGATAGTCAACACAGTCAATAAAGTTAAGTTTAAATTTGAAAAAATTAATAATAAATAATACATACGGATAGTTAACCTCAATTATATTGTAGCACTTGAAAAAGTCTATAAGCACAATTTTTTTCACTAATATTACGAATAGTAAATAATATTAATCAAAATATTCAATTTAAATCACTACTGAATATAATTTATTAGCACATATATAATTCACACTTGTATGAAACTAAAACACGTGTTGTGAATGTAGAAACTAGAAACATGTGGATAAATATTATATATATGAAAACAGTGATCAGAGGCGACGAGCGTACCAACATGCGCGACTAACAGAGGTTATATTTCTATTTTGTTGGTAGCTTTTTTTTTCGAGACTTAATGAGCGGTTTAGCTTCAACCTGTTACTTTTGTGATACAGTGATGCGCGCGCATCTTAAAATTTCACTCTCATCATTTTTTCATAACGCGCCTAAAGAAGTTATAACTTCAAAATGTGCTTTCTTACAGATGGTGCGGGCAGCACTAGGCGGACGAAGGTCTGAGTGCTTTCCCAGCTCCGGACGGAGGTGAAACACATCAGGACCAACCCTCAGGTTAAAAAATCCTTGTTATTTATCTACAAGGTTGGGCAAAAGGGGAACCCTTTCTCTCACACAGAAGGGAATATATTTATGTTGACACCTGGCCAATTAATGTTGAGAACAATTCACGGGTACAGTTTAAATTAGCTCTGTTTACTCTGAAAACACGCCACGCCACGGATTAATACACGTCAGGGATATACTCCCCGTTTCGTAAATTAGGGTGTATTCAGTGACGTAGCCAGGATTTCATATCGGGGGGAAGAGGGGGAGGCTAAAGAAAAGTTCCTAGTTGCCCCATCTATCGGCCTCATAGTACCCCAAGCACAACCACCCCTATTGTACAAATATCCCTTCCCCCTGGCAGCCAGTGCAAGTATATATTGAAATTGTGTTAGATCACACCTCAACAAAGCATACCATGGTATTAATAGACCATAGGTTATAGAATGGTTTCAAGCTAAGACACCGTAGAAAAATACACACACACAAAAAAATCAAACTAAAATACACAAATAACATAAGTATAAATAGTATATGTATTTTTTTTAGCACCACATATTACTACCCGTTCGGGCTATACTCCTACGTACTAATTACACTAATGGCTTAGAGATTAGGAAAGTTTAATTGAGATTAAGTTCAACCGTATTTGCGTGGAAGGAGAGTGGAAAACGATTTAGGAAAAACCACCCACAATTCACCCAACCTGGATCGAACCCCATCTCCCCATCTTCGGCAGTCTAGGCGACACGAGAGTAGCGTGTTAGATATCGTGGCCGCCAAAGTGGGTAAGAACGTAAGTAAAAGTTCAAAATGAAAAAGGACAAACAGGCTTAAAGCCCTTGGCACTGTTGAGTGAAAGTCTAAAACCTATTTTGTGGGATGGTGGGTTGGAGGGTGAAAGGCGTGGCTTCCCAGCCAAACTACAACAGTTAAGTTGACGTCAGCATCTTCCAAAATATAGTGCCTAGTTTATGTAACACAACAAACTTCCTTGACAAGGGTTCGATTTATGACCGCCTGCCCCTAAGCTAATCCTATTGTTACTCGGATACAAAGTGGTCTTGGATTGTACTGTGGTTTTACTGTCCAAGTAAACTAAATCAAGGCACCGACTTTTATAGTTCTTGCAGAGTTTTTCACCAAGCTGACCAGATCCTTTAGATTTTTGTTAGAAGGAGTTCATGCTTAATTTTTCCAGTGAAGATAATATTATACAAGATTCTAGTAATTAACACTCAACTGATTTATTGCCTAAATAATATAATTAATACAACTGCTCGTGTATAAGTATAACTTAATCAACATGCTTCTATTCTTGAAAAAGCGTTTCCGAAAAAAAATATTGCAAAACAATAAAAGACAAACTGAAGATAACCGTTTGTTCCCACGGCTCTGCATTTTCACGCCAAATGAAAAGGGCCAATCGCCTTAAGTAACTGTTTAAGTTTAAGCTGGTAACATATGGAGAGGACTAATGTCTGTGAACCGAGTCTTCTGAGGGTATGGAGGGACGCAAGGTCCATCACTGGCATATTGCCTCTTTGTTATAACTTCATCAACTCTATTCCAATGTAAATATGCGTACAGATCGGTTATAGTCAGTATTAAGATGCGCAGCATAAAAAATAACTCAGCTTGAAATAGTATTTTCGTTATTCTTTAAGTTTTATTACTTTCAATGTTTACAAAACGTTCAAAATACGACTAGGATATTATTTTATTTTCTATTTCTCTTGTATGAAGTATATAGCGGTTTCCTCTCGGTGTGGCCGTCCATCGGTTCCCGCCACCGGCGAATGGTCTGCGACTGCGCACACCTCACGAGTGAACCGCCACGACGTGTGCCGCTTGGAACAGCAGCTGTCTAAACGACACCGCGCGGACACTTGTTATGTACACGCAGCAGAATTTATAGCGAACGTTGAAGTTAAACATCTTATGCTTAGGATCTGTAGTATCAAGGGCACTTGAAACAAAATGGAAGGAGATACTATCGTTATAAAATGTTTTTAAAATTTTCAATCTGAGTGTTTTTTTAAATGGGTATGATTTTTTCTCTAGTAGGCCCTATACATTTTTCTAGTTTGTATATAAGTTAATATATTCTAGAGTTTACAGACTGCGATGTTTCATGTCAAGTCACCAACTATGCATATACAAATATTATAATTAATTATATAGCACCACGTCTTACTACTGGATTTAAATAGGAAGGAAAATTTTTAAACATTATAAAAGTTATTAAAAACTAGTCTCGTATATTTATACGTACAGTCATTTGATTTGAAATGGTCACTTTTTATATATACCAATATTTATTAAATAGTATCAATAATATAGTAAAATGTATCAATATTTACTACAAAATATATGTTTGTATTTTCTAAAAGTTACTACCAGACTTCTACAACACTACCAACTCCAGTGCCATGAATGTAGGCCTATATACAAACAACAGGACGAAATCAAAAACAAAAGGGTTAAAATACCTTAAGTAGCTCTCAGCTCACTCCCTTCGGTGGCCGCATGTTTTTGGGAGCTATTTCACAATAGACTAGATTGCCGATGACGGGGAGATGGAGGTTCAAATCTCGGTCGGGTGTAGGCCTACTTAGGGTGGTTTTTACAAAAGTGTTTTCCACTCTCCCTCCATGCAAATCTGGGTACACTTCCTCTAAATATAGCCCTTGTAATCCATAAAACTATTATCTTAATGAGTACATAAGCGTATAACCCGAATAGGTAGTAAGACGTGGTGATAAAAAAAAATAGCTCTTGTGGTCGAACTAATGTAAAAATGTACATTCCGTTTACCCTGAAAGTATCAGTCTTACCTTGATGGACTACATTATGGCTATATCTTATAAGCCATACCATAGTGGAATCATGCAAGATTAATGAAGGGTACATGAGGACATATATCAGTGGGGTGGAGTCCAGATTAATGCCGGGAGGTCAAAATTAAGCTTGAATACAGGTTTAGCACTTTGGAGCTAGTTTTCCAATTAGAGTTTTTTTATCCTCTTTACAAGCGAATGCTAATGCATTTTTTCAAATATCCTTTATTTATTCTGCACTTTAAATCAGTTTAAAGTTTCGGGTAACCCAAACCATAGCGCTAAAACAAAGTAATGTTCCCTTAACTCGCAATTGGTCTACCTAACCAAACTAAACCTTAAATTGTATTATTTATTTTTAATACCAAGATGACTAACGGCTCAATTATTGCCTTAGCACCGCATCAGGTTGTACTATTATTATTATTATTATTATTATTATTATTATTATTATTATTATTATTATTAGCACCCGCGTCTTACTACCCGTTCGGGTTATACGCACTTACGCTAATGTGTAATGGTAGGGTGATTGTGAGATGAAATGAAGGACCTACAGTTTAACGTGGAATTCGAACCACGGTGGAGACCTGGCATTCCTCACATTCACAAGATGTCTTGTCAGAGGTGAAGGAAGGGTTTGGTAATCAGATAAATCTGTGCCATGACCGAGGATTGAACCCCGGCCGCCAGCACAGAAGTCTGACACCTTACCCCTAGACCGCCAGGTCACCCACATCAGGTTGTACTAATTACGTTATTAAGTTAGGGATGAGTAATGTTGAATTTAGATGAAGTGTTCCCTCACTTGCGTGAAGGGTGAGTGTAAATCCACTAAGGGGAAAACTCGATACAACCGACCGGGATTTTAGACCCGATCTTTCTGTCATCTGCAGTCTAGTATATGACCAGTGGTTTCAAACATGAGGTACGTGAAAACATCTTATTTCACGATAAACCCTGAGTAATCAAGGAAAGATGTATGGCTATCCACAAGAGAGCCGGATGTTAAGAGCTTGCGATGTGGGAGTGAATGTTTTATTTTGAATGTAGATTATATAATATTTATAGCTTGCATTATTCACCAACATTTTTGGGGGTACAAAGTTGAAGAAAAAAAGGTTGGATACCACTGCCTCATACCAGACGGCTACCGAGTAGGCCTTAATTTAATGAGTAGGGAGGAAATAAGTAGGAATTTCAACCGCGATAGTGTGAATAGAAGCTGGGAAAACCTGAGTGATAATAATTAATCACATGTGGGAAACAAAGCGTAAATACAACTGACCAAGATTCAAACCTCAAACTCCCTGTAACCAACTATTCAGTTTATTGATAGAGTAACGCCATAGACCGTGTGACCACTGATGTGGGTTATATTAGTTGTGCTATTTCTATTATAAATTAAATTTAGATTACTGTAAAAGCAACATTACGTGAATTAACTTTATGTACTCTATAGGCCGGTGGTTCTCAAGTTGTGGCTCCTGAGTCAACTTTTGGTGAAATCACAAAAAGCTTATGAAATGAGATATGTTTTAAAATCATTTGAAAATATGAAAATCATTTTAAAAAATGAAAAATTTAAAACGAAAGAAAAATTAAGAGAGAAAAATAAGCACAGCAAAAAAGAAAAAAAAAAGCTACGGGAATCTGGTTTCATATTTGTGCTTGTGGCGTGGACGTCAAGAGAAACCGGAAACACGTGCACCCTTCACACACGAGTTATTATGATAAATATTTAGATATTATTATTCTGTAAAATTATATTAAACAATAGATTTTTTAATCTAAATTTAACAAATAAACTCCCCTCCCCCTCCCTTCTCTCATGTCCATTAAAGCTAGATGGCTTGTGAAAGTTTGTCATTCTAAAAATTGATCGTGGTGCTATAGGTTGTTAATCCATTCTTATACTGCGCATGCGCGTCCACTGGCTACAGAATCTTCCAAGCCGTGGAAGACAACAGGGAAAGAGAAGAAGATAGAACCCATCCCTAAGAAACCAAACCACTTATTACAGTCTTTGACATCTTCCTTAGCTAAATTACAAGGTGAAGGCAAACAACACAAGAGCTACATCGTGAGTAAGGAGGGAGTGAGGTGGGGAGTCAGGTGAAATACGTTCCAGGCACAAAGTCTGAAAGAGGCAAGGAGAGGGAGAGGGAGAGAGAGGAGGAAGGAAGGTTTTTATTCTCCCTTCAGTGTGTCCAAACTCTCACGTTTTTTCAAGAAAAGGGGAAGGATGTAATTCTGACGGAGGTTGAGCTGATTTTTCTTTTATATCTATGAGTATATCTGTGCTCTTTTATTTTTTTTTATATATTATATTTCCCTTCACACACGCAGCATCCATGAAAGTAAGGTCAGTTGGTCAGGGGAAAGATTAATTAAGACTGAGAAAGAGAAATAAAATAAAGAAAGAAAGTAAGACAGAAAATTATGTTTTGTTTGTTTTGTTTACATATTCTTAACATTAATTTGTCGTTTACTCATTTTTGCGTTAGTAAGTTTTATCCCTGATTAGAGCAGTGTATTCAACCTTTTTTTGTTCGCGTACCCCCAAACACAATTTACCTTTAACTTTGTACCCCCAAAGGGGTTGGTGCATAATGCAAATTATACATATTCTATAATCAAAATATAAATTAAATAAAAATAACATCCAAAAGAATTTATTAAATCATTAGTTTTAGACTATATATATAGGCTATATTTTACGTAATGTGTAGGGTGATTGTGTGTAATGTGCTAATGTGTAGGGTGATTGTGAGATGAAATGGAGGACCTACAGTATAACGTGGAATCCGAACCACGGTGGAGGCCTGGCATTCCCCACATTCACAAGATGTCTTGTCAGAGGTGAAGGAAGGGTTTGGTAATCAGATAAATTTGTGCCAGGACCGAGGATTGAACCCCGGACACCAGCACAGAAGTCTGACACCTTACCCCTAGACCGCCAGGTCACCTATCAAACTATAGTCCGTCTACGTTGAGAGTGTAGGTATATAAGTTAAAGCTATCAGAAGGTTCTTCATTGCAAACATTGGCTAATGGTATTATTAGAATCGCTTGATAACAATTTCTACACTCTCAACGTAAATAGGCTCACTAGAGCTAGGACCTGTTCACTAGTCTAGATATGTATCTGCCCTCAATGGAAGTATATTAAAACAATAAGCGTACAGAACTTTCTTCACTAAAAAGTAAAATATTTATTACGAAAATTAATTAGTTGCACTGATTTTACTGGGAAAAAAAAAATATTTTCTTCATTAATTCAAAAAGTACACGATATGTTTTGATTAATATTTGTACGGTTTAGCCGTTCATAAACATAATTTCCTATAAATATGTTTAAAAAAATATACCTGACCGCAGGAATTGAACCTTGGAGCCTTTGGTTAGCGCGTCAATGATGAAACTATCGAGCCATTCAAAATAATCATAAAAATTGATTTAAATCCTTGACAAATATTATTTTAATATAATCCATATCATTAGTCAAATGGTTTTTAAGGCGTGACTGTCAATGACGAAGAGATCGGGTTTCAAATCCCGGTAGGGTGTACCGGGGATGTTTTATTTCCTAAATAGTTTTTTAACATACCTTCATTCAAGGGCAGGTACATTTTCTCTAAATTTGATCTTACTCAGCTCTAGCCCATTAGAATGAATATTATGCGGCTAGTCCAAAGGAGATAAGTTATATGGGTTGAATCCACAATTTCACGATTCCGATTCATCACATTATCTGCAAGTCCCAAATATCGAATTTTAATCTCGGTCTTGGAAAAAGTGATGAGAAATATAAGTAGAAATTTTAACTAAATGTTAACATTTTTAGTTTTAAGGTATTCATTCTAACATTTAATGCATTCATTTAAGTGTTAAATTAATGTTCGGGAGTCTAGTTGTTAAGTTTGTCCTATAATTATGTTGGGGTAAAGCCAATAACAAAATTATATACATTGTGTTGCAACTACACTCTACCAAAAAGCATAACTGAAATAATACATACTGTTACAGAAACATTGAGAAAAGAAGACTATCTCGGGCTATGACAGAGCATAGCAATTTCATTTTCAAATAGTTTACGTGAATAAAAATATGCATACTGGCTTATAGCTCAGAAACTATTGCTTTTATAAAAAAATTATTCCGATTAAAGTGTTTTATATTTAATAGTAGGGCCTACTACATCTTTTCAATGATAAATTATTTTTTTATCTCATATGGCTGCGGAGATATAATCAAAATTGGACATTTCTGCATATGTAAAGTACCCTCAAAGTAATTTTTTATGGAGAAATGATAGTTGCCATTTTGTTTGTAATGTTAAACAGTACCCAAATAAAAAAAAATTAAAATCGTTAGAACGTATTTTGAGAATATTTATTTTTCCTCTATTTGCCCTTCAGCAAACTATTCTTAATTTTAGGGTTAGATATCTAATTCCAAGAACTCCTTGAGAGAACCTTATGAAATCTTTACATACCAAGTTTTGCCCAATAGTTAAAATGGTTTCGGATCTAGCCCAAGATACAGACACTCAGACAGGCGGCATCGGGAAAATCACTTCTGTTTCAGGGTAGTTGTGAAATGAAGGGACACACACAGAAAAAGTTGTCGGTGACTGCAGCTACCAAATTGACAATAGTGATTCGCTGATGCCTACTTATTAAGTATATTTTGTGCCAAATTAGATGTATATTCTGCCAGGAAATATCTCCCGAATCCTCTCCTGCGTGGAACAAGCATGGTCTAAAAACTAATGGGCTTCAATAAATGTACGTTCTTCTTCTTCTTATGACTAGTATTTAAAATACACGTTACAACAAGAACAACATACCAGTGGTATTCTGATATAATATTTTTCCAACAAACAACAACTTTTCCAAACTCTCAACTACGTTTATGTTTCAATACCATTCACTCACTAGTATTCATAGCACTTTCATCTGTTAAGTTACTCATTCTCTAAAATGTCATTTGTTGAAAATAAAATTGGCATTTTTAAAGGCTGCAATGTCAAGCGATTTATTACCATTTCTATGAACTTGTTTTTGAAATTTGTTTCGACTTTGTGGAGTTTAAACGTTTGTGTACACTTAATAGTGCCATATTGCTGAGCCTTCTGTGACTCATCGAACTCCTCAGAGAGGTTTTCAGTCTTCTAAGTGCACTAAGTGATCGTTCTGCGGAACAATAAGTTGATGGAAGCGTCAACGTAATTTTGATTGCTGTTACTACAAGTGGTATATATTTCTTAGTCCTTTTAGTCACTGCTTCCAAGAAGGTCCTTCAAATTCACTGTTTCTGTGTTTGATTTCACTTACCAAATCTGATATTTTATTCTTTGAAGTTGTTAAGTACACTTCCATAAATAGTCATGATATCTTCAAGTCTTTCCAAAATCTTCCCAATTAAGAATTTTAATTTTATTTGGGTGCAAGTAAAATAATTAGAAATATTTTCTATTCTCATCTGAAAATCTTTCCTGTATACATGTAATTATTGAATATACATACGTAATTAATAATTCCTGTCTGAAATAATATATTTCAATGTATATGCGGTAGCTAGCACGATTAGTTTGGAGTACATTTCTTCTTGGAGGTTCTAAGTTCACATTTATCACGTTAGCTGCTATTCTACTATTTTTGAATATATGTTTGAATACCTCATTTGTATTTTCCCTGTTTTGCTGCAACACAAATAAAAGTTCCTGCATGAGTGCTAAATCCTGCAGCAAATCAATGACAACATCCTGCAACATAACAGTGTTTGGTTCAATTTTGCTGAATATTTTCCCATAATTTTTGTAGTCACTATTGATGTTGGAGGGGTGACAGCACAAAGAAGCTCGTGTGCTCGTTGCCGTGCTTTGCTATTAAAATGCATTAATGACAAGAATTCTCGTAGTACTTCCACAACAGTTGTAAAGTTCTTGTTAAAATACCCAACACCTTTATATTTCTCATTACATCGTGCAGAAGGTCTGATTGAGACAATCAGCTCTCACATTCATTGCAATGCATTAATTCATCAACAAATATCTACAAACATCCTTAACCCTCCCAAATTGACCACAGCCGAGACAAATATTTCTTAACCATGGGAAAAATATTTAAAAATCTCAAATCTCCCTGACTGCATTTGCAGTCACTGGCGGTCCCCTGCGGGCGGCCTTGTGCCTGAAACGTCGACATTTCTCAAAATCTCATTCAATTTTTTCGACGCTCACAATACTTTTCTCTCCGAGGGATCCAGAGAAAGTAAAGAATTGAGAGAAAAAATATATATATATATTCTTTTCTACCATAATTCCACTTTACAATTCTTTGATTCAATGAACCACGTCTCATTTGAGGAACGTCGTGTGTTTGGTCGACTGTGGCCCGGGGATAGCGTGCTAGGTTCGCCTGGCTAATGTGCTGACTGAAGACTACTACGTCCGACAACCCCTCCTCCCCCCAACCCCCTCCTATCACCCCCCACTCCCAGACCCCCGCCTTTCCTCATCTTCAATAATTACAACGAAAAATCACAACGCCTCCGTACTATACCTCACGGGTCTTTGTCCAATTACCTCAACATTTAAAGGAAAACTTAAAAGCCCCTACTTTTTTTTTGCTATTCAACTAAATGAATCATAATCACAAGTAACAAAAGCCATTCACATGAAAACACGTTTGTTTCGCCATACTTCTTCGTTTGTTGATTTTTTTTTAACATCCCTGTTCCCTTCCATCCTCTCCCGCCTTTTCCGATTTTTACGATGTCATTAAAAAAATGAGAATCCTTTAGTTATGACTAGGTGTAATTTTACTTGTGAAAAGAAACAGTATGGCTGGAGAAAATAAGTTAATATAATTATAGAAAACCACCGTCAAAGAGAAAACGACCAAAGGTTGGCAAAATGGTAATGAAGGAATGAAATTAATAAAAATTAATTGAGAGAGAGAGAAAGAGAGAGAAGGCTGTAAACTTGTGAATATATTGCCGAAAGGTTTGGGTTGGGTTTTTTTTTTGTGGGGGGGGGGGGGCGCCGACCAAGACGAATAGAATCACGCACACATGCTCCACTCGCAGAATGAAGTTTTTTTATTAAAAAAAACTATTTATGGCACTCAACTTAATTTTTGTTTAACTTGTTTTTTTTAACGTCGGTAGGTTACATCATTTTCTTCTCTTGTGATTGTGATGTTTGTAAAATAATAAACCCGAACTTATTTGAAAAATTTAGAGCTGACACGTTTATGTTAGCGCACTGACGGGTGTGTGACAAACGCTTTCGTTCAACGACACAGAAAGAAGCTAGGAAATGTTATAATAACTTGTCGATTACGTACTCGCTTGTTAAATGGTTATTTAAGGGTCAAATTATTTTGTAATGTCCTTCTTCGGCACAAGTGTTGCGTTATGACGCGTCGACCCCGCCCAACTCTTTATTTCAGTAGGTATATCCTGATTTTATTACGATTGACTTTTTTAGAAGACCTTTTTACCTAAGAGGAAAAAAACCTTTTATAAGGTTATTCGTGAGAAAATAGTTTTTTTTATTACTTTGCTAGTAAGAACCATATCTGACAGATGGAAAAGTTACTAACCTTACTTTCACGTATTCAAACGTAAGGTTATGTGATCTGCAGCTGACACTTTTGATAGCCATTATAAATACCTATAAAATAGCACTAATAATAAAGTAAAATGTTATCAATGTTGACCACAAAAAAAAAAGTTTGTATTTTCTAAAGGTCCTTCCTGTGAAAATTAGGCTGTAGTACAAGTGCCTATTGAACTAAAGGTTTACTTTACATCCATTAATGATTCCAGATTATGGTCTGGGTCAGTTTTTTATTCGAGCTATATATTTTCCACTACCGGCTTGCTAGGCCTATCGTAGCTTCATATGCTTTATAATCTAGTTAAGACTAGGACAGGCACAGCATCCAGACCCCGGCCGTTAATTCATCACAATGAAAGGGTAGCCTCATATTTTCATCAATGATAAATTTTTCGGCCATGCCGGGAATCAAGATCGGGACCCTTAGCTCAGTATACAGACATGCAACCACCTGAGCTAAGGTGTCAGATTGCCTAATGAACTAAAGGTACCAGGGTTGCTCACCGACAAGGTTGAAAATTGAATAGCTGATTAAGTTGTGATTTCCTAATATTTTTTTTTTGCTCCACGTCTGACATTTCTGGGTTTGAGATAAGGATGAGGAAAGGTAGAATTAAAAAGAAATATGCCCACGACTATTGCAGTTTAACGTTTTAGTCCACGTGTTCATCGGTACGGGTGATTTCATCTTCCACAGTAATTAATTGTCGGCCGAGGATCTGGTTTATGGATTAAGCTAATTTGTAAACCATGTGTTGATATATTCATCCCACATTTTAATAATTTTAAAAGTAATATCTTGCTAAACATGTGCTGCCTACACGTATATTTTTGTTATTTTTCAAATGAGGTTATCAGCGCCTGAGACTATGCAAATATAGTACACACAGTTACTAATAAATTATTTGCTTTATCCTTACGTTAGTACCACATTTCAACCCTCTTAAATTCCAACCTAGCCCTCTTGTAATCTATTTCTGTAGAAGGATATAGTAACCCCACTGTTTTTAACCTTTTTTTCACATTTAACAACCAATAGATCGACTTTAATGTATTTATATAACAAGTAGTGTTTTCTGCAACTGTCGACATTTTCTATAGCCGTCAGATAAATATAATAAAATGTTAATATACAGTCCAATCGCCACTGGAATGGTGATAGCTGACAGCTAGCAGAAGATTTTTATTGCAAACATTGGTTGAAGTGACAAATGTTAGCCTATTCCAAAATAATTATTATTTTCTTAATAATACTATATTATCAATAAAATGTGTTATCAAACGATACCAATAATGCTTCTCTAAGGATTACTTTATCATTGGCTTTTTAGCAACTTATTTAAATAACAAAATATATTAACCAAACTGTTACTTATTTTTCGCGGTTGCGGCAAAAAGAGAAAGTATAGTGCATGTAATAATAGATTATCATATTCTTATAATTAGCCACCAAGATGACTAAATGTTTTTAGAACTTTTTTATACAGATGCGCGTAAGCACAACCGAACACGGTTTGTTGTGACGTCATCAACAGCCCTCATTTCTTCTGATTCGCCATCTTGTATACGATGAAGTGAACGCAGCATTTTAGAAGTTCTCGTTTTGTTAAGTATTTTTAACCACATACAAAAAAAGAAACCTCCAAATGGTTATTTTCAAAGTTCATGTTTCGATAACTCAAAACGGTTAAAAGAAACAAATAATTTTTTTTTTAAATTTGTTTGCTATGAAAGTATTGATCGCCAAAAGTTATAGCAGATAAAATGACGAGTGGATATATGAGAGTATATCCGATAGATCTGTCTATCTGCCAGCTACCACCACTCCAGTGAAGAATGGACTTTAGTATGATCTTAGTATAGCAAATCATCCTCCAATTATAAAAAAAAAGAGTGAAACTTTATTTGCAATGGGTTTTACTTTTTTTCAATTCATTAAACTCGAATTAATTGTTGCCTATGGGAACACGCTTAAGAAACTCACAATACCCGATGCCTAAACAAATGCATAAAAAAACGGATGGGGCAAAGGACTAAAAAGGACTAGGTTGTAAAAAGAAGTCTGTAAACTAAATAAAAATGTTTCCCTTTGAAGACATTCGCCCGGTAGCAGAGCAAATACGGTGACTCATCGAAAATGATAAATGTTTAAACACAGGCTCGCTTAGAGCCAGCCGTCTTTGGAAAAGTATTCATTTAAGTAAGGAATAAAACAGGACAGACACAAAAAAAAAGTGTGTAAGAGAGGTATAAAGAACAGGAGATAAGAGGGGGTGGAGACGAGGATTTAGTTTAGCCATAGATCAGTGTTGAACTAGGGGTTGGTAAGAGAGGGTTGTTTTGAGTCATAGATCAATGTTGAACAAGGTTTTGAAATAGATGGTTGTTTAGTTAAAAGTCGTGATCATTGTTGAAATATGAGTGAAATAGTTATGTTGAGTCATGGATCACTGTTGAACTATAGGTTTGAAGGAGTGCATTGTGTTAGGTAATGGATCATTGTTGAGGTAAGGGTTTGAAAAAGTGGATTTTTTGGGTCATAGATTATTGTTGAACTAGAGGTTTGAAAGAGTGGATTTGTTGAGCCGTGGATGATTGTTGAACTAGGGGTTTTAAAGAGTGGATTTGTTGAGTCATGGATAATTGTTGAACTAAGGGTTTGAATGAGTGGATTTGTTGAGTCGTGGATAATTGTTGAACTAGGGGTTTGAAAGAGTGGATTTATTGAGTCGTGGATCATTGTTGAACTAGGGGTTTTAAAGAGTAGATTTGTTGAGTTGTGGATGATTGTTGAACTAGAGGTTTGAAAGAGTGGATTTGTTGAGTCATGGATCATTGTTGAACTAGGGGTTTGAAAGAATGGATTTGTTGAGTCGTGGATCATTGTTGAACTAGGGGTTTGAAAGAATGGATTTGTTGAGTCGTGGATCATTGTTGAACTAGGGGTTTGAAAGAATGGATTTGTTGAGTCGTGTTCCATTATTGAGCAAGGGCTTATAAAAAGTGGCCGTGGATGATTGTTGAACTAGGGATTTTAAAGAGTGGATGATGGTTTGTCGTGGTTCATTGTTGAACTAGGGGTCTTAAAGAGTGGATTTGTTTATTTTTGGATCATTGTTGACCAAGGGTTTAGAAAGAAAGTCTTGTGTTGAGCTGTGGATGATTGTTGAACTAGGGGTTTGAAAGAGTGAATGGTGTTTTGTCGTGGACCAATGTTGAACATAAGATGAGTCTTTCTTTACAATCCTCTGCTCACTGAAATCAAATATAAATTAAATAAAAATAAATATTGTTATTTGGTCATAAGTATGTCCAACTTTGAGTCAGGAGACTGGTGTTTGATCCCGACACAATGTGCTAAAGTTGTTTTATCTTAAGGTCCTCACTCTAAATGAATAGTGTCGAATTTTTTTAAAAAGCCAGACATTTTAGTATGAAAATAAAAACAGAGACTTGGTAGGAATACACTTTTAGAAAATGAGACACATTTTACTTTATTAGTAGTAGTATTTTATATGTATTAATGATTTAATATATCTAAAGTGACAGTTTTTTTAATCACCACGTCTTACTATCTATTTAGGTTATAAGCATGTTTGATAATGACTCTACTGGAACAGAGATGAGGCAGGAAGCATTTTAGAGGCAATCAACCAGTATTTGCATGGAAAGAGAGTGGGAAATCAGTTAGGAATAAACACTCTCAGCAGACCCGACCAGAATTCGAACCCCGATCTCCCTGTCATTAGCAGTACAGTAACACGAGAGTGACGCCTTGGCTTAGACCATTCGGACACTGATGCGGGATAAAGTGACAGCCATAGATCACATTAATTGACGTATGAATACGTGAAATTAGGACTAGTAGCTTTTATAGTTGTTGGACAAGGTTCTTCCTACTGAAATTAGGCTCCTAATGTTGTACTGTAGCAGAGTGTACATCATGATTAGATGGAACGACCCACACTGGTGAGCACGGGGATAAATACGTCAGTTTCATCTATTCTAACTCGTTATTGGTGGGGTGATTGGGCTACTAATCTCGTCTGGGTTTACTGGGGGTGCTGTTTTGTTTTTGTTTTAGAAAATATTCTCCATTCTCCCCTCCTCCCCCGTACAAAGTTTGCTTTCTTCTTCGCTACTCCATCACTGTGCCGAGTGCAAAACAATAATAGAGACACACACTTCGGAGGTTGAATGGTTTAGGGCGTCGCTCTCGCAATAGACTGGACTGCCGATAGCGAGGAGATCGGGTATGTAATCCCGGTCGGGCCAACTGAGGGTGTTTTTTCATGAAGGGTTTGCCACATTCCATCCTTTCACGAAAATACGGGTACACTTCCTCTATATGTAACCTTCCTCATCAATATCCCATTAGCGTAATTAGTACATAAGCATACAAACAGGACGGGTAGTATGATGCGGTGCTTATATATTTATTGATATTAGAGGAAATAGTCGGCTGTTGCTCCGGAAACAGATTATCGTCGTGGAATCATGAGAATGTTTGGGGGAGTTCCACCTTCGAGGAAATGTGGTGGATGGTGAATGAAAGCAGGACCACAAAATGTATCTTATCCCTCTGCCTATGAGTATTATTCCGAAGCGCGACC
The DNA here is from genome assembly GCA_039000515.1 of Timema cristinae. Taxonomy (NCBI): domain Eukaryota; kingdom Metazoa; phylum Arthropoda; class Insecta; order Phasmatodea; family Timematidae; genus Timema; species Timema cristinae. The sequence goes on along the minus strand of JBCFYV010000935.1, from coordinate 36,168,095 downwards.
ACAAACACAGAGTAAAAAAAAAGAAAAAAAAATAGAACCATCCTTCCCACCAAGAAACCTGGATTATTTCGAAAGGAATAGAGAGATCTTTTGTTGGCACGGATTTAGTAGCTGGGGAATGTTGTCGAGTAATTGTGAGCGTATTACGAGATTTTCAGATCAGTCTAGTCAACCTTAGTGTTCAATCAAGAGGAAGTTTACTACGAGACTCATATAACATAGTGTGACTACCGAGGACAGTCACCCGAATAACACTAGCACCCCGGACAGATTTGGTCTCCGGTTCTGTTCCCAAGTTGTAAAAAAAAAAAAAATCAATACAATTTGAGATATATATGTATTCTGTGAAAATATTTTAATCAACTAATTATTTGGTATAAACGCGACTGACATAACGTCATATATATATATATATATATATATATATATTAAAAAATTAAATATTTTAATCAAATTAGTTGGTAAAAACGTGGTTTACATAATATGAAATGTATATAGATTAAATAAAAATACTTTAATAAAGTCAATTGCTAAAATATTTAGATTCCGGACACAAATGATTAAACTAACACAAGCTGTTAACAAACAACCCTCAGAAGCTGGAATTATGAGTAAATAAAACTAGATCCACAATCTGGTTTAGCTGGGAAGAAACATTATAGACAGTTAAAAAACTAATTAAAGCAATTTTCCTATATTTATAAGTCAATTCATGTGATCTGCAGTTGTCAATTTTGATAGATCATACCTATAAAATTATGTTAATTTTGACCACAAAAAAGTTTCTATAAGTTTATTTCCGCCATAATCCTGATATACCAGCTCCTATAACAATCAGATAAGGTTCAAACAATTCACACATTTGCCCTAGCGGGTTGAAACGCAACTCATGTAGCCCTCCCGGTTAAGCGTATTTCTTAACTTTGACAGTTACTAGTGGTTTTCAACCTGTGGTACGAGTACCTCCACCATTATCCAGCATATTTATTAGAGCTACGCGAATACAGCATAGTAGTAGTGGCCTTATAGTTTTCTCCAATTTAACCTAATAATAACAAAACACTGTTTTTGTTGTTGTTTTTTTAAAGGCTTTTATTCGTTATTAGTTGAATAGATTTGGCATTCAAACATGACATTTTAATTTCCATTGATGTTTTCTCTCTCTTTTTATGCCTAAGCTTGTAAACAATATTCTGTCCTAATTCATGTATTCATGTATATTGCGGAGTATTGCGATTAACTTTATTATGTTGCATCCCCTGATTATAAGAACTACGCTAATACACATGCTCAACTAAATTCTTATTGGTTCTCCAGGACTCCACTACTGAACTTAGCTGCAATCTAGCGGCAGGTTGAGGAAACTACCTCTACTACTTCAGAGGCGCTAGATTTGAATTAACTAAAATTATTCCTCTTTATAGCTTTCATGGTTTTGCGACCTCCAAGTTTTGTTTTTGTTTGGCTACCGTGACAACAATGGTAAATAAGAAAAGAAAGAAAAATCAAAAAGTGGACTCGCAAAAAGGACGCGTTGGTTTTCTACAAGAAGAAAAGAAAAACTATAGTGCAAAGAATTAAAGTTATTTTTATGAAATCAAGTTTATTTTTTTTGTGCCATCAACTAGCATTGGCTAGAATTGAAGCCTGGACTATTCTTCCTCCCAGACAAGGAAAAATTATAAGATTAATAAGTAATCTTTGTTTTTTGAAGATCTAAAGTGGAAGTGCTATGTCCATAGCTAAGAACTTTTTGTTTGTTTTATTTATCATCGCATCAAGACTACAGAGAAACCAGTAAGATCTTTCTTTTTACTATTAATTCAAGACTACCAATTTATTTGTAACGCTGATTAAGGTGGATGATGATATCTCCTTCGGTAACACTACAAACTCTTTTATTCAACCTGTGTCATCCCTCTATCAGAGCACTATTTATAATTATGATTAGTTTATTTATTTTTTGTTTTACTTTTAAAAAAATTACAACAAAAATTAATAGAGTTTATTTAACAAACTTTCGTTTTTTTACACTTATGTTCCACCTTTCTGGTGTGATTGTTTTCTTCCAAGGCCATAACAAGAGTCCTTTTATTTGTATCACATAATTTATTGGCGCCCCCCTTTTGTTTCACATGTATTTCATACTTTACGGGGAGATCCAGGGCTACCATGAATACACTCCAGAAGGTAAGAAGTTCCCTGGTAATTGTATCCGTCTCTACCGGCCCACCTTCAAACCACAAAAATATCCTTATTTTTACATCACTGAGGAAACCTTGAGAGGTGGAGTCTTACCTAGGTGCTCTACCGATTGAACTGCTAGATAGAGGAGAGGGGTTTGCGAGATCCATTTTGTTACAAGCTCGAAATTAACTTTACCTGAATGACATTTGAAGCTAGTAAAAAATTTTATTCAACTAAAATATAGGTACCGATTTTATGGCCTGGCATGTAAAATATATAATCAGGGCTAAATATGCACTAATAAGTGTTTTGACTAAAATATCGCACTTTCTTCAGAAGTTAGTTAATTAGTTTAAAAACATTATTATGACAAAAGAGAATTGTTTTATTAATTAATTAATTTACTTGTTTATTTTAAAACATTAAACTCTTAAGAGTATTAGAGATAAGTGTTTATGAATGAGGAGGTAAGCAACAACAACAAAAGTTTAAAGCTACTGGACTAAACGAATACCTATACGCTTAAAATATTTCAAAACGTGTTTTAAAAACTAAGAAAGCCTTAACTTTAGCTTTGTATAAACACATACTCTTTGATAAATAAAAATTTGTTTCATATTTTGAGATTTTTCTCAGCAATTGGATGACATTGAACAACAAAATTCAGCATTGCATCAGAAACAAGATGAAACCTCCTTTACCTAACAAATCAAAATAGAAGGCTCAAATAGTTAAAAAAAATATAAAAAAAATAACACACAATCAGAGTGAGTCGTTTGAGTAATTGTTCCAATTGTCTGAGTACAGACACCTGTAACACAGAGCACGCAACTCATCTGGTTGCGGAAATAATTGTTAGACGGCCCTCCTCATAAATATATAAATTCCCAAACAGAATAAAGAATAAATAAACAAATAAACAATTATCCTAAGGGTACACTAAATTATTGATAGTGTTAAGGAAAAAACCAAGACATGCCTTTTTTGATATTTATTCATAGAGAAAAGGATTAAATATGTGTATATCAACAGATAACACCATATATGATGGTATGGCAACAAACAAAAAATTACGATAGTCGTAAAGTGTGTAAATATATAAGATTAATCATGTATATGAAAGGTAGATGTAAATATTATATCAAAATTAAATATATCATGACATTTAAAAATGTGCACGAGAAAATAAATAACTTTATTTTAACCATCACTTTCCATTTAAAAAAACTTACTCCTTAATTTATGCTATCTAGCCCCTTGTAAAAACATTATTTACAAATTTATATTTGTCTCCACTAGTCGCATATATGTAAATAAACAATTATTTAAACCAGACAGGATTCAAAAATGCCATCAAGCTTCTATCATCAGTAATTATTCTACAAAAAGATTTCAATTCATATTCCCATTTTATAAGACAACATCTTCAATTAAAATATGTAATATAATGAAAAGACTAGATAACCCGCAAGAGTAATTTCAAATAATAAGATAACCTTTCCCATTATTGTAAAAGAAAGAATGAAAATTAATTAAATTAATATTCTTTAACAAACAACAAAATCAGAGCTTATTACTATGATTTCTTTCGTCTATCTTCCAGACCAAACAGTAATATTCAAAATTATACATATATCGATCTCATCAAAATAAGCATAAGTCTCAATATCATAGTATTTGAATAATTTGTTTATATCATCAAATTTAATTTTAGTCTATGATTTCAAAGATTATTAATTTACCCATAAAAAATTAACTTTAAAAGGCCGAAAAGTGAATTTAGAAACGGTTACATTAAACAAAATATCATCTAAGCCGAAAAGAAATTTGTTCTTACATTTTAAATACTTGTATCCCCGGCTACGTACTCCTCAATCTAGAGTCAAGTCCAAGAGTGCCGGACAAGTTGCCATACCGGCATTATATATGCTTGAAAACCCAGAGAAACACGGAAGGGAAGGAACAATGTGGGGAAACATATTAGGATAACAAAAGGGGGATACGCGTGACAAACATAGCTTCAATAACAAACTTCAAAGCACTGGAATGTTCTCGGATAAAGTGGAACAGGCATTCCTTCCTTTCTTAAACACTTAGGAAAGTTTTGATATCCCGTGACCTCTAGTGGCCGCCGTTTGAACCGAGGTGGGCTTGGTCAGTCCATCACGCGGTGCGGTTATGCTCTGTTGTGTTTTCGTTGTCTCACTGAACTGTTGTCAAGAGGTACTGGAACGTTGAAATGGGGTAAGTTGTTTATTTCCCTCCAACTTGTATCTTCTTTAATTGTAGCCAAATGCTACAAAGAGGTAATTTGTTGTGATTTATTAAGAGAAGATGAGCATGTAATCCTACCAACGGTTCAACTACGATAACGTAACGTGTGTTTTTAACACAAATTATATGTTTGTGGACAGATATGAACCCATCTCTTATAGGTGGGCAGACGTCAAGCCTGTTTAGTAATGGTATTCTGGTGACGGTGAGGCTAGGCTTTGAACCCCGACTGGGAGTACATAAGAGGGTTGTTCTCCCCTTACACGCAAATGTGAGTAAATGACCTCTCAATTCTACCAATCTTATCCCTACCCAATTAGCTTAGTTAAATGTGGAAAGCTCGGGTGGGTTGTAAGATGGGAAATGCAATAATAATGTTAATACAGAACGGTATTGCTAATCCAAACCCAAGCTAGTCCGGAAGATGCAATAATCCGAACCTCCTATAGCTCCTCTTGTTTTATTCTTTCCAACCTCACTCATGGTCACAATGGTGTTTTGTATGTATCTTACCTCGAGAACTTGTTGTGGACGTTTTGTCTTGCTAGTGTGTTAGTGTTTTTCATGTGTTTATTGCGTAATATTGTCGGGAAAATGAAAATATAACATTTTAAGACTTAAGCAGAAATGTGATATGTTAGTCAGACTTGAGAAAGGCGAGACATTAATAAAACTATCTACTGAGTATTCTGTAGGTAAGTATACCATTTTTAATGTTATAACATATTATTTGCTAACAGCAAAAAAAAAAAAATTATACTTTCTAAACATTTTTCTCCCAAAAAAAATTTCAATAGATGATATTTACATTTAGTCAACATGCCAATCGATGTGGGTTATGATTAATTTAAAGCCCATCTACTCATTTGACCTCCTCCCCCTTCCCCAATTCCCCAAAAGACGTCCTCCTTCTTACGGCGTCAACATCCCATAATATTACTATTAAACATGCTTGCTACCCCAGTAACAACGGGATGATCCTCCCTCGTCCATGTTTCTCCTCTAGAGCTGTAATTCTAACCACTGCTACATAATAGTGCTATTGAACGTGCTTGCCACCACAGTAACAACGGGATGATCCTCCCTCGTCCATGTTTCTCCTCTAGAGCTGTAATTCTAACCACTGCTACATAATAGTGCTATTGAACGTGCTTGCCACCACAGTAACAACGGGATGATCCTCCCTCGTCCATGTTTCTCCTCTAGAGCTGTAATTCTAACCACTGCTACATAATAGTGCTATTGAACGTGCTTGCCACCACAGTAACAACGGGATGATCCTCCCTCGTCCATGTTTCTCCTCTAGAGCTGTAATTCTAACCACTGCTACATAATAGTGCTATTGAACGTGCTTGCCACCACAGTAACAACGGGATGATCCTCCCTCGTCCATGTTTCTCCTCTAGAGCTGTAATTCTAACCACTGCTACATAATAGTGCTATTGAACGTGCTTGCCACCACAGTAACAACGGGATGATCCTCCCTCGTCCATGTTTCTCCTCTAGAGCTGTAATTCTAACCACTGCTACATAATAGTGCTATTGAACGTGCTTGCCACCACAGTAACAACGGGATGATCCTCCCTCGTCCATGTTTCTCCTCTAGAGCTGTAATTCTAACCACTGCTACATAATAGTGCTATTGAACGTGCTTGCCACCACAGTAACAACGGGATGATCCTCCCTCGTCCATGTTTCTCCTCTAGAGCTGTAATTCTAACCACTCCTACATAATAGTGCTATTGAACGTGCTTGCCACCCCAGTAACAACGGGATGATCCTCCCTCGTCCATGTTTCTCCTCTAGAGCTGTAATTCTAACCACTGCTACATAAAAGTGCTATTGAACGTGCTTGCCACCACAGTAACAACGGGATGATCCTCCCTCGTCCATGTTTCTCCTCTAGAGCTGTAATTCTAACCACTGCTACATAATAATACTATTAAACATGCTTGCCACCCCAGTAACAACGGGATGATCCTCCTTCGTCCATGTTTCTCCTCTAGAGCTGTAATTCTAACCACTGCTACATAATAGTGCTATTGAACGTGCTTGCCACCCCAGTAACAACGGGATGATCCTGCCTCGTCCATGTTTCTCCTCTAGAGCTGTAATTGTAACCACTGCTATATAAAAGTGCTATTGAACGTGCTTGCCACCCCAGTAACAATGGAATGATCCTGCCTCGTCCATGTTTCTCCTCTAGAGCTGTAATTCTAACCACTGCTATATAAAAGTGCTATTGAACGTGCTTGCCACCACAGTAACAACGGGATGATCCTCCCTCGTCCATGTTTCTCCTCTAGAGCTGTAATTCTAACCACTGCTATATAAAAGTGCTATTGAACGTGCTTGCCACCCCAGTAACAACGGGATGATCCTGCCTCGTCCATGTCTCTCCTCTAGAGCTGTAATTCTAACCACTGCTATATAAAAGTGCTATTGAACGTGCTTGCCACCACAGTAACAACGGGATGATCCTGCCTCGTCCATGTTTCTCCTCTAGAGCTGTAATTCTAACCACTGCTACATAATAGTGCTATTGAACGTGCTTGCCACCCCAGTAACAACGGGATGATCCTCCCTCGTCCATGTTTCTCCTCTAGAGCTGTAATTCTAACCACTGCTATATAAAAGTGCTATTGAACGTGCTTGCCACCCCAGTAACAACGGGATGATCTTGCCTCGTCCATGTTTCTCCTCTAGAGCTGTAATTCTAACCACTGCTACATAAAAGTGCTATTGAACGTGCTTGCCACCCCAGTAACAACGGGATGATCCTGCCTCGTCCATGTCTCTCCTCTAGAGCTGTAATTGTAACCACTGCTATATAAAAGTGCTATTGAACGTGCTTGCCACCACAGTAACAACGGGATGATCCTCCCTCATCCAAGTTTCTCCTCTAGAGCTGTAATTCTAACCACTGCTACATGATAGTGCTATTGAACGTGCTTGCCACCCCAGTAACAACGTGATGATCCTGCCTCGTCCATGTTTATCTTCTAGAGATGTCGAGATGTTCCCACGGACCCAGAAACTCCTGGTGTACCCAGACGATCCCAGTGGTCTGGTTCTTGTCTCGGAAGAAGGTATTGTTCTGAAGATGAAGGGGAAACTGATGAGTCGGTAATTCTATTGTCTCTCACCCTCTTCTTGGGCAAATAACACTCCAGCTCTATACTTTTGTCCTCTACTCGAAGTATCCGTGATAAGCCATCGCATTATTGGGAGATGTTTCGATCAGTTCAAGTACAGTGCACTCGTGGTAAGACGGTAGTATTAGAACAGAAGTTAAAACTAGAATAGGGTCGATTCTCTGGTTAATGAATCAGACACTTCTTTTTATCTGCCAATTCCAAGTCTTGGGGAAATTGATGTACATAAAAGGAAATAGATAATAGAAATAATAACTTTTTTTTAATCGTTGAGGCTTATTACTCACTAACATTTTATAGACGTATATGTTATTACGCTAGTAATGTAGGGACGAGGAAGATATAATACATATAAAGTGTACCCGCATTCACGTGGAGGAAGAATGAGACACCAGTTAGGAAAAATCACTTTCAGTGCATCCAATTGGGATTAGAACACGATACCCCCTTCATTGGGAGTCCTATCTATTTTAAGAGTGACGCCTTAAACGGTTCGAACCCTGAAGTGAGTAAAGTACTAACTAAATGCTAACCTTTTTTTGTATATAATGAATTATTATAACATTCATTCATTAATTTAAGTTAAATGTAAAATTAATGTTACAGGGTCTGGTAGTTAAGTTTTTACTATAATTATGTTGGGGGTGAACCGCCAATAAAAAGTATTAGAAATATAAAGCAAAGCGATCCAATCAAAAATTTGAAGATAAAATAATGCAATTCCTTTTGAATCTTGAATCCTCGAGCATTCGAGGACTCGAGAAATCTAGACTCCCATCCCTAGCTATTTATAACAAATAATTATTATTTGCAGTTAACATTCACAAAATATATGTTTTTAATTTTAAATATTTATCTGTCAAAATTTATAATTGCAGATCATTTAGTTGAAATATGATAATATTATTTTGAATTAATGTGGTTCTAGTAAACTTGTAATGTTACTATACGTCTTACCAAATAGAAAAGTATTAATTATAATTGTGATTTTAATAATAATAGGGGCGATAGTACTAAACATAATAATAAATATAAAAAGATATATGACAATAATAAAGCAGGAACTCTCATATTTTTAATGTATATATTTCTAAAACTCGTATAGCTATGAAATTTTTTAAATTAACAAGTATTTCGTTCTTCCATAGCAATACCTTTAAATATATGTATATATAAGTGCCACAGTGGAAAAAAGAAAAAACTAGGCCTACCATAGCCTTACTTTCAAGCTTTACATGCACAGTGCATTAAGTATTATATAATAACAAACATTTAATTTGAGGATGTAGATTACCCAAGAAAAGCCCAGTATTACTGCAGTTTTTTCTAGCAAAATATTTTTTTGCTAAAATAAATCAAATATGGCTTCAGTAAAAATAGAGATCATTTTATTTACATGTAGATATCAACAATTATTGAATATCCGTCATGAGTATAGCAGCATTAGATGAGAAACTTTTTAAATTGAGAGAAAAAGTTGTCATTAAATTCCAGGACACACTTGAGAGACGTTAAAAGAACTGTTGAGGTCACCCTTGTGAAGAAAATTAAAATTTATATTTAAAATAGAGCAATATTTGATTTATTTTGACTAAAAACAACGTTTTGATATATAAACTGCAAAAACACTGACCTTTTCAAACACACCCCACTCCCCCCGCCTCCCCACTTCAGTAAAACACGAAGGCAAATCTCTCTCTAACCGAGATACAAACTGTAGCCCTTCAGAGACAGTGAATGAGTGCCTGAAGCGATGAGGTCTCAACTCATTCTAGAACACGGTCAAGGTCTTACACGCTCGTGTACACGTGCAAACACGTAACACGCTCTCTCTCTTACCCGCCAATACAACACCAGAAGCTGTTTTCATCGACGATTTTGTTTTACTTTTATTTTAAAACATCGAACAATCTTCTTCGCTAGAGACAAGTCTCACTTTGAGATCAAAGATACAGGTAATGTAATAAAACTTCCAAACTAATCTTCTGACAATTCAATGAGTATTTTTATTTTCATAACTCCTCCCTGAAAAAGAACCCCGATCTATCTAGAAGAGTCTGTACGCCCTCTAATACGTTACACAATGACTCCATTTACCTGCTCCATTGTGTACGGTGCGTTCAAATCATACGTGTTCATCTCGCTGCTACATCTATTATTATTGTGCGGTTGATGAATATACTGCTCTCTGGCCTCTAAGAATGAATTGAAGGCTATGATGAGAATTTTTCAAGATATTTCAAGATATTTAATTACGTTGCGTTACCATCCGCTACAATCTTATTTTACTTCCTCTAGATTCCTCAAAGGGAGAAAGAAGATTTTGATCTTAAAAAAAATTAAAAAAATAGAACTCGAGATTTTGATAAATGTTGATGTTGAAACCAAAAGAGTGGTTTTCGCGTGGCCGTCTGCCTGTCTGTATATGGGATTAGAGCCAAAACCATTTTACCGATCGGGATAAAGATTTGTATCTAGGACTTTCCTAGGATTCCCCGAGAGGTGTTTGAGATTAGATAACTAGCTCTAATATTAAGAGTAGTTTACTGAAGGTCCAAAAGAAAGAAAAATAACTATTTTGGTTATATTTTGGCAATGTTAACAACATAAACAAAATAGAAACTCTCATTTTACAAGAAAATGACTTTAATGGTAGTCTACTTTATTTTACGTAAGCAGAAATTTCCAATTTTTATCATATCCCCGCGACTATTTGAGATACGAAATAACCGATTATTGTAAATTTGTATTACTATTCAAAATATAAATATTTCATTTGGAGTATATTTATATAAAACCAATAGTTTCTTATCTATAACCAAATATGTATATATATTTTATGGCACTCTTTGAAATTTGAAATTGATTGTTATTTTCTTTGGTGGAGTTGTTACTCTTTTCTCAATGTTTCTGCAAGCATGTCAATTATTTCGTTCCACAAATCTAAGATATTAACTCAGCTTAAGTCTGAATAATCAAACCCTGGTGACCACGGGAATTATTCCCCCTTTTGAAAAAAAAATCACCGGTACCATCTGGGAATCGAACCTGGGACCTCTAGATAAGCAACGAGGGCCTCTGACCACTATAACATGAGGCCAGTTATTTAATGAAATAAGAAGGATGGTAGTTAAGTAAAAATAAAACATTTAATACTATAGTGAAAAACCCACTCCTAATGAATCCAGTCTGAATTCTAGCCTTGATCTCTTTGTCTACAAATTAAGAGTCAAACGCTTTAGACCCCTTGACCACAGCTGCAGATGTCCTTAAGTCTGGTCCAGGATGCTAATTAAGTAATAAACTCACTTTTGTGTTAAACTGGTGTTATAATAATAGTTGAATTGATTAACACTGAAAATATATTATATAGTAAATTTTTATAAACGTAAAATTATGTTAGCCCAACCAAAATTACCAGTTGAAAATAATGATATATTCTGAGAGATTAAAATTTTTAAAATTCAAATACTGTCACGTTTCAAGGTCAATGAGGGCACATTTATTTTTCCTTGAGAGAGGCTGGTTATTCTGTCATGTGAGTTGGTGTTCAAATCTCTTAGATACTATCAAGTGCAAGTTATGATAAGCGCTTTGTTTGCCCCACCTCGTAGCCAACTTACTACGTGAGATAAACTTTACCACACAATACTACCAACATAATATGCGTTAAAAATGTCACCAGAGGTTGAACAGAGGCACACACCCGCATCTGCGTGCTCTTGAACTAAGGTGTCAATCTAGTTTGTTCTGGTTGATCGGTGAAGAAAAGGTCAGGGCTCGAATTCCGGTCAGGTGTGCTGACGGTGTTTTTTTTCCTAAATGCTTACCCACTGTAATTCCACATAAATATGGGTGTATTTCCTGGTTATACCACCCTATCCTATTAACGTAAATGTGATACAGTAAAACCCTGTTAGACCGAGCCCTGATAGTTCAAAATTCCAGATAATCCGAATTCAATTTTCAAAAATGATGGTAAAAAAACAAAGTCAATTCAATATAGTTTATTAATTAACAAGAGAATTGTGCGAAACATTGGTAACTAGAAGTAATTACAGTACTGTAAAAATATGTTCTGTAAATGTAAAACTACAGTAAATGTTAAATGTTATACATCAGTCAAATGAGTGTAAATTTAAAAAAACTCATTCAACTGTAATTTAAAATGTGTGAAAATACTTTGTCTCTACATAGGCCCTGCCGTATTCTCCCACTTAATCCGGATTTTAGTTAACCCGAACAAGCTTCGGTCCCCCTTAGTTCGGATTAACGAGGTTCTATTTAATATATTGATAAAATGAAGAGTTGGTCTGTCTGTTATGAGCATTGCAAGATATTTACCGCATGCAGAGGTCTGAAATTCTAAAATTAGTAGCCCCTAATTTTCACGAACATGTGCACCCCGAAGCAGGAATCTTACAATTTTGATTAATTTTCTTTTAATAAATTAAAAACCAAATTGGAAGCAATAAAATAAAGATATTTTCGTCTGTTTGAAGGAAAGCAACGCCACGTACTTCTGCTAGTAGATGATATATTCACCTATGGAATACCACTAAATTAATAATAAATCAAAATCTTATCAATGTTTACAACAAAAAAAGTTGTTTATATTTTCTAAAAACGCCTCATCAGATTCCTACTACGTATATACATCCTGATTTTCTAAAACATATTATATTTTAAAACGCTATACGTATTCCAATTGTTATTTTTAATAAGCTATGTGAAACTAGCACCTACCCACTTAAGCCTAGTAGGCAATAGGAAACATTTCCCCGGAAACATTGTTTTTCAACATGTTACCCTTGTTTCAGAAACAGTTGGCCTACTGTTGAACATTTTTTAATGTTGCTTTTGTGTTTCCCAGCGAGGAAATCATGTATCCCATGATCCATTTCAAATGGGTGACAAGAAACAATGTTGGCCAACATTTCCGATAGCAAGTAACGTTGGCCAGTCTGACTGCTATTCACACCGAGTGCATCAGTTACTGATAACTCTCTTCGTCATGCCATGATCATCCGAAAAAACTCTGGAAATGATTGAAATATTTCATACAAATACACTGTTGTGGGATGTGACAATTAGGACTGTAAAAATCGTATAACAAACAGAATGTTTTTATTAAAATAAGTGGAAAGTGTTCAGTTAGTGTAAGTGAATACGAACCCACCGCAGTTATCTTCTTCTTATGTCTTCTTGAATAGATTATAACTACATAGAAAGCACAAGCCCATAGCAGCATTCTCCTCAACATACCTCTTTCACTCAACTGAACTATGCACAGGAAACAAATGTTTCATCATTGTAGTCTGGAGGCGAAACAATGTTTCTTTAATGTTTGCAAACAATCTATTTCCCATTTTGGCCAACAGTTGTGAAGCAGTTGGGGAACAGTTGAGAAACAGTTGGGGAACAGCTGGGGAACAGTTGGGAAACAGTTGGGGAACAGCTGGGGAACAGTTGTTAAACAGTTGAGGAATAGTTGGGAAACAGATAGGAAACAGTTACGCAACAATGTTTCCAAGTGCGTACTAAGCTTTAGGCTATTGGTATTGCCTTCCATACTCCCCCTCCCCAAAAAAAGTCGGAAAATTGAACAAAGAAAAGTATTGAAATATCTTTTCTAACAAAAGGATTATTAATGACTGAATATTAAGTCACGGAAACTGTGAGGAGGGTAGCTAACAGCAAATGCACTAAATTCGTGTTTTTTTAACATCGCATCTTATTACCCATTCGTGTTAGAGAGAGTGGGAAACTATTTAGGGAAAAAACCCCTCAGTACATCCGATCGGGCACGAACCACGATCTCCCCGTCATCAGAAGTCTAGTCCATTGCGAGAGTAACGCTTTATACCATGCGGCCACCGAAGTGGGTCACATTCATGTTGTAAACCACACAATAAAAGAGGCAAACCTCAACCAACCCATTACCAACATCCCAATATATTGTGATTCTAACGTATTAGACCGCAGGCCCACCGGTGAGCTATATATGTTAGCTTATATGACCTTAAGTTCAGAGAACGCACGTTAGATCTTATAGTCTTGTTATTGCTAGTATTATCGGCTTCCTTCACCACTGAGCCATAACTCTGGCCTGTGTGTCAACTACATGAGGGCTGGGATTGGAAATCAAATCAAGAATCTCATCAGCGCTGTACTGCACAGAGTGTTTAGTTTGGTAGCCCTGCGCCTGAGACGTGAGCACGGGTCCCAGCATTTCAATCAACTGCGTGCGGCGTTCTACCTGCTCAAAGGGAGGGAATGAATTCGAAACAATCTGCGGACAACATCTCCAAGCTTGGAAGAAGCAAGTCACAAACAAAGAGACACATCTAGCTCGCCTTTCGTCTCTGTATGACTGGGTCCGAGCAGTATAAAGCGTTGGGCTCACGTTGCATTTGGTCATTGTTATTTTGTGCACCACGGCTTACCACCCGTTCGAGCTATTCTCATATTTACACTATTGAGGTAAGAGGGAGATAGAATTTAGAGAAATTATTTTTGAATTTGCGTGGAGGGAGAGTGTGAAAACATTTGGGGAGAATCACCCTCAGTACAATAGACTGATTCAAGCCCTGATCTTCCCTTCATCGGCAATTCAGTCAGTATATTGAGAGAGTGACGCTTCATTAGACCATGTGACCATTTAAGTGGGTTTAACTTCTTCTTTTTTGCGGACGGAGAAACGGGGCTTCGAATCATCTCGAATGTATGCACTTTGGGTGGTTTTCTTCTCGTCTCTTCCCACCAATTCGGCTGAATTTACTTTATGTTTCTTTCTTTAATCCTACCCCCTTAGATTTAACCGTTACTGACCATTTATGTTGAAGTTGTGACCCCATTGAGATTCTAATCAAAGGTTCTACATTATATTATATAAACAATTACTTACTTACTTACTCTTAAATATATTTTGGACACACAGCTCTTAAGATTAATTCGCTACTTTAAAACCTTAAGAACCTTCAGATTCATAATTTTAAAATCTTATTTTACTTTATAATTATCTGTGTATATATGCACCTAAATAAAAGTAATATTAATTCCTTTTTTTTACAATACAAAAAACAAGGGATCAATCTTATTAATTTACTTGCAAACATTATTTTACTAAGGATTGTCAAAGATTTATGTAGCTAATTATTATTTTTTTATTCATTATTAACAACTAGGTTTATTTTTAATTACAGAACAATTTCTAGACTGTCGTGATTGGGGTTGTTGAATGATATATGGCTACAGTGTATTTAAAAACTCGTGAATATGAACTCTTTAGGGCGCCTGCTTTAATTTTATTGTTGCTTCTAAAACGAAGACTATTAAAAACGTGATTTTAGTGGGCAAAGATATAAGGGTGGCCACAAGCGATTACGAGCTTACGATGGCGGCACTCCCAGGTGTAGAAGACCTTTAGATTCTATTGTTTTTATTTGTGTTTTTATATATAAAGAAGTGGTTTATTATTTATGAATAAAGTCTACGCCAAAATGGAGCTCAAAGGTATAAACATGTACGGGCACATAATACATACCTATATTATTAAAAATCTAACATTTTAAGGTTCATAACATTAAAAAAAAATTATGAAACGGTAGGATTCTCACATATTAAAGGGCGTGTCACGCAAAATGTAGCAGTTCAGAGATCAAAGTAAAAGGTTAGAAACATTATCTTAACTTCCTAAAAAATAAAGTTATTCATAATAGCTTCACAATATAAAATTCTACGATAGTAGTGTTGATTGTTTTAGTGGTTTTGAAGCATTAGAACTGCCATTCCCACAACAAACACAGCAGTGTGAGTATATTTACTGTAAGTAGGCGGTGACCTTAATATAAATCTTGACAAAAGTATGGGGCCTATCTGGAAGTCCATCGTCCCTTTGATTATTAATCATCCTGTGATTATGTTTATTGATTAAAAAAATCTCGATTTTTTAAAATTATTACTTGATAAATTAAATGTAGTAAACCACGCCCGATGAATTCGGTTGAGATAAGAACCTCGACCTCCCCGTTGCCGGAAATATAGACAAATATTGTGTGACAATAACCTTTGTACCTCTTAATAAATAAACAGACCAGTTTCACTAAATACAGACTGTACATAAAAAAAGGGGGCGGGCGCAACTTGTCGTTTCTGTATAGTTATTAAAGGCGTTACAGAAACGCAGTCTACGTTGAAAGAAGATTTACGTTGAGTAAAGGTTTAATCAAATTATAGTTCTTCCTTCAATGATTTTTTTTCCCCTTTTACCCCCTCCTTTCCAATAAACAACCTCCCCTAAAAATAAGTGGTAATTTACATTAAAGTTAAACAAGATGCTTTGTAGAACTAGCAAACCCTTCAATTTAGCCTCGCAATGATTGAAGTCGACTTTGGACCAGTAATCACCTGCTTCATCTAAATTGGACCTTCACGAAACTAATTGAGACACTTCTTTAAGACTATGATTGTGTACTTAGCTACCAACAGGGGCTCTGGAAGCTCTTTGTAAGTGGGGGGGCCCAACTGAAAGGCTGATCCAAAGGCTGATTTCCCCAGTAAGTTTTGTAATCCTGAATGACTCTATAAGATATTTGGACTAGGTTTCTAACTGCAAAATTTTGAATTTGAATGCCTACAAAGCTATTTAGAGTGGTTCTCGCTTGGAATGAAAAAATTAATAAAAAGATTAGATTCTTCTTGAAGCTTTTTGGAGTGATCTTTACTTGGATATTTTTTTATAAACATTGTATGCCTATAGAAGTTATTTAGAGTTTATTTTTAATCGTAAATACAGTTTAGCGTGTCCTTCTCCCACACACAGCCAACTCGGTATCTCTTACATTTGTGTGTGTGCCACGGGTCTTACTGCCTTCCCGGTCTATCCGCAACTATTTTGAGGAGTGGAAGATGTTTTGTCTCTTGGGAGGAAGATATTTATACTCACTTGCTTTATAGCTTTAGAAACTCGAAAGTTCACTGCCACACTTACAAAAGTACGCCACCTATCCCTATCTTGAGCTAGTTATCTTTCAGGTTAATTCTAATGTTATCCTATAATCTACGCCTAGGTCTTCCCAACGGTCTCTTCCCATTTGGTTTATCAGTCTGTACTCTGAACACAGTTCTAGAATTTCCCATTCACGCTGCATGTCCTGCCCACCGTAATTTACGAGACTTGATTATCCTAGCAATGTCATGTGATGAGTATAGGATATGTAGCTCATCATTATGTAGCTTCATCCCTTTTAAGACCAAATATATTTCTAAACACTTTGTTTTCGATCACCTTAAATTTGTTTCCTTCGTGTAAGGTAAGAGACCATACATCTATGAAGAACCGGTAAAATTATTGTTCTGTATATTCGAATTTTTATTTCCTAATTTACACTCTAATCTCCTAAATATTTAAACTCATTAACCATGTCAAATGATATGTTGTTCGCAGTGATCTCTAAATTATCTCCCCCAATATGTGTTCTCTGTGTGATCATGTAATTAGTATTTTCAGCCTTGACTTCTAAACCTATTTCCTTACTAGCCTCCAATAACATTTATTCATTTCCTGCCTCATCTTCCATAGTGTTGCCCAACAAAGCTAAATCATCTGCCTATAGTAATAGATGCATTGTACCGTTTAATGTCAACCCTTACCTACTCTTTTGCATTGCCCTAATTAAAAGTGGTTCTCAAACTGGGTTCCGTGAAGGGTTTCTAAGTAGGTTTCGTAGCTTTTATAGGGTTCCTTGTGATCAATAGTTTGAGAACCACTGCCCTAATAGCATACTCTAAAGCTACTATATTAAACAGTAATGAGGATATTGCATCTCCATGTTTCAAACCATTATGAATTTTGAAAATATCTGATAAGTGACATCTAACCCGTACCCTGTCACGTGTATCCGTCAAACACACCTCAATTAGTTTGACAAGTTTTTGGGTATCCCAATTTTAACTAAAATGTCATATATACATATATACCGTATATATTTAATCGAAGAACATCTATAGATACTGATAGAAAGTTTGTTCAAAATATTTAAAAAAAACTACACAATTTTGGAAGTTGTCGTTAAAAACCAACTATCAGTGCTACGCAAGCAACAACTTCCAAGCTTTGTTTGTTATCACATTTTGATTTGATACATAGTCCCTTGACCACTGATTGACTGCTGGTCAAAATAAATATTCGGGAAGCCGACATACTTTGTCCCCAAACACACCTTTTTATAGCTTTGATATAAATATAATAATTGAAACCAAACTTTCGACATTTATTTTATTTATTTATTATTTATTTATTTTGGTGTAAGGAAATATTTCATCTTCATGTTTGAGAATATCAAAGGAGATTGAAATAAATCTAGAGGAGTGGGGGGTGGAGGGGAATTTATTACAAGAAGAAGCGGATTTTTTTTTTTGAAAAGTGTGTCCTACCCCCATCTACCCTGGTTTCGCTAGCCATTTATACTTTATATCAAATACCAGATGATCATATTACTGTACGTATAAATATATAAAAGTACTGTACCTTTGGTAAATGTTATAACTGTCAGCTACTAAGATCGTGAATAGCCTACGTAAGCCTAATAATAGAACACTACCCCTATTTCATAGCGTTAGCTGTCATATAATTTTAAAATGTCTTCCCAAGGATATCAGCTGAATACAATTTTAAACCCAGATGATTCCTGTAAAACTGATTTTTTTAATTAATTATATTGAGAATGTTCTCCAAATCTGGGGTATTTTTTTAAACAATCAGACGGTGCCCTTGATCTTTCCTAGGAATGATGAAAGCAGGACTCGCATAGGGGGATTTAGATGGACGAATAACCTCTTTATTTTCAAGATCAAAGATTAAATTCTTAAAAATATCCATTTTAGGGGGTGCACAGGAGTAAGGACCTGAGCGTACAGGAATGTTGTCCTGAGCAATAATGTCATACGGCATGATATAACATTTTGCTCACCTTTCCATGATAACATCCGGGTAAAGACTAAAACAACGCGACAGTCTCTGTCCACAGTAAATAAACCCGGGAGGTTAACACAGACCGCAAAGGGGACACATTCACCAGGCGCGAATCCAAAGGACACTTCCTGACTGCCTAGATTCAACTTAGCCTTAGTATCGAACAAAAAACCATTCCTCAAACTTGTGTTGAACGGAAGGTTCGGCGCAACTAAAAATGAATGTTTCCAAGAGAATCGGTCAATCTTGATAGAAAAAATAACTTTACTGACTACTACCAAACATTGCCCATTAGCAACAGCATATGACTTAGGATTAATAGATTCATAAATTATTTTAACATTACCACTTAAGGCCCTCGGCCCTGTTGAGTGCAAGTCTAAAACCTATTTTGTGGGATGTTGGGCGGGAGGGTGAAAGGCGTGGCGTGGCTTCACAACCGACCAAGTTATCCTTCCGCACCAACAAGAACAAATGGATCACGAAAAACGTAGATGGCGCTAGCTACCGGACAGGTATTTCGGAAAAATCATACGTTTGAAAATGTCTGTTTTCTCAAGAACGAATGAAATTTTTATACTAATATTTTCAACACCTCTTCTAAGATAATGTATCAATGTTTATTAGGTGTTACATTTTCTTACTTTTTGTTATGCAGCCGGCAGTTCTCTATTGAAAAATGTCAAAATTATTGATATTTGATCACTGTTAAAATTATAGAGGTCGGTATATAAAAAGTATAACATAATAAACATGCTTCTATTCTTGAACAAACCGTTTCCGAAAAGAAAATTTCAAAACAATAAAAATTCTTGAAGATAACCGTTTGCTCACATGGCTCTGCATTTCCACCCCAAATGAAAAGGGTAAATCGCCTTAAATTGCAAACAAACGAATGGCTAGCTCCAGTGTCAAATAGACCCAAACACATATCTGAACCTACACAAATCGAAACAATGGGACATGGCACACGTGGTGAAGGGAGAAAAGGAACGACCGGACCACGACCTCAGACACGCCTTCATGAACCCACGGGGTTGTTTCCACTAGCATTCTTATTCCTGCCATTAGAAGGTAAGGGATGGCACGATAAGGCCTTATTGCTGGCCTTGGATTAGAACCAGCACGCTCGCGTTATGTCGCAGGCGCATGCGCATACATGTATTCTCTTTCCGAGAGTAGGGTCCCCTCAATCAGCGAGACCAGGGAATAAAGTTATTGGATAGTGGTCGCTTGTTAGCAAAAACAAAATGGCGAAGGGTCGGAGGAGATATATTTTCAAGAATGATATCAATTAATCGGTGCTCCTTGATTTCGGTGCTAAGCACACGATCTGTTTCGGTGCTCGACCAAACAAAGTTCCAGAGTGATTCCCGGGGGGGATTGAAATCGGTGCACAACCTCTCCACATAACCTTTCTCTAACTTTGTTATGTAATAGCGCGTTCAAAACCAGGTCGATCACCGCCCTTAAGGAACATTTTCCCTGTATCCCCTGAGAAAATAGCTTGGTCAAGAACCCAGACACCTTCGTTAGGCAGAGTCAAAAACTCCGGTTCACCGACTAACTTCAGACACGACGCTCCTTTTATCTCTACAAGGAAGTCAAGTAAGGTCACGTGATTCACCAGAATACGACAGGGCCAGTTTCATAGTCAAATTTAGTACGCCTCAAGTGCGGCGCTACACTAAGCACATGACGACACCTACCTAAACCAGAATGGAATGGGCCGTTCTCGCATTGGAAACTGGCCCATTCCATTCTGGTTTAGGTAGGTGTCGTCATGTACTTAGTGTAGCGCCGCACTTGAGGCGTACTAAATTTGACTATGAAACTGGCCCAATATCTCGATCAAGACCTTACTCTGACACTTCGCGTATACTACAAGCATGATCGGGCTGGTGGGAGGAGTCATAGCTGGTTCACCACCCACATACTTATCCATACCAGAGTCAGCTGAAGCTTCCCCAACCTCACTTATCCACCCACATAATATGGATCACAAATCACTCACCGTAGCGTGGGGGTAACAGGGAAACCCCATACCGCGAGCTCGGCTAGCAATCGGTCGCGGCTCATCTTGTAGACCTCTGATTTCGTCAACTTGGCCGAAGGCTTGTCATCAGATTTAGGTGTAGGCGCCGCGTGGTCACATACAGCGTGAAACAAAAACAGGCAAATATAAGTACAAGTTTTACAACAATAGAAAATGACATGAAGGATCCCTAACAGTTATCCTGACAACCGCAGAAGACTACCCCACTCCACTAAGCTATATCAGAGTGGTGCAACTTCTTTCTAGTACTCAGCCACTTCCCTCCCATACCCTCCCCGGTGAGAAATGATGATAGTCATGGAGGTAACAAGAGTGGATATTTTATTCAATGACAATATAAATAATACAAGCACAAGAACTCAGTGAAGTAGGAGTAGAGAGTGTCTTTAGTCGTAAAGAAAACTCTCACGGTTAAGCCAACAATGAGAATAAAAGAGCGTTAGCCCAACCTTAGAGACGTCCAACGAAGAAACCAGAGAACAAGCTCAACTGTCCAAGTAATGCACTATTAATACCAATAATAGACATAAATAGAACACAAGTGCCTTAGGGGCGTCAAACAGGACTCTTGTATGATACAAGCAAATCAAATTAACGTTAGGATGATTAGCCACAATCCAAACGTGACTCCAAGAAAGAAAAACTAAATAATCCTATAATAGTAATATACGGCCATATCCAAGAGACGAGATAACCTTCTAATACCTGGCCTGAGTTAATGAGAAGGGAATCGTCAGAGCATGACAACAAACTATAAATTCGCTTGCCTAGTGACACGCCATTATGTAACCTATAAGTCTTGTGACACAGGGAATAAAAGTATATGTAGAATAAAGAACTAACTTCTCGCCAGTCCGATGTCTGAAAAAACCTTTAAATCAGAGGATATACAATTCAGTTTTACAAGTAATACTGTACCAATATGAATAAAATCTTTAACATATTTAAATATGTAGCTATCAACCATGTTGTTTACCATCTGCCAAGACTACAATATATTTAATGTTGGATATTAGCTTGTATATTGGTTTCAGAAACCATATTCTGTTGAAAGCTCGATATAATGAAATAAAATATCTTAAAACATGATTACATTTGTTTGAATGACAAACTATGTGTAGTTGTCTTACGTTCAAACAATCATTTGAGTTATAGGCCTAGGCTTGTAGAAAGGATTATTATTATAATATAACAATTTATTTTAAAAGTTGGCTCATATTTATTTAAATAGCATAAGACTGCTAACAATATACATGCAGTAATACATAAACATAAAAATATCTGAATAAACAATGGTTACCGTACTGTACATAAACAGGAACATACAACACAAAACAATTAAATATGTAAACCAAAACTATTTATACTGTTCATAAATACTTAAACATTGACTTCACGCATTTCTTAAATATTATTTTCTAGTCTCACCTTGAACATGTCTAGTATAGAAGAACGCTTTAGCTCTTGGGACAGAAGATTAAATAAAATCTCTCAATTCCCTATCAAATATAGATTTTTTTTTGTGGACATTTTATAGAGATGATAATTTGGCACTTGCGCGAGCAATTGAAACAGCATTCTCCATTCAAATCGTCAAGGTCAAGAATATGGACGAATTTTAAACATTTTTCTTATGTTGTATACTATTTTGAGGAAACAAGGATTGCCTTAAAAAGCGTATTTTGGGACTTTAATTTAATACAGTTTCCCAAGGACCTCTACCATACTAGGGGTTATGGAATACCCCCCAGACCTTCTTGTCTGCACCCCTCCTGGAGAAAAATCCTGCGGGCACCCTTGATAGGTAATAACTATATATACATATATATTGAAATAATGCAAACTGTGTACAAGGAAATGAAACCAATAAAGACATGTAAACACTGTTTTAAATATTATTAAGGTAATTATTTCAAATTTAATGTACCTGCCTGAGATGCTCCGGTAGAATTAAGCTAATTTATAGGTCTAATTGTAATATTTTGAATGAGACAAAAAATACTATTTGTCGCATGTTATACAAAAATTAAATTTATTTTATTTTACAGAAACAAAGTTTGTTATGGATCTAGTTAATTTAAATAAAATACAATGAAAAAAATTTCTGGAGATAAAATAAATATGTTGCCAAATAAGTTTAATAAATTTGGTTAAGTTACTAAAGAGTAATCATAATAGTTTCTGGTAGTTGGTGGCTTGAAGTAAGAATGTATACAATTGGATGAAAATTAGAGTGATCTCACCATGAAAAAGAAAAAATGTATTTAGGGAATCTTGACAAGAATTACTTGAGATTTCAAATCCTCATATTTGGATCTAGCGTGAAGAACTTTTCTTCACAAACACTTACAGTTCATTAAATGACATTGCACTCTCCTATGAACTTGTTTAATACTTACAAAATCACATATTTACTATTTTAATTGTGGTTTTAAAAGACACTAGGCATATTAACGACAATCAAAGACCCTTGTTCGAATTTTAAAATGTTCCAAATCCTCTCACTACAATGCTTTGTCTGTGGAAAGAAACAGACTCAACAAATAGTCCAAAATAATTACTAGAGTAGTGAAAGAGCAATTCGGATTTAATTAGCTTGTAAAATGTAGAAATAATTAAATGTATTCAAAGAATAATGAAGGTTAGAAAATTATTAGGGAAATTATGGAGATTTACTAAAAGTAGTGGTTTTGACGTCTCTGTCAAAATTCAAACATTGCGCTGTAAATGAATGAAACAAAATAATATGTCCTTGAATATGGCTACTTCCAAGCCTACCGCTAGAATGCATTAGTGGACCTTCTTTGTTTGTAGACAAACTAAATCTCCTCTTGACGAAAAAAAATGACTTTCTTGCAAATTTAGAGATAAGTGGATTAGAATGAGTATTTACACTTTATATAATTTACATAGTTTATTGGTATCATGGAGTAAGGAATTGCATCCATGAATATGATAAAATAGAGAAATTAAAACATTTAAATCATAAAGAGAATTTGGTCGAAAGCCAAAGCTACCAACTGTAAAATGGATTCGTCGAACAGCTAAAATATATTTAAAATTATTAATATTTGTAATAAATAAAAAAGGGGGGGTAAGATAATTTCAGAATAGGTATAACATTTGGGAATATATCAACGTGATTCATTTGTTAATGTTTATAATAATATATGAATATACATCTGAGGTTGAAACTTTAAAGATGTAGTCTGCACACCATTATTTAAGAGAAAGAGAAACATTCAAGTATCTCTCTCTCTTTCTTACACACATTCAAGGCAATATGGCTTTTTGACTTCATTCTTAATTTGTACATCAACAAATTTATTTCATTTTCATTTTAATGAAAAATGAATAATTAGAAATGATTAATTACTATAGATATATTAATATTACTTATTGATTTTGAAATAAAGCAATATTCAAACATTATATATTCGTTTTAATATAAAGAAATACCGTACAAATTATAAAATTATAAATTGCTTTCTATAATGTTTACAGCAGTGCAGCTTTGAAAATGGCTCCTTCCATTTCTAGCTAGGATTTAATGTTTAGGTTATGTATATGTTAAGGATAGAATCAAGATGATACAATTAATTTGAATTAGTTACTGATAAAATACATAAAATGGATAAGCAAGGTGAGATGAAATAGTACAAGTATATCCTATATAATAAATTATCAAAAGTAGTTCATGCAGCTGTTGTATGGACCTGATCTAGACTTTCGCCTTTAGTATTTTATTTTTAATTTGTACTTTTAAACACACTAACTCTTAAAGCATTTACACAAGTATTAATTATAAGTGGAAATGTAATTTACCATTAAGGAGGATAGTAAAGCTAACCCGAACGGGTAGTAAGACGCGGTACTAATAATAATAACATTAATGTTGGACTAAGGCTATAAGATTTCATATTTAACAAAGTGTTTGTAACAAGGCTATGTCATGTAGAAAATCATAAATGATTTAGGCCTAACACACACAAGCCCATATGTTTAATGGAATAACTCTTTTAGTAGGCACATAGCCTAGATAAAGAGTTTTATTTAAATTAATTTGTCAAACATTTGGAGGAGATATTAGCTCAATTTATAAATGATACAATTATTAGCAAATAAAAAAATATATGAATTAGTACTAGTAAAATTAATACTACAGGTAGCCTAAATAAAAGCTCTCAGTTTGATAGAAGGGATGGTAGTGGATAAAAGGGGATCTTTTTTTTTACATAGGCTGAATCACTTAGGAATGAACCAAACAAAGTAGGCCCATTTCTCCAAAAGATAACATTTAGGTTTATTTGTCTATACTTGTGACACATATGCCAATCTTGCAAATTATCAATATGGCACAAAAACATACCTATCTTGGCTAGTATCAATATGTACAGTAGTAGGCCTACAATTTCTGCTTTTTTTTCTCTATAGTTAAAAATTTCACATAATAAAAATAATAACGCCCAATTGGCACATTTGTTTGTCCTTAACATTCAGTAGGCTACTAGTGATATTGGCTCCCAAAGTAGAAATATAATAATAACTCAAGGCATGACCATTTTTTTTTTCAGAAATTGAAATTTTCTTTAGTGAAATATTAGAAAAAGAACAAGATGTGTCCGCTGGGATGGCGGCGATAATAACACTATTAAAAGTTTTGGAAAAAGACAAGTGTAAGTATATTTTTAATTGCTAATCTTGTCTACATCTCCTTTAGTAGGAAATAAGAATGAGACATAGGCCAAGATTCCACTTTTGTATGCATAGACTAGGTATGTATGCCCTAAATATTAATTACTCAATATTCAGTACATCAAATAGGCTTAGACATGAAAAAAATATAAATAAACATAGATTTAAGGATTACCTTTGGAAAAGATAAAATAATATTTTTCTACACATTTAATCTTATACAAAACTAACCATACTGTAAATCTTCACTATGTATATATTAAGTTATACGAAATTCAATCGAGGATCAGGAGGTCACACAAAATATATTTTGGGGTGAGGGATGGGTGAGACATTGAGCTTCCCAACTCTAGGTGTTCTGAAATTATAAAAAATTCTCAGGTGACAAGGGCAACAATGAGAACACTTAGTGGTGTAGGGGCATTTAATATCCCCCAGTTAAAACGGGGGGCCGGGGGTTCTCCCCCAGGAAAATTGTAAAGTTTCAGGCGATAACTGGGCCTTGAATTGAGGTTTTAGGCAACTGTAGTTTTAAAGTTATTTGTTAAAATTATGAATATTTCAAGCTGCAAGATCAACTTAAAACCTAACTAAGTTCTCTATCAATAAAAATTAAATTCCAACACTATTCTCACAAGGAAATGGTGAATCCAATGATACTATAATCATATTTATTTTAACCTATTTTATTTTTACAACATTTACACAACTTAAATGTAGCCTAACATACTAGAACAACGTGTCATTTGATCCATGATCTCTTAAAATATTATGTAATCCTATACTAGCCTACGATAGTCAAATTGTTTATTTTGTGAATACTAACTGAGATTATAATTTATTAATAAATTGAATGGTAATAAGGTTATATCAAGTCAGCTGAGTAATTATAATAATGATGGTTGGGTTAAGCTAGGCTGAAAATAAACCTAATAATTATATATACATTATATAGCCTTAAAATATATATTATTTATTACTTTATTTTAAGATTTTGACTTCCAGTGGAGGTGTTCGCTCGGATCTTTACTACATTTTTGATTAAGTTTTAATGAAGCACTCTGTGAGTTTGCTAGATGTAAAATTATTAGAGTGGATGTGCAAGTGTGTTTTCGTTTGGATAAGAAAATATTAGTTAACCAAATATAAGAAATTTGCTGAAAAAAGAGAGTGAAGTGTGGTTACTGCAGAAGATTATTATTATTTTTATTACTATCATCATTGGCAATCAGATAAATTTATGCCAGGATTGAGGATTGAACACCGGACCCAAACAATATTGTACATTAATTAATGATACTAGGAGCAATAAGTAGAAAGAATTTGTTCACCTTACCACTGACAAGTAAATGAACTTCAAACAGAGGCTGCTAGGACAAACCTTTTGTTTTATTTTATTAAGTTAAATTGTATTCTAGTTAAAAAATATTTTAATCAGATGATAGCTTTCTCTTAAAAGTTCAACCATGTGTTTATTTTGGTTGTATGTTTAACTAGGACTGACATTGAAGAAAGCAACGCAATACCATCTTGATTCCCTTGGAACATAAAATGCATTTGTACTATTGGCATCATAAAGCCACAACTGAGTTGCCGGTGGCTGTGACATAGATGATAGCTCTTAGTAGCCGATGATATCCACACATCCACTATGAGAGAAGAACAACCCTGATTATAGGACAATCCCTGGATAGCTCAATGTTAAAGTATTGGTGCGCTAAGTCAAAGGTCCTGGGTTCATTTCTCATGTCCTGGTATAATTTTTCAATTTATTCATATAGGACCGACATGTTACATTGCTCACCCTTGTTTCTTAACTTTGTAATGAATGTTGAACAAGACAAAGTAATCTTTAAAAATAACTTTACTTTTTTTAATCAGTGTTTCTTGGATTGAAATTTATGTGATGTTAGGTGAAATGTCTGTATTTTTACAGCTGAAACTGTTCAAGAGTTGGACTCAAACTTTCAAGTAGCTGTAGATACAATGAAAAACACAGACTATCCAGTAACTGCCGTCGCATCAGGCTGTGAGCTGTTTCTCAGGTTTATTACCCTTGCTAAACTTGATACAAAGGTAATTCACAACAGTTTGTTGTTAGAATACAATAGTTAAGCTATTATTAGCAACTATGACCAAAAGGGTTAGGTAGTGGTTATGGTGGGAGTGTAGGGAACACAAAAAACTGTCAGTGTTTTTACGGTTTTTATAGCAAAACTTTTTTTTGCCAATATATATAGACCTTAATTTTATTTACATAGTGACCTCAACAATTGTTCAATTACAGTTTATGTCATGAACATAAATGAAAAACATTTTAAATTAAGAAAAAAGCTGTCATTCAATTCCAGGACACCCTTGACCGATATTCGAGAACTGTTGATATGAACATGGGAAGAAAATTAAACTCTATAACTCTACTGGAGAAATATTCAACTTATTTTGGCTAAACAAATGTTTTGCTATAGAAACAGCAAAACACTGTCCTTTTCTTGCGTTCCCTGGACTCCCACCCTAAGAGATGTGACTCCGATCAGGGGAGTTCGTAGGCCAAGCTTGATTGGTTGCATTCAGGACATTTTATTTACATTGTGATTTACCATTCTTCCATGGCTGATACAAATGTACAAATTACATCTCTCTAGCTATATTTTTGTGTTGTAGAATATTCTACTATTGAAACCACACTGATACTTCTTTTTTAAAAGAAAACTACAAATTATCCTTTAATACTCAGAAATACAAAATAAGCATCTAAAATAAAAACTTGACATGCAGCTTTACCCTCATAGTTTATGTGCTCCATTTTTACAAAAATTACATAAACTCAACTTGCAGTGTCATAGTAGCTGAAGCACTCTTTTGTCTATGACATGGTTGGCGAACATGTTGCACATGAGAAGATTTTCTTTATAGTATTCACAAGCTTTAGAAAGGTCCCCCCCCCCCCCCCCCCAAACCATGTCTTGAATAAAAATTAAAACTAAATATATGAATTTCCTATAAATGTATTATTGTGACAGTCATTAATTTCATCTCTTGAAAAGTAGATAAGCTAATTATTAAAAAAGTGTGTGTAATTTATAAAATGTTTGTATTCACATGGCTACAATTTTTCATAAACATCTCTTACATCAGCTACAAAAACTTTTTGACTATTGTGTTATCTATTGCTGTAAAGATTAATTACACTCACATAGTCAGTTTTGCTACTTAAAATTCCAATGGGCATACAAAATAATCTGAACATTATTGACATGTTGGATACATGCTATCGCCACTCTAGGGTGTCAAATTCAATAGCTAACTTCAACAGAAATTTTTACTGAGAAAGTTGGGGTCAAATGATTTGCAGAACTCACTTTTTATAAATAATTCTTTAAAATTCTCTATGGTTATCTCATACTATCCACTCCTGGTTTAACAACAACATAAGGTACTGATAGTTTAAAGTTGCACTATGCCCCAGTGTAGGAAAATTTCCTGTAGTCCCTAAGCTGGCAAAATCCTGATACAAAAGAAATATATTCGTGTATTCCAACCTCAATACATAAATTAAATTTTATACTCTTTTTTAACAGACATTTGAGGCTTGCAAGAGCATTATGTTGCACCGGGGTCAGCTTTTCCTCAAGAAATTGATGGAAGCTAGGGGGAAAGTCGCTAAACTTGCAGCGGATTTCATCGTTGATGGTTGTGTAAGTGTTAAATAATTGGCACATTGTTAAATGTCTAGAGTTTTGCATAAATTATTATAGTTTGCACAGATCAACATCTTGAATCATGGTTTTGACAGGCAGGAAAAACAAAAACAACCCTGAAAAGTAAAAGAATTTGACAAAAAATAGAGATAAAGCAGGGAAATTAAATTTGTGTCTAAAAACACAACATTTTTGTTTAGTAACTATTGGCATTATTTTTAAAACATACCATATTGTGGTCATTGTAATAAATGGAAGGATTGTTACTCACCAAGGAAAACTTGAAATGGGTAGATCAGAAGAAGAAAAAAAGTTAAGAAAAAAATTTAAATTTGATGATAGAAGTTGTACAGCCACCTTGAGAATGAAAGTTGAATGTTTTGTTCCAGAGAGTGCTTACACACTCCAGATCCCGTGTAGTCTTGTTGGCCATGAAAGAAGCAGCCAAGGCCAACAAGAGGTTTGAAGTGTATGTTACTAGATCATCTCCAGACAGCAGTGGGTAAATATGCTTTCAAATAGACACACATAAACATTGGCAATGGTGAACTCAAAGGTGACAAATAGAGCATTTGCTGACCCACTCTCCTAGACCCCAAATAATTTTAATAAAAACTTGAATTATATTAAATATAATTAACATATAGAACACTGAAATGAGTCAAATGAATTGGCTACATTTTGAACCAAGATTATGATTGGATATTCAAAAGCTGTCTTGTTATGCACATTAAAATTAGTTGATACCATACTCCTGAAATTCACAATAATTGTAAAAAGCACAAAAATAATAGATTCAATACATTACATGCGGAATTTTAGTCAGATAAAGTATTAATACTGTCTTGTTACCTGTTCAAACATCTATTTAGCTAATTTATAAAGAGCAAATATCATCAAAATAATTCTATTGTTTGAAACTAAATTGTATAAATTTAGAACATTTGATTGATTTTTATTATAAGTAGGCCTACTCTAAACTGAAAAATAAAGTCATGCACTGGACTTACATTATAGTTGTCATAAGTTACCATAAAGACAACTCCAAATAGCTTTTTAGAGGTGGTTAATATTCACTTTCATTTTCTTAGACTCCTGCAAAATTGTATTCTGGTTACGGTCTTGGTTGGATGCCCACCCCCAAAGTAAATTTTTGGATGCCCCGTTGAACAATGGCATGACTTAGAAATTTCCCTCGGGACAATTATTTTGTTATTTATAATAAAAAGTTGATATTTTTCATTAATTATTTCAGTTAACACCATGGCTCTTACCAGCTTAATCTAAGGTTTAGGAAGGGGTAGGTTATTTGAAAGTGCACCATCATTAACATAGAGAAGGGATTAGAAAACCACAGTAATAAATCACATTTGGAATACCACCCTCAAAGCACCTGGTTGAGATTCAAACCTCGAACTTCCCATCACAGTAAGTTTAGTCTATTGGGAGATTGACATCGATGGGGGTGAAAAATAATGTTAGCTGAAGCACCACAATATGCTGGGATATTTTCCTTTAAATGTGTGTGAACTCAAAGAAAACAAAAAATAGACATTTAATAAAATAAAATATTTATCTTAGTAAATTGCTTATAACCCGGATGGGTAGTAAGACGTGGTGTTAATAATAATCTTGGTAAACATGAGAGTCTCGATTATCTGACCTTCGGCCATCCAACATTCTGTTTTATACAACATATTATATAATAAAAGTTGCATTAAGTAATTTAAAATACATTGCTATTTTTACTGAATAAAATAATAGCTCTGTAATTTATTACATTATTTATATCATACTGTAGAATTATTACTAATAAATCTTATATCATACTTAGTCTGAACTTCTATTTAATTTGGGCTGGTTTGTTTCCCACAGCCTCCAATCCATAATCCCATACCATCCAATATTTTGACTATCCAACTACCTGTCAGTCTTGTTTAGGTCAGATAATTGAGACTACTGTATTTTAATTAGTAATCATTTTAAATTAAAAACATACAAGTGATGTGTTTGAAAAATGTATTTTGTATATGTATTCAAATCTTGGACCCTTATGCATCATTCACCAATGCTCTATTATATTGAGCATTCTATATTATATTAATATTATAATAACATTTGTAGTTTTCATAAAACTAATAAAGATTTGCACCTTAAAGCCAAATGTCCTTGGTGTATATAATACATTTTTAAAATATATATCTGCTTATCAAAAACTGTCTAAATGAACAGTTGTAGATATTGTGTTATTTTTCTGGAAAAAATAGTTGACAAAGAGCATTTAGAAGTACAGTAGAGCGTCGATAATTCAGACTAATTGGGGATCGACCCAAGCCGAATTATCAATTTGTTCAGCGTTTCAAAAATACAGTACCTATATCAAAAATTAAAAAAATAAGCATGTACAGGATACTTATGAAAACTCATTGTTAAGGTAGAAACATTTTCACTTTATTTAAACAACAAACTTAATTTATTTTATTTGTTGCTAAATATTACAAATTCTGAAGCAATATAATAAGGCAAAAATCTAACAGCAAAAGTCTCATTATTTTTTTTTTGGAGCAAGGGTAAGGGTCAAGGTGCAATTTTTGGTGGCCATGTCGTTGATCCTTCATAGTAACACACTTTGCATAATAGTGCACTCAGGCTGCCTTTTAAGCCAAGACATAAGAGTTTCCAATGCGTTGAATGCATCGGCTTGTGAAGGTTCGGCAGCTCCATCATCATCGTCTTCACTTTCATATTCGCAGGTGGGCTTGTCCTCAGCTACAATGTTAGCTATTTCTTCATAATTTAAAATTCGATCCAAGGTCATTTTCATCATTCAGTAACCACTTGTTTGCATCGCTTTTGTCACAGTCTTGAAAACCTGGTATTGTGGCTAAAAACACCCCTCTATTAAAATATTGAATATTGATAGCAATCTGGTTATTTTTATAAATAAAATAATATTTTTTCTTGGTGATGTGGATTATCGACGATCCGGATTTTTGACGTCAGAATTATCAACGCTCAAATGCATTAATAAATACAGGTGCCAATCAATTTTCATAAATATAAATTTTTAGTGAAGTGATGCAACGGCAACTGGAAGACTGCAACATCTCGTGCACTGTGATCCTCGACTCTGCAGTTGCATATGTGATGGAACAAGTGGATCTAGTCATGGTGGGAGCTGAGGGTGTGGTGGAGAGTGGCGGCATCATCAATAAGGTAGTATACATGATCAAAGTAACGACTCTGACAAACCAGATCCTGGTTATAAACAAGTGCTTGGTTCACATACACCTCATCCACATTACACTGAATACCCTTTTGGAGGTAACTGTTTGCCTACTGTTAGAAAATTATGTCTTTCTCTTGTTTCCGCGTGGTCAATTTTCCCTAATATATGACAAATTTTGCAATGCTCGTTCATCGATGTTGCCACTAGCTTCTTACCTAAGCACATCACCTTCCAACATAACTGAAAGTGTGGAGGTTTGGCAACACTTAACCATGAAAGAGAGAAAAAGATAAAGCCTTTCTCCATAAGTCTTGCAGTTTCCTCAGCGGTGATATTCAATGTAGTTTTCCTCTTGTTTTTGTTGTTTTTAAATTTTTGTGTTTATGATGCTATTGGATGCTTTTATGTTGATGCAACTTTTAAGCCCTTATATAATATTTACTATTTTTGTTGATAAAATTAAATATTTAATCGTTAGTTTTGTAATGTTTTCTGCTCAGGTTGGAAGTTTCACTATGGCAGTCTGTGCTAGAGAAATGAAGAAACCTTTTTATGTACTCACAGAGAGTTTCAAGTTTGTCAGACTGTATCCTCTTAACCAACAGGACCTACCTAATGAGTTTAAGGTAAATACTAGTCGTATAATTAATGCTTATCATGTTTTCTAAGATACTGATTCGAAATTGGTCAGTACTCTTGACCACTAGCAATACAAAGTTTGATTGAAGTGCTATTTAGATCATATAATTTTACTTTACATCCATTACTGTTTCCTGCCTATGGTTTGGGTCAGTTTTTTTATTTAGTAAATATAATATGAGTAGTATAGTTCCAGTCTAGATTATTTAAGATTAGTGGTTTAGTTCTACTCTAGGTGTAACTGGCAGTGTTTAATGTGTACTTATCAGGGTTGAATTTAACTCCTAGGAAACAAAGCTTTATTATTGACCAGGGGGAAAGCATAGGAAATTTTGACTTGGCTTAACCCTTCAATTGCCAAGGAAAAAAAAAAGGCTAAAAGTGCCAAGCTATTTTGCTGAAAAATACAAGATTTTGTTTAAATTTCAATGACTCATTAATCTTTGAGCTTCTTGTATTCAAATTTTTACATAAACTAGCTAACATGCTTGCCAATCTGATTATATAATTATACATATACTTTTTTAATTTTTTTAATATAATAAAAAATCACTAGCCAAGATATTTAAAAAAAATCTTACTGTTTTATTTAACATTAATTTTTAAGTTTTGAAAATTTAAATATTTTGAAATAGAATAAATCACTGAAAAGAACATAAAAACTGAGTAAGATTTACGCCAAAATTGGGTTATGCATAGCAGCTGTTTCAGTGACCATCAACTTAAGCAGGGTTATAGTAAAATAAATAATTGGCTTGGAATCAAAATAGTGTGGGGAGGGGGGGGGGGGGGGGGGGAAGAGACTTCAAACCTGGTACTTCTGCATAATAATGAAGTTTATTTCATCCTAATAGGAATCACTCGTATTCCCACTCATATTATCAATGTCAGTTGCCACTTCTACTTGTTACGATCTTTCACTTTCCCTAAAATATAATTCCTAAGTATTTCTGTGTCTTGAATCACAGCTTTTCTTTTAGTAACTATGTTTACAAACAAGGCCAAAGATAAAACCCAAAAAGTTAGAAAATAATTATCATGTTCGATATAGTGAAACTCTAAGCGCAAAGACAAATAAAAGTAACTTGAACATAAGAGAATGCAGTGGAAATAAAATCTGCCCTATCTGTTGACTTAATACTGAACTAAGAGCTCGAAAACATGTGATCGCTGTCCGCGGCGTTGGCAATTTTAGCAAATATCTCGCACATTGTTCTGAGCGACATTGGCACTCAAAGGGTTAAAATTTGCAGTAAGACTAATTTCTGTTTAATTACTCTCATTCTGAGCCGATATGCACATCATAAATTAATATTAGTATGGGCCCGCTGCAGTGGCCAAAGACTAAGGCATCATTCTCATGTTAGACTGGCTTGCTGAAGACTTGGAGATTTAGGTTTGAATCTTGGTCAGGTCTACTGAGGATGGTTTTCCTAAATGTCTTGCCAGTCTCCTTCCACGCAAATTCTGAGTAGATTACCTCTAAAACGCTACCTTCATCCTCCCTAATCAATTAGAGTAATTATCATGTATAATTCATTCACGACCTAAGTTTACTTGGATAACAGCTCAAAATGTTACTAGCAGTCCCTGATATATATCACTACATCAACAGCTGACATCTATCACTTTGGATGAATGTAATGAAAACGTATGGTAATATATTAATGTGATAGTTAACCACAGTAATTTAGACCAATATTATTTATATATTTATTTGAGGACAGACACAAAGTTTATTTATCATTTTATTCCACTTCAAAAATATATTCACACCACTTTCACAAAAACTTCTAATGAACATAGCTTCAAAATGGCGACCGACGAATTTAAACCATATGTTTGAACAAGACGGCAAACAAGTTTTTTACAATGGAGCAGACATGCAGTTGATAATAATATTTTATTCAGTTAAATATTTCAAAATACAAGAATTTTCTTTTTCCAAGTAAATACGATGCCTGTATTAAAAGGTATTGATCTATGCACTATATTACACAAAATCAATAACGTTCCAAAACGAAGAATAAGTACTTTTAATTATGTTTAAAATATTGTCTCGAGTGGATAAAAAGAAATATTTAAAAAAATGAAATAGTATGAGAAAACTTAAGTTTACGTTATTTTAAATGTCATATATAACAGGAAATTAAAGATCTTTACATTTATAACAAAACAGTGATCTTTTACAAGTGTTGGTAACCCAAAATCTAAACATATGATTTTAAAACTGTCATCCAGGTATAAACCTATCGTGAACAAACTTTATGCATATAACCTGAAAAAGTAGTAATATGCGGTGATACAAAATATTAGTATGGATAAAATCTAAGGTAGTTGATTTGTATGTTGTGTTAATAACTGGATTCCTTAGCTTTGAATGAAATATCACAAACAATTGTGAAATAAAACATTTTCTACATTATTTTAGTGCATACATTTGTATGTATATATTAAATAAGCACAGTATAATATTTTTTCAAACCTATTTAATATTCGATTCAGGTTAGCTTCAAATTAAAAATGTGGACCATGCGTACCCCTACACTGAGAAAGTTTATCCCATGTCATGGTGATACATTTGCTTAACCTTAACCTCATTATGCTCTCTTAGTTTTAAGTCAATGATATTCAGTATTGACATGCCTGCAGACTATTAATACCAGGGTCACGATCAACTTAACGTTCACTTAACTCGCATACAATGTAACAGTTCTCATGTTTTTAAATGCAAGCCATCACGATGCAATTAACTTAACAATCACTTAACTTAAGAGTTGTCCAGGGAAAACTTTCACGTTAAGTGAACGTTAAATGAAGAGTACCATGTCCATATCTAGTCAATCATATTGCGAGCAACATCAACACATCTTTCCAAGACCTTAGCCCAGTCAGTAGCGTGTATACTGATCAAAGGGTCCCGGGTTCAATTCCTAGCATGGCTGAAAAATTTATCATTAGTGAAATTTAGGTTTACCCTTTCACAGTGGTGAATTAACAGCCGGAAACTGGATGTTGTGCCTGTTCTAGTCTTAAGTTAGATTTTAAGGCATATGAAGCTACTACAGGCCTAGCAAACCGGTAGTGGAAAATATATAACTTGAATAAAAATTTGACCCAGGCCACAGGCTGGAAACAGTAATGGTGTAAAAGTAAAAATAACCATGGCTATTTAGTATTTCATTTGTTCATTTGGTGACATCAACAAGACTATATACCACTTTATTTGTTTGTTTATGGTATGCAGACACATTTTTTCCATGTTTTGCAAACTTTAAAACATCGTGGCCTTTTTTTAAAAATTTATTTTTTGGATCCACTAAGTTTCTATTGCAATTGCTTGTAGCCTAATCAACCCTAAAGGATTGGGTTTCATTTTAGTGAACAATTTGTTATGAAACAGTCCAAATTTACTGTCCGTTTTTCATCGAGTTATGTTAATTTCCGTGAATCCTGATCACAAATTAGTTTCTTTGCATTATGTTAATTTTAAGTTGATCGTGATCCCAGCATAATTTAATACAATTAACTAACCGTAGTGTTTAAAGTTGCAATACAACCAATCCAAATGTTTTATACAATTACTAATGCTCATAGTTATTTTGTCTGATTTCAAGGAATGTAAAACTTAAAATACACAAAACAAAAGTTTTACTGGTTGTTCTCTATGGTTGTAAAATGTGGTATTTTAACTTACATAACGAAAATAAATTTAGAGTTTTTGAAAACAAGGTGCTTAGAAAGATATTTGGTTCAAAAAGGAATGAAGATACTGGTGAATGGAGGTTACATAATGATGAGTTTCATACCCTGTACTCACCGCAAGACTTTTTAGGATAATAAAACCTCGTAGATTACATAGGACAGGACATGCAGCGCAAATGAGAGATTCAAGAACCTTATTCAGCGGGTACTGACTGGTAAATCCAATGGGAAAGGACCATTGCGCAGACTTAGATGCAAATAGGATAACATCAGAATGGATCTGAAAGAGATAGGGTGTAATTAGGTGGGCTGGATACCTAGCTCAAGATAGGGAGAGGTGGCATACTTTTACAAGTGAGGCAATGAACTTTTGATTTCCAAACGTCATAGAGGAAGCAAGTAAGATATTTGATTGAGATTAGTAAAAATTAAGCTTTTCAAACAATATTTTGTGATTGTATAATTGTTTCAGTACACAACCAGTAAAAGAGCCAAGGACCTAAGTAAACAACATCCTCTGGTCGATTATACTCCTCCATCCTACATCACACTATTGTTCACAGATATTGGTATTCTTACACCGTCTGCTGTCAGTGATGAACTGATAAAACTCTACTTATGAACTTGTATAGTGTTCAGGATGGTTGATGGACAAATGTGTTTAAATTATTATTTTTTCTTTTACACTTTCCCAGTGAGTTTAAGTTTTAATCTTTGACATATGTTCACTCACTTTGTGTAAGTATCGAGTCATTCTCGAAGCTTTACTGCAGAAAAAAAAGGTAATGTTTTCAATCACTCATTTATAAACTGAAAGGAAAAACTTGAATTTTTTTATGTTTTAGAGCTCTCACAAAATATTTACTTTATAGGGAAAACTTCCTCCCTAAAAATTAGAGGTTGGTGAAATCCATCACTATATCTTATGGTTTAAACCATGATTTAGCCTAGTGCTCTATTCCATATAACCTTACTATATCTTATGAATTCGAATTTTGGAAAAATTTAGCAACATAAAATGCTCTATTCCATATAACCTTACTATATCTTACGAATTCGAATTTTGGAAAAATGTATCAACATAAAAAAAATACAAAAGAATATTAGAAATAGTAGCTTAAAGTTAACTTTATTTTTTATTTTTTTGCTAAAATGATTTAATTATAAACAGGGCCTGAATTTTGATACTGTCATTTTTTTTTTATTTTTTTTTTACATCACAGTCAATGCTCATATGTCCGTAAATTTTGTTCATGATCTCATGTTTGTTGAAACTTTTTATTGGTCAGTTTTAGGCAATTGTCTTATTTTTTTATATACCATCGATGTTTTAATGATTATAAATGCACTTAAATATACATTTTTTCAACACACATTTGTCGGAATGAGAAGATAATGTAGGGCAAGCAATGAACATTGTATCCTCTGTGCTTGTGTGGTTGGAAAATACACATTCCTAGTGAGATGCCACAATTAAGATGAAAAGTGGAAAAGGTTGCGTTGGGAGTAGGTAGCTATCTTTCTGAAGCAGATATTTTAAAATTAATGTTATATTTAGCAGAATGCAAGAGTCTAGTTGTTAAAGGCTTTTTGTTGCTTTTATATATTTTTCAGTTGTCATCTGTAAAGGACAGGTTTGATTCAATTGTGTGAATTTATTTCAAATTTTAAGTTATTGATTGGAATCTTTGTCATTTATGTTATATTCCTATTTCCTCTTATGTTCATCCTTATTTTTTTCCAAGATTCGGATTTGTAAAGTAGTAGAAATCAAACTAAATATATTGACTGAAGCAATATTGGATTTATTTGAACCAAAAAGTTCTTTTGTTATAAAAATGAAAAAAATACATACCTTAACGTTCATTATTTTCCATCCCACCTTAAGCTTTTGTATGAAATTTAAAAATGGAGGAATATACCAATAGTGAAATAAACAATGGAGACTGTAGCTGTCCTGTGTTGGTCAAAATTAAAGACAACATATGAATTGAATTCCGTAATATCAAAGTAGTGAGTGGAATTGTTTATAAGTCAATATGATTTGTAAACATAAGTAAAGTATGAAGAATAACTTTGAAAGAAGTAAAATAAATTCATTTGACAATGATGAACTCTTTATTTCACAGGTTCAGGTCTTTTATTCACTCCAAAATCAACATTTCATTTCTACTTATCAATAATTTAATAAAGAACTTATAGATAAAAACAATGTTTTGCTACTAATGATAAATACAATGAGAATTAAAAATATACATAAAAAATATATATTCAGAATTTAAAATTACTTAATTTCATGATCTTAATAGTATGAGATTTCAATAATTTGTAGAAGTATGAGAAGCTTTGGAAACTTAAAGACTTCATTTCTAATACCTAACAGTTTTGATTTAACTTTTTTTTGTATACATATATAAATCATCTTTGACAAACTTAAAACTTCACCAATAAAAAATATTGATGTCTAAAATTCAAATTTAGGTTCAATTTTTGTAATTTTGTACTTTTATACACATTCCAAATTAATGTTCACATGACAAAAATCTTCTAAATTGCATATAATTATATTTAATCGATTAGCTTTGAGCGAAATATGTTAATTTGTGTAATAAAATAGTCTGCAAATAATATGTATATTCGAAATCTAAATTTATTTTTCCAACAATTTTTTTTAAATCATTTAAATTTAAATTCACCTTAGAGAATATTTCATAAAATGTGATTAGAGAGTATATTTTAAATCACAAAGTGAACTTTGCAATTATTTTTTATATGTAAATTGGGTTTTGTGAATATAAATAAATCACTATTTTCAGCCCTCTTAAAACAAGTCTTAAACACAAACTCGCAATAAAATACTCCTATGATAAAATAAATTAGAATGGAAGTGTTCTTTAGTTCTATAAATAAGCAAATTTAGCTGAATAATTAAATAAACATTGTTTTGTGGGTATTTTAAAAATCAAACTTGTTATAACCAGTTACATTCCAATATGTGGACTACTAATTTTAAGATCAGATAAGAAGGTGCAAATGGACACATTTGTGTCAACATGTTTGCATTATTTAATATCAGAAGAAACTATTATTTGACTTAGGATTAAATAGCCAAGTTATTGCCACATCTAAATATCATTCTTTAAATGAGCAAATAACACCTGGGCACAGGAATCAAACCCGAGACCTTTGACAATGGTGTACTAAGCCAAAGCTTCCACGTTCGATTACAGTATCCAG
Source organism: Timema cristinae (assembly GCA_039000515.1). Lineage (NCBI taxonomy): Eukaryota > Metazoa > Arthropoda > Insecta > Phasmatodea > Timematidae > Timema > Timema cristinae. The sequence continues at coordinate 36,128,242 of JBCFYV010000935.1, read as the reverse complement.
GTATAATTTTTCAATTTAAAGAATTTGGAGGGATAGCCAGCACACTTAAATGAGTGATATTGTTGTATAAATTGTTTAGATTATTCAAAAATCACTTATATTACAAGATTTTACTAGTTTTGTGATAAGGAATTAAATTATCAGGGAAAGAGTGGGGGTAAATGAGATAGTAGGGGAAGTAAGCCTGAAATGATATGGGCATGTAATGAGGGGATTCCAAGAAAGAGAAGGAAGGAGGCAGATTTAAAAAAAGTGTGCTGGTGAGAGGATAAGAATGGGAGCTATCAAAGGAGGAATATTTATGTTAAAATTTCAACTATATTCAATGTGAATAATATAATATAATATAAGAACAAATCCCCCAAATTAAGTTATTATAAAAGTAATGCCACTAATTAAAAACTGTTGCACTAAAATGGAATATTCAAACGGCATTTATTCAAAATTACATTTTAGGCAATAGGCCTTTATTCCGGAGACTGCTAAATAAGCTTTTTATGGATCTTGTAAAAAGATTACTTTGATACAAAATTAAACGCAATAGCTAAAATGATATTTTAAAACATGAAACTTAAGATGACACAGAACTGTGGCAAATTTTAGCGTTTTTTTTCTTTTGTCTTTGTGATTGAAAGGTCAGCTAATTATTTAATTTTGTATTTTGATTTACGCATAACTTTACCCACTAAAATGAAAGGAATATCCAGCACACTTACTGGGGCTATATTAAAGTAGAAATTGGGACACAAAACTAAGTCTGTGCGAAACTTTGAAATTCTGAATATTAATATAATATTTAATGGAATAGCCAGCACACTTACCTTAGTTATTCTGGAATATAAATTCTTTTGATAAAAAAAACCTCACAATTTATATTCCTGTATCACTAAGTTAAGTATGCTGGCTATTCCACCTAATTTAAAACATGATTTAGCCTAAAGCTCTATTTAATATAGCATTAATATTTCAAATAATATTACAAACAACTTAGCCTAAAATGACTAAATGTTAAATTAACTTAAATACTAAACCAATTCTTTGCTTGTCCATTTCATAGACCGGGAAAAAACTCGTCCAGTTCATGAATCGGTTAACGATTGAAGCTGCGATATTATGAACTAGACTATGTTTGGTCAAGTTTTGGAAATGGTAAGTAGAGGCCAGTTCACTGTATGGGCAGAAAATTTACCTGGTTCATGACATGGGAAATTTCACAAATGGGGTGTAATTTATGTATAATTTAGCCTAATACTCAATTTGAATTTGACAACATTTCTTCATAAAATATTTGGATATTGATTCAAACCATTTTAACTTTAAAATATTAGATTCAAGTTAGTAAGCGAAGATTCCGATTTTACTCTAAATTGAAAATCTTGGATTTGCACAGGCTTAGCACTCATATATAAATACTCTTATTTCACCAAACCTTAGGAAATATGAAAAAACTGAATGTTGAAAGTACAAGACTCTTGAGGCAAACATGGCTGGTGAAAGTTAGTGTGTAAATGTGTTTGATGCCTCAACAATTTATATTAGAGTACCACCCAAGTAAGTGTATTGGTTATACTAATTGTTTTAACTATAATTTAGCTCAGTGCCAAATTCTAACAATCTTTTCTAGTAAAAAAAAAAGAGAGAGACCAAAGGAAGAAGTCTCCATTGTACATTGAATTCTACCCACAAAGTGGGCTTTTTTTTCACTTTCCACTCATTATTCTACCTTTCCATATTTTAAAATATCATCTATAAGGATTTGCAGTTTCTGTAATAAACAAGAAACAAATTATTTAAATATTGTTTAAAAAAATAAAATTATGCTTGGATAACAAATAAATGCACTTTTTATTTTCATGGGAGTAAAGAAAATTTAAATTAAAAAACTTTCTAGAATCTTGTTCATTTCTACTTATAATAATATTAACTTATGGAATTTTAAACACATACACGAGATTAAATCAGTTCATTGGACTTTATAATGTTAAATTAAATATCGATGGTTTATTTTTAAGGTATGCTTGAAAATGACCATAAACTACAAGAGATAAATATAATAAACTAAATAATATGTTTATCAAGCTACATTACTTAAAAAAAGAGTTGTACTCCCAAGAATTAATAAAACAACGTTTCTGTTATACAAGTATTATAATGAAGGACTTAAATGTATAATTTATTGAGATAGAAAATTATTCGAGCACACATTATAAGATAAATTAATAATAAATCAGAAAATAAAGAAAAATAAGTGATCATACAAGCAGATCGAGATCTTGGAACATGCAAACAAAACACTTGGGGAAGGTTTTATATACATAAATATTTACAGTAATTAACTTTTAACAAGATTGAATAGATTCTGTAGAATTGTGCTAAATGTTTTACTCTATTTTTAGACTTAATCTCATTACAGTTTTTTTTTCAGTAATATCTTGCCTGAAATATCTTGTGATTGGCACTAACTATTTTTTTTTTTAGTTTCATTCACAAATGAGACAGGCATGCATTCATGCGAGGGCTTGGACGTAGTACATATCACAGCTAAGAGATGGCAGAAGTTTCCACAGCACTACACACTATGGGTTAGAGCCATAACAAATAGGACCTGAAAAAGGGGGAAATAGATCAGGATGCATGCAAAACTACCAGGGAAAGCAATGCATGATAAAAAAAATGTAATAATATAGAAAGGATTTGGAAATAAGCCATAAAAAAGTATTTTGTTTCCCTTAGAACTTTTTTTGTTTGGGATATAATCATAATGAAATAGGGATGAGGAAGGTATATATTTTTTTAAATGTACCTACATTTGTGTGAAGGTTCATGAATATTTACCCTCAATACACCTGATCGAAGTTCTTAAAGCAAAGTTAAATTTTTATTTAATGCATAGCATGTTCAATATTTCTTTATAGTGGCTCAACCCCATCAAACATGCATAACTATCAAATTTATGTAGTTAGCTTACATAAAACAGCATAACAAATACACATAATTAATAGTGATTCCTAATCTCTGAGTAAGTAGAGCAGCATTTAGTATTACCGATACTAATTCACCAGTCTTTCAAGTTTTATAAGCTTGTTTGGATTGTTAGTGCCAAATTTAAGTTGGTTTTTCCCTCTCCCTTTAGTTATAGACCTTTTTAGGGGACACAATGTAGTTGTGAATAAAAGATAATAAAAAAAGAACAATACTGATCTTAAAAGAATGACAATTTAAATATTAAATATTTAAAGGAAACTTCTTTTCACTTTTAAAGTCCATAGAGTTAAGATGGAAGAAGTTACAAGAAAAATTTAGAGAAGCCAATGAAGGAACAAACACAACATGACTTACAATGTAAAGAGGAACACGTTACACCGTTTCTACTGGATAAATAAATCATTACATATTGTATATATGGCTTGAATTATCCTTTGAAAATTGTGAGCATTCTTACTCATTCCTTTTATGTTAGAATTTATATTGGTCAGTGCACCCTCATCTCATTGGGACATGGGAAGGATGTACAATTAGTGCATTCGAGAATCCCTTGAGCAACAGTTGCCTCGGGGATGCTTTGTCCAATGGCAGTAAGGTAAAGTGTGAACTGTTTTCTTCTTTTCATTGTAAAAGCCATATTGCAATCATTCCTTATATATGTTTATATCCACTTTTCCTGTAACTTCTTCCAAATAAAATACTAGTCTCATGATAGTTTATTCTTATCTCAAATCGAAAAGGCAGTTCTTGGAATATGTGGTTTAAATTTAATGGAAATATATGAAGAATTAGACTTTTAATTTAGTGAACATTGAATTTTAGTAAGCAAGTTCTTGAAATACATTTTCAGGTTCCACCTACTTCTATAGATTACTAAAATTTGATTAAAAAAGAACCTAAATATCCAACCACCGTGTTAGCTTTTTTTAATTAAAGATTTCTTGAGAGTTGTGCTTAAAAAGTAGTTAAAGAGTGAGCACCGAAAATAATAAGATTGCGTCTGTTTCTTTGAAACATGAATATCTGAAACTATTCAACACAAGGAAGGAAAGAAACAAGATTGTAGATATTGCCATTCCCAATTATACAAAGTAATGTACAATTTCAAACTTGTCATGTTAGATCATGTGTTACCAACTAATATTAGCAGAACAATTTTTATAATTTCTCCGTTAAAAAGACATCAACACAAACTAGAGGAATACTCTAATGAATTCTTCATTAAAAATTGGTATGGCAGAAAGAATATACACTAAAATCTTACACTACTGCAAATAAAACACCAAAAGGTAAAAACTTTGTTACAATTGTAAATAAATACTCTTATTTTTTACATTTTCTTTCCCTAAAGTACAAATGGACATGATATTGTGCGAAGTGTGGTAGCACTGGTGAAACTTGACACAGTGGGTTACCTCTGAGCACCGTATAGGGTATCCACTACGAGGAAGATCTGTTCGAAATGTGGCCTTTTCTCTGGTTCGTATTCCCAGCAGCGCAGCATCAGACGATACATCTCATCAGGTGTGCCATCGGGAGCTGGCATGCGATGCCCTGTGTACATTTTCATTACTTAAGTTTCATTAACATGTACATATATTTATCAATTTAAAAAATAAAGCATGAGCTATAAAGTGAGATTGTAAGTTACAGTAGAGCATGGATAGTTTAATGGTGTTTACGGATGACCTGATGGTATGAGCCAGTAAAATAGTATTAAATGAGGTTTAATGTAGGGAAGAGTGAAATGGTGACTATAAGAAGGAAGAGAAACAGGTGCATGAATGGTGGGAGAGTAGGAGGGGCACACATTAAGATAGTGGAAGGTTTTATACCTGAGGATTGTAATAGAGGAAAGTGGAAAAAATAGAAGAGAAGAAATCAGAGAGGGAGGCAGGCAGAAGCTTTTTTTCAGAAGTGTGAGAAATCTAAGAGACATACTATGTATTAATATTTACATATGCAGCGGAAACATGGGTAATGAAGGAGCAGGAAAAAGAAGAATTCAAGCCTGTGAAATGAAATTTCTGAGAAGTAATATAGGAGTGACAAGGATGGATAATATAAGAAATGAGAGGGTGAGCGGATTAGTTACGGAGAATCCAGTGCAGTATAGGATAGAGAAGTCACGGCATAGGTGGTAAGGCCTAGTGAGGAGAATAGAGGGGGAGAAGATTTCATTCATTCTCGACCTTAGTTTACTTGGATGACAGCTCAAAATGTTACTAGATGAAGTCCATAATATATCACTACGCCAACAGCTGACATCTATCGCTTTGGATAACTGTAATGAAAACAGATGGTAATATATGAATGTGATAGTTAACCACAGTAATTTTGGACAATATTATTTATTTATATTTATTTGAGGTCAGACACAGAGCTTATTATTCGTTTTATGCCACTTGAAAAAATTAATATTCACACCACTTTCACAAAAACTTCTAATGAACATAGTTTCAAAATGGTGGCCGACAAATTTAAACCATGTGGTTGAACATGACGATAAGTTTTTTACGATGATGCACCCATGCAGTTAATGAAAATATTTTATTGAGTTAAATATTTTGAAATATAATAAAATAAAAAGTCATTGATTATATATATAAAAAAAAATTACAAGTATTTTCTCTTTTACAAGTAAATACGATGCCTGTATTAAAAGGTATTAATGTATTCACTATATTACACATAATCAATGACATTCCAAAACGAAGAATAAGTAATATTATTTATGTTTAAAATATTGTTCCGGGTTAGATAAAAAGCGATTATTATTAAAAGTAATGAAATAGTATGAGAAAACTAAAGTTTATATCATTTTAAATGTAAAATATAAAAGGTAATTAAAAAAACTTTACATTTATAACAAAACAGTGATCTTTTACAAGTGTTGGCAACCCAAAACCTAAACATATGATTTTTGAACTGTCATTATCATGAACAGACTCTACCAAAGAAAATATTGGCTATTGAAGTAGTCAGCAAGAGGCCAAGAGGAAGACAAAGGGACAGGTGGTTGAAGGGAGTGCAGAAAAGTTCTCGGGACACAGAAGGATAATGAGTGGAGTTGGTGGGGAGGAAGGATATGTTGGAGAGGCTATGTTCTCAACAGACCCAGCCAGTGGCTGGAAACTGTTTGTGATGATTATGATTATCAATAGTTTGAGTTGAACATGATTAGGCTCAATTAGAGCTATCACAAACTCAAATTAAACCAATTAGCTGGGGAAACTGAAAACACTCATATAATTTTAAGTAAAAATATTTCTTACCTACTTAAAATAACATAATACAAAAATAAGTTTGTAAATATACACATGTACAGTAGACTCTCGATTTTCTGTGGTTCTTGAGGGGAGAGGAAGTGTGGATAATACACGAATAATATAAAAATATCCCCCTTTCCCTGTATTTACATTACATACTTAATGAATTATTGAAAGAAGTCCTTTATTCATTAGTTTTCTCTCTGAGGGTTGTACTAATTGCCTTGTTACTTTTTGGCGCATGCCTTCATTTTGTTTGTCAGGTCTGCACACATTCCTCATCCTTCAGTGCCTTGGCCACTGAGTAGCTTTATCCCCCCCAACCCCAGATAAGCTCTGCCTCTCCTTATTTCTTTACCTCCCCTTCTATTTCGCGTCTGTACAACCTTGAGTTTGTGTGGTACTATTTCCTTTTCTCTGTCTGTCTGTTCTTCTCTCTGGGAGATTGCTGCGCCAGTGCACTTGGTGGCAATAACAGAATGCATTCAGAAGGTGGTGTATTGTTGTGACATATTTAAATATAGCGGCAAACCAGTTGATCCTTGATCCACCCCCAGTAAATTGAGAGTCTACTGTATTATTACAATTTAAAAATAATTGTCAAGATTTGTTGCTATGTAACCTTGCAATTTTCATCACACTTAATCTGTTCTTAAATTTTCATTTAATTTTAATATTCACATCCAGGAAGTTGTCTTACAAGGAGTGTCAAATTGGCCCTACCTCAGATTATTCAAAATCAATCAATACTATCAATTAGGGGTGTGTAAAACTTCAAATTGACTTTGAAAACAATATCAGCTTCAATTTCACTTCAAAAAATTTTCTGGCTTTGACCTAATAAGCTATGTTTATATGTTAAAAATAAATATTATTATTATAAAAAAATACATGGTAAAGGCATTCTATGTTGTGATAACAACTTGATTTATCAAATTAGAATGAAATATTACAAACTGTGAAATAAAACACTTTTTTTTAAAATTTTAGTGAATAAAGTTATATAAATAAGCACAATATATTATTTTGTCAAGCATAAAACAATCAACAAAAAATATTCAAACTTCAATTCAGCTTTGAGAATATTTCATATATTCAATTTGAATTGGCTTCAAATCAAGTGGACTTCACACACCCTTACTATAAATTTTTATAAAACATTCACAAAAATATCATTAATCTTGCATGTCTAACCAGAGTGCATCGAAGCTTACCTGCATCTATTTTCTCCCTGGCTTTGGTGTTACTCATGCCACTGTAAGGGATGCTACCTCGAGCAAATATTTCCCATGCTAGCACACCATAACTCCATACATCACAGAGAGATGTGTACTTGCCTGAAACAAAACCTAGGAATGAATATGTATCTCCTTTAAGAAGTATTTTAACTCTTGACCATTTAAATATTTGGTCTAGCAACTGTGAAAATCATAAAAACATAGGATTTAAGCTTATTTTTATTTCCACATTGTAATTATCCATTCAATCTTTAGGTGAATTTCTTACTATCCTTACTTTTCAAACCAAGCAGGTGTGTTAAAAAACACACACACAAATTATAGCTTGTGAATCCGACACACTAGCTCTGTTGATAGCATGTCTGCCTACCGAGTTAAGGGTCCAGAGTTCAATTCCTGGCATGGGTGAAAATTTTATCATTTATGAAAATATGATTTTTACCCTTTTGCATTGATAAATGTACGGCCAGAGACTTGATGTTGTGCCTGTCATAGTCTCAAGTTAGATTATAAGGCATTTAAACTACAAAAGGTCTAGTAAGCTAGCCGTGGAAAATAAATAGCTTGAATAAAAAAGTGACCCAGCCCATAGGCTGAAAACAGTAATGGATGTATAGCTTGCTACCAAATGGAGGTTGAATTTTACCAAAATTAAGGGCTTCTGGTGCAGTCCACTTGATGGGGATCTGTTTCATGCCGTCGGACACGATGTATTCTTCTTCCTCACGAGACATACCAAAATCTGAGATTTTCACAATGTTCTCATAGCCTGAAAGAGTACAAATTATTTTAGTTGGTTTTCTCATCTTCTCATACTAAAACAATAATAAGTACAGCTATCAGTAGCTACCCCCTACTGTAATTTGGGGATGCCCTGAGATCTACGCAGATCCCGAAAGACAATTAAATGGAGGAGGGGGGCTTATGACCAGTTAAACATTGCAAGCAAAGAAAATATCAAGTGCCTCACATCCTTGTGTTGATCCTCCCTAGTAGTCCTAATTGAAGTTCTTGCCTTACCTATTATAAATAATCGGTGATTTTTGTGAGAGTAGGCCTATGTGGTGGTTAAGCATACTTTAATTTAGACCTTTTTATTTATTATTTTGTTAGCTTATCATGTTTACAATAGTAAACATATAAATGAGCAAGTTAAAATAATATTTGCCTCTGGCAGTTACGGGGACCTCTCCCCAAATCCGCCCTACTTTGCAATCCTGCGTATGCCACTGACAGCTATTAGAGTGAATTTTTTTTTTAAATGGTGAATAAGGTAACTTTTAACATGTTTATTTTATTTACTTAAGTTATTTGCATTGTTGTGTAACAATTAATTAGTGTTTTCATATTTATATTTTAAACTAGACATTGAAAAGAGGATACAAGAGCAAGGGCTGTAGACTTATTAGAAAAGTGTAGACCTCAAAGTTCACAATCAAAAATAAAACAAAACATATAATTATGAATTTTTGGGGTACATTAGTCCCCTTCTTCAGTGGGAGGGAGTAAAATACCAACTGGAAAAACAGGTTTCAGTACAGAGTAAAATCAGTAAACTTTATAGGACAAATTGTTTCAAATGAAGGAAATAAACCTAATCCTGATCATGTCAAACCCATTATAAATATGGAAAGACCTAAAAGTAAAAAAGAGTTAATGAGGTTGGACTTGTGGAAAAGTTGGTTTCAATAGCTAACAATATGCTTCGTATAGCTTATGAAGGTCAGGATATTTTTATATCACTCATGGAAATCAGAAACACTCCAATTAAAGATAAACTTATCTCCAGCACAACTTATGTTAATCAGAAGGATTAAAAGTAAAATACCCACCTCATCTAACCTACTTAAACAAAAGTGATAGTAGGGAAATTAGAAGGAGTAGGAAAGGATTAAGGAAGTCATTGAATCCACCTCCATCCTTTCATAATCCAGAGCCCAGTATAAATGAGCCAATCCCTCAAACTCCAATGTGTAGTCCTAGACCTATCCAATCTGAGACTATTCCTACAATACAACAAACCAGTCCTCGACCAACATCCCCTCCATCACTAACTACACCTGAACTTGCATCTCCTAAAATAACTTCCAGCGGTGGTAGGATAATAATAAAACCTCGGAAACTAGATTTATAAAAACAAGAAAAGTGTTTTTTTATATACCAGTGCAATTTTAAAATTAACTTTGTTGGAGGGGAGATGTTGTATATTATAAAATGTTAAATATATAAATTATATATTTGACTAGAGTAGTTGAGTCACATGACTAGCTCAGCAGTCGTTAAATATTGTGACCCATATATAAATGAGTGCAGAGAAGCAGAAGAGGCTCTTTTGTTTATATTCAATTATGTATTGTATACTTTATAAGTCAAATATAGAAATAACTAAATACAAACATAACAGTTTTTACTACTTATTATATGCCCTAGTAATGGGTAAATGTATAAATTTACTGTTGATTGTTCTAGCAATACTCATTAGAAAATGACCGGCCATAGTAAAATAGTGTGTAGATGCCTGATTGTTAGCCATCTATTATTTGTCAAGTGGAAGCTCCTCTTATAGGATCTTATTCTTGGGTTTTCGTAACTCTCCTTGAGGGTTAGTATAAGCTAGCTTAAATAATATTCTTCTTATTAATTCTAAAAATATAGGATTTGATGCTATGTTTTTATTTTCATTTGTCACTATTATTCATTATTAGACCTCTCAGGTATTAGTCTGGTACTAAGCCTGGCTAGATTGTCCGAAGCGTTTCTGTTTTACGGGTCCCTACGTTGTGCGCCAATTGTAGTATTATTGAAATATTACTGCACCGCTGGGCGCTAATTATGATGTTTTGGACGTCTCTCTCCGCGTCGTTTGATGAATTCTGGATCAGGTTCGTCGCATTGGGCGTCGATTGACGTTATACCGTTTAATTAGCTGATAATTGCCCCGTGGTCGAGCACTAATTAAAGCGGTCCGGTATTTTGATGTGGTGAGTTAATTGGTATTTATAGCCCCGTGATCGAGCGCCAATTAAAGAGTTATTGGCGATTTAAATATTGTATAATTAATACACACTTTTTATGTCGACATGTTTTTTATTTCTAAATCTCGGTTTATTTCTAGAGAAAATAGATCATGTCGTCGAAATATATACGCGGCCTATAGTACGAGCGTGGACAGGAGTTGAAGTCCGAGTAGTTCAAGGACTGTACGCCAAGTGACTAGTGCCTAGTGAGTTCTGAGCAGTACTGCCTTAAATTGCACCATCCTTCGTATATATCCATTGCTCATGGAAGCTTCGAGAAGGTTTAGTTTAGAAAAACAAAATACAAGACAATAACATCTCGGTTTTACTAGTAGCTTCGAGAGCCGGAAACTGACTCAAGTTACTTTTTAAAATCTCTATTCGAACTTTCCAGAATAGGAAGTTATTATTTAAAAATCTTATATTGTCATATTGACTCGGCTAACGTCACGTGCGTGACATCACTGATCAGTGGCTTTTGCCTTCTTAGAAGAAGTGCTTTAAGCGCCATTTAATATACTATATAATTTAAATAAAATTAAATACGTTTATAAAATTAGGACGATATTATTGTCAATGCTTTCACATACTTTTCAGGGGCAAGTCAGTTACATTACATGTCTTTATGTATATTGCCTAAAACTTAACCCCTTTTTACTACTGCCAAGTTGTGGCAGACACTCCTTCGTTCGAGTAAGAGTGAATATCCATATTTCTAGAGTTGTTAAACCAAACAAAATGTTTTATCTAACTTTTGTTAGTTCGTTATTTACAAGTGTTAATATCTATTCATCCAACTGTATGTTTTATACATTGATAATGGAATACAGTTATCATTAATTAATTGAATTAAAATCTTTCCACTCATGTCATTCTATATCTTTTTGTTTGCTTGTTAGTAAACATATTTGTAAATGGTACAAAACCATTTAGAAAAAACCACTATATATCATTTTAAATCCGAAATAAGAGTGATATAACATAACATTTTGAGAAAAAATATGGCTTGAATTATGAGTAATTCCTAGTTACATATAAAAAAAAACTATACTCCAGAAGAAATAAGTATTGCAACATTTGTAGTTTATAACCAATAAATCAATAACTTATAGGATAATTGAAGTACTTAAATTCATTTCCTTAAAGTCAGTAATAATTATTATTCATCTATGAAAGATGATAGTGTATTGTAATGTATATATCACCACCAATTTTTATTTTCTTGTTTTAAGTTATCTTAAAAATCAAAAGGATTATTAAACCCCCAAGTTACACAAATATAAATGCTGCCATGTTGTCATATTAAACTTTACATTGTTTGCTTTAGCCTTTTGTAAAACTTTATTTAAAATCTTATCATGCTCTTTTTCACTAGACCCACCAATAATTAAATCATCAAAATAGATAAGGATATTCAATATTCGAGGATTCAAGAAAATTTTGGGTATCCTTAAAAAAAATTGTATTCAATTATCCAAACAAAATTTGTTTAAGCACTTTAATACTGCTGATTGGTCGTTCAGAATAATTTATAATAATTATAGGATAGGCTTAACAACCAGGCCCCAGACCAGTAATTTAACACTTAACCGATTGTATAAATGTTATAATGAGTATATTATAAGAATGAATGCTAACATTTAGTTACTATTTGTATTTTATATTATTCTGTTATATTTATATTTACTCCCGTTCATAATTTTTTCCAAAATTCGAATTTGGATTGAAGATTTGGGATTTAAGGATAAATTGAAGATTCGGATTCATAAAATAGTGGATATGACCCAACTCTTAATTATGAGTTTAGCTAAAGTGTTGCTAAAAAGTAAAAACTAATAATATTTTCTTTTACCGTGCTTTTCTTTTTAACAAAAGAAAATGTGAGCAAAACATTTTGTTAAAAATCTTTTCAGACAACTTTAAAGTAATTGAAAGGTTTGCAAACTCTAAAGTAAGAAGAATACAGTTTTTATTTAAAACAGATCAAGACATTTCAGTATTTTACAATAATTTAGTCCAAAAACAATAAAGATTATTTTAAGTTGGATGTTTCGTAAAATTATTTAATAAATGTTTGTTATTTTAGGTTTTAGTGCTAAATTTACGTTGAGATATTTAATTATTTGTGTCTTCTTTGGTTGAACTGCAAAGTATAAGATTATAATAATATGTACTGATGTAAAATAAGCCTAATTAAAATTATAGATCGACCTAAAAATAAATCATATACAAAATGTCTGTATCATAGTTTGTTTTGGGATTTGTGCACCACCTTTTTTTTTTTTGTTCACTAGCATCTGTTGGTATCAATACCTATAAAATAATACTAATGATATAATAAAATATTATCAATTTCGGCCACAAAAATTGTGTAGTACTTTCCAAGAAAATTGGACTGAATTTGTGTGAAATGTATTATTCTTACAATGTAAAAGCAATATTATATAACACACTTTAGGCAACTTTTTAATGTCATTAACTCCAGTGTAATGTTTAGCTGATATTTTCTATATGGGAATAAAGTAAGGAGGGTAGTAGACTTTGAGGGAAAAAAATTAATAATGGCTTACAGCGAGCATGACCTGGAACTTGTCCTGGTATATGCCTGCAAATTTTCTGATAAATGTACATGTTTTGTTCTCACTCTTAAATCATCACAGTAATTTGGTGTATAATTTGTAATAAGTTGATATAAAGGTAAAACCTAAACTTACCGACTAGACAATTGCGTGCTGCAAGATCTCTGTGAATACAGTTTTTGGACTCCAGATACCTCATGCCTGCTGCGGCATCTCGACACATCCCTAACAGCTGTTTCTGAGTGAGCGTCAAACCGTTATTTCGTAGAAAGGTCAACAGAGAGCCACCTGCAATGGTGAAACATCTTTCAAACAAAGAACAAATGCTTGCAAATAATGAGAGCATGGTTTCTGTGTATATATAGAAAAAAAAAAAAACTATTATTGTGTTTCTTAAATTTTTTACATCCATCCATTACTATTTCCAGCCTGTGGTCAGGGTCAATTTTTTAGTCAAATCACACATTTTCTACCACCAGCTTGCTAGGCCTGTCATAGCTTCTTATGCCTTATAATCTAACTTAATACTAGGATAGGCACAACATCCAGTTCCAAGACGTTAATTCATCACTCTGAAAGGGTAAGCCCAAATTATGCCAGAACTCGAACTCGGGACCCTAACTCACTATGCAGACACACTACCAACTGGGCTATGGTGTGGGATTATTTATTTATATTCCATCGTGTAATGTTTTTTTTTTTAATTTAAAAGGCAATTAGTAAAAAAAAAAAGTCTGATTTGAACACTAGAACACAAAGGTAATGTTGATTACACTTACAATTTGCCAGTACTAAAGTGAAACGGCATAAGAATAAAATTAAAATTAAAATTACAAACAAAAATTATATAATTCTAAATATTGCTGTTTCCCTTAAATACCAAAACTTTCACTCTTTGAGGATTAAGAGAGAAGAATCATAGGCACCGAGTTTAACACATACAGAGGTGCAGAATATGTTCAGAGATCCAATATTTCCCCAGAACATAACATTTTCCAAAAAAATTTCCCCGAAAACCATAGCACTCAAAATAAAACATTGAATTTTTTATAGAGGCTGAAGGGAATACTATTACATAGTTTGAAAAATTCAAATTCAAACATATTTTTAATCAGTTATTTTTATATTACCTACCTTATAAAAAATTTAGTTTTCTCCCATCTCTTTGTGTGCATTACATATTGTTATTAATTGTTCATTGATACCAGTAGGCTTACCAGTACCAACATTTAATTTTTTACATCTTGATAGTAAGAGGCAATGAAGTGTAACTTCGGAGGCCTTAGTTTAATTGTTGATTTTCATAGACTTTTCGTTTTATTCGTTTTTTCGCCACTACTGCAAGGTCTATCACTATAGACCACACTAGGGGAAATACTATCGCTATTTATGACTATGAGTTTTTCCTGATCACATAATTTACATTTTTACAAAACTTGCAATACTCCCTTTATCCTTATTTCTAAATTTTTCTTGGGGATGTTTATTAGATACCTGATATCCAAGTTTATCATATCTGTCACGCCATTCACAAAATCATAGTTGACATTTGTTTCACTAAACCATTTAATTTTTGATAAACATTTATTTATTGTACAATGTACAAACCCTAAGAGGTCCACTAAATACAACAATTTCATGGCTACACAATTATTATAATATGCATGTCACGAGTTTAAATAAACTGTGCACATATCGCCATGTAATTAGGTCCTGATATAAGTGTGACTGAATTCAATCTAAAACAAAACATCGCTCACCCTTCTCTACCCTCCCCCGCCTGCCTGCCATAGCTAGGTGACTGATGACTCATCACTCAATCATGCCATTAGCCAGATTGAGTTAGTAGATTTTTCCTTTGCCCCTTATCTCAACCTCTGACTTCTTATTTAGAACTCTGACACATTATCTTAGCCCCTAGACACCGCAACTCTTTGTGTTTACACCGACACTGCCTCACTATGGCACATACTGATAGTGTCGGGTGTTGCGTTTCATCGGACTTGAGTTTTTCATACAAATTAAACTACCATATCAGAACCAGAATGTACTAAAAACGTCAACAACAAAATTGTTGGACTTTTCCCTGCCCCAAATTTCCCCAAGACTGCTTTTATTTCTCCCAAACCTGCACCCCTGAACACACATAGTTTTTACTAATATTTACAAACTATTATTTACTCTCAATATAAATGTTCTTTAGCTTTCATAACTACTACTAGTGTATCTAAACTAACATAATATAGTTATGTAGATTTTTGTGATAGTTTGGATGTATGTATTTTTGGGTAAATTACTCGCATTAATATTGTTTAGAATAGAGCACTTGACTGGATCATAGTAAAAATTAAAAGGGATAAGTGGCATGTCAAGGGCATGTATCGATTTTGGTACCCCTGCCTAGTGTAAAAATGTAAGAATGTAGCAAACACCAACATAATAAAAGGCAGTTAAAGCAGTGAACCCCTAAAAATAACCGAATGCAGCTCAAACAGTGAACCCCTGCCCTAACATTATTACTAGCACCAAGTCTTACTACACGTTCAGGTTATACGCACTTACGTTAATGTGTAATGGTAGGGTGATTGTGAGATGAAATGGAGGACCTACAGTTTAACGTGGAATCCGAACCACGGTGGAGGCTTGGCATTCCACACATTCACAAGCTGTGATTAATACACGTCTTGCCAGAGGTGAAGGAAGGGTTTGGTAATCAGATAAATCTGTGCCGGGACAGAGGATTGAACCCTAGGCCCCCAGCACAGAAGTCTGACACTTTGCCCCTAGACCACCAGGTCACCAACCTACCCTAACAAAGGGCAGTTAAATTCACATTATTCACATTAAAAGGCCACTAATGGTAATAATAAAAGTGAAGCACTTGATGTTTAGGAAACAGACGATAATCATTTTTATTTGGTACACTGTGTATAACAGTAAATACTGGCAATATTAATTTTAATATTTTTTTTTTTAAATGAAACGTCAATGACACCTTGTGTGTACTCCTTCCCTCCCCCTTGCTTTGCCACTGAAATATCACATTTGATGAGCAATGTCAAATTAGAAACTGTTGTGACAACATACAGACAAAATACATCCAAACACTTGCTTTTTCAACTCATGCAGAGCTCAAGAAAGTGTTCCCCCGCCATACCACATGAAAGAATAGTAGAAAGCTGACCTGGAACCAATTCCATGACGATCATGATAGGTTGTTTCTGCACACAGATCCCAATGAGTTTGACAATGTTAGGGTGGTCATACTGTTTTAAGATCCGTCCTTCCTGTAAAAATTTCTTCTTGTGTTCTTCGGGAAGTGTCATTCGACAAGTCTTCACAGCCACCTCCTGCTTGCTGTTCTTCAGTCGAGCCTTGTAAACATCACCAAAATTACCCTGAAAATAATAACATTGCTCTTCTTGGAAACAAGATTCAAACACACACACATAAACAAATAAAATAAATTATAGTCATCAGATTTTTCACACACACTAGAAGAGTTAAGTGTTTACTATCATAATTTGAATACAGCCCTGAAAGGCTGAAGTTTATTCCCTGTTTTGAGTTCACTGTCTGAGGTTTATTAGCACTATTTTTTTTACACTGCATCTTAATACTTGTCCAGGCTATCCGTATATCCACTTTTAGAAGTAGGGATGGGGAAGGCAGAATTTAGAATACATGTACTTGCATTTGTGTGGAGGAAGAGTAGAAAACAATTTAGGAAAACACACCCTGAGTACACCACACTGGGATTCGAACTCCGAACTTTTCATCGGAAATCTAGGCTGATGGGATGATGCAAGTACCCACAGTGTAGTTTTCAATCCTCACTCTAGCAAATATCAGTATATTTCCTTAAAATTTTCCCTTATTTAGCCTGGTGCCTTATGCTAGCACAATATAAATAGAGCTGCCTCACATATTGAGCATGGCATATTTAAAAAAATTAATTTTATATTTCATTTTTTAATAAAATAGCTTGTATATTTTTAAACATCTTTTTTATATACTATTTTTAGTAAAATATTTTGGCTTGCTTAATTTAATGAAGATGAGATGAAGAGGGGAAATAAAAAACTCCGCTTTCATTCGCCTGACAAGAGGGTAGCTAGCCCCTAAATGAATAAACAAACCTAAATACAACCGATCGAGATCAAGTTAGATAAAAATCTCAATTGTATCACTTACTCTTCCGATCTTGTCAAGGAGAACAACTCATCGTTGTTGAGTTCCCAACGCTCTCGCAAAATTGGTTTTCGTAAAATGGCTCCAGATCGGCTCGTGACTGGAAGGTTACTCTGGTACTGGTGAAGTATCAACTCTTGAATGGTAGGGAACGCAGGGCCTTCAAACCTGAACTGGCCCTACAGAAGATGAAAATATGTGGTAGGTACATATTAAGAGATATATCTTGTATTCAAGTTGTATAAGTATATTTGCACTTTCTAAACTAAAGAGATTATCGCACACACTAGCTTAAATTAGTACAGCACACTTACCATTAAACACTAAACTTGTGACACCAGAAATTCTAGTATCTAGTTAGTGGGTATCAGTGTACAAAAGTTAATATTTAATTATTTTAGCTGCAATCATGACTAAAACAAAAGTTTTATGATACGATGAGCATTTTGTCCCTGAAATAATATAGTAATCCTAAGACAGATTTTGTTTCCGATTTGTAATTGAAATTTATATGAATTAAATAAAATCTCTTTAAGGAAAACCTCTTTTCACTTTTTTGTGGTAATTTGTTATATATATTTGGAAGAATGTATGGGAAAGGCGGATATAAAACATATAAACGAACACAATATGACTGTTACAATGAAAAGAAGAATACATTTCACATTGCTGCCACTGGACAAAGAGTTATTGGCTGCCTCTTTGTCTAACTACTACTACTTCTTGAGGAAGATGCTATAATAGAGTCAAAATATATAAGTGTGTGTGAATATGTGTTAGTGTTTATACTTTTATTTGTGCTCTACTATTTTTCTAATATTCTATCATTTTATTTATTACAAATTGATTTTGCTCAATGCACTTTATTTCATACATATTAACATATTAATAAGTAAGAAATACAAACAATGCATAGCTGCCGCTTAAGCCAACTTAATTCATGTTCTATGAAAAGAGATGTGTGGCCCTATAAGCTTTGGTCTCACGAGAAACTTAATTTGCCGTTCGCGGAACACTGGGCTAGTCTACTACTTTCATCTATCATAGGCGCAAATCACTTTCAAAAACAAACCTCGACAGTGGTCTGCACAATAAAATGCTTATGTCCTCCCCAGCACACAGAAAGAACAGTTTGGCACTCGTCGTTCCTTGTTGTCTCCCGGACTAAGAAGTCTCCTTCTCTTCGTAGCAGGCGCACCACCTCTTCGCGAGGTAATACCCCATGGAACCATTCTCGTCCAACAGAGGACGCTGTCCATTCAATGTCAGCTGGAATAACAAATACAACATCAAGTTTCTGGGGGTCATCAGGTATTTGTTTGTCTTGCATTAGGTTTATTGTATGCATATTTATGTTAAAACTAAGAATAT
The DNA here is from genome assembly GCA_039000515.1 of Timema cristinae. NCBI lineage: Eukaryota > Metazoa > Arthropoda > Insecta > Phasmatodea > Timematidae > Timema > Timema cristinae. The sequence continues at coordinate 36,109,592 of JBCFYV010000935.1, read as the reverse complement.
GAATGTTTATTTTACATGTGCATAAAATAAGTGTTATTATGTTAACTATTTTTAAAATAGCTGAAAAATTAAACCAGTAAACAGGAATCTAACGCCAGGGCCTTGCCTTAGCATGCCAATTCTCTACCACTGAGCTATCCAGGATCTATCTAGTATTCAAGGAAATTATTCACTCATGAGTCCAGACATACATCATAGAGACTGCTTTAAGCTATGAATGAAGAATGACCATGAACACGAGATGATTCCTGTCTGTATAGTTCAGTGGTAGAGCATTGGTGCAATAAGTCAAAGGTCCCTGCTTCAATTCCTGTGTCCATGTGTCATTTTTCATCAATTTTAATGAATTATGACTACTGAAATATTTTTAGTTATTATGTTAAAGAGTAATGTATTGAGAATTTACAAGAATAAGAATTTAATACCCTTGTCTTGTATATGCGGAACCACAAAGTTAACAAAGCAACCGAAAAGTGAGTTTTTATATATATATAAATAATGAGCATCAGCCAATCTTTAGAAATATATTATTTTTTACTACTGGGTAGTCTAGTGAGGATGTAATATTTTAAAATAAAATCAAAACTGTAACATGAATATAATTTTTACTTAAGTTTTGAAAAGAATATGTTAAAAAAAGCAGACAAATTTATATTTGAGAGAATGTTTTTTCCCACTCCTACATAATATAGATTTAATTAAAAATTACTTGACTCCTTATATAACAGACAATTCAAAACAGCCTGAACTCACCAAATTCATTTTTATTTTAATAATGTCAAGTTAAGCCTGCAAACTATATCAAAAGAAAATGCTGATTCACAGTCATCATATTTAATTTGTTTGAACTAGAAGAGTGAGATAAAGAAAAGTTTTAATAAACATACTAGATTAATTATTAAAATAAGAATATGAGTTAATAAGTCTGCACACATGTAATAAACCTATACTCACCTCTTGGAACATCTACCTATTTACATGCCAAAACACTTATAAACCATTATTACACCACACAAACACTATCAGAATTAATAATAACAATAATAAAAGACAAAATTAAAACCATGCAACAACATTAATAAATACCAAGTAATGAAAGTACATACCATTATAAATCCAACTTCCAAACTTACTGCATGTGAAATGAAAATGAAAATAATTAAATCAAACTTCTTATAATTAAGAATAATACAATAAGCACACAAATAGTTCTTTAATGGAATATATACATATTATTTAAGAAATATTAAGGATAAAAATATATAAGAACTTTCCATAATTCTCAACATCATGACAGGTAAAATGTAAAACTATGCAATAATTAATTTAACTAGGGTGAAGTATCCTGTAGTCAGCCGCTTTTATGTGTATAAAATTCATAACACCCTGAAACATATTTTAGTGGCATAATTTTCTGTAATAGCCTATTTTATGCTCGAAAAGATAGTTTGCGTTTAATGACTGTAACTTTACTTAAAAGAAAAAGTATTTAAAACCAAACAGGTGCAAATAAATAAATACAATCTCAGTTTTTATGAGATCATGTTATAGCTAAAGCAACTTTTTTATGAATATTTTTAGCAGGTTATGGTTATTTGAGCCTATAGGCATAGGCCTATATATTTTATTATAACAATTTTTATGATAGGACTTCTATTTTTAAATAAGACAATGGAATCCACTTTATGTAATTAAAATATTTATGTTCTAAGTGACTTATTATTTATGTATTATTATATTTAATATTTTAATTCAAATGACAGCAGAGATTATTTTTTTGTGAATATAAATAAAAAAAGTGTTTTTTTTAAAGATATATCTTTGTTTCTCTGATTTTATTTAAATACTACTAAGTTCTAATGCACATGTGGCCGAATACTGGATTTATCGTGGACGACTAATGGAATTTGATGGCCGACTACTAGCGATTGTGTTCTATTTTAATTAATTTGACTTTTTCTTTTCAACCCATGATAATATATCACTATAAATAGTTTCATAAGATACCAATAAAAAAAAATTCTAGTAGCGTCAGTGATGTTAACACGATAAAACAGGAAAATGAACAAGAAAATTACAATAGGTAGATGACTACTGGTGCAGTTACCCTATATATAGTTTATTATTTATTTTTAATTGTATGTTCTTGTATGGTACTTGTGTACTTTTCTGTGCTGGCCTGTCCTAGGTCTCACGATTGTTGGCCAGCACTACAATAAATTAAATTATTATTATTATTATTATTATTATTATTATTATTATTATTATTATATTGACCTTATTCAACCATTAATAACAAATTTAGTTAGTATAAACAACATATTTATTCATGTCAACATTTGATAAGTCTTTGGGCCAGTTTCATAGTCAGACTTAGTATGTGTCAAAAGTGTGGCACTATAATATATAAAAATACAAGATGAAACCTACCTAGATCAGAATGGAATGGAATAGTTTCATATACAAAACTGGCCCATTCCATTCAAGTCTAGGTAGGTTTCATCTTATGTTTGGTTTCGAGCCGCACTTGAGGTGCACAAAGTCTGACTATGAAACTGGCCCTCTATTAGCTTACCACACCAAGAGTTAAATTTTGTATCATTCCATACAAAAGAACTAAGACACTTCTTAAATTTATCATTACAGATGAGTGTATGAATAGCTATATTCAAAGCTTAATTTTTAAGATGGTTAGATGATATTTATTACCTAAATTATCTATATTCAAATATATAAATAAATTTATGATAATTATACATTGCAGCAGTTACCAAACAGCAAACACTGAGATTTTATACATCTTAAAATAATAGTTTATAAGGCTTGCTAATGTAAGCTAGCAATGAAGCAGTGATATAAATGTATTAAGATGCTTATCAGAAAAGTAATTAAATAACAAATATAACTTCATTTTAAAAGACCCTCATTTATATGATGGTGATGAAGTAAAATGTTCTTTATTTAAAGTAACTACCTAATGTAAAATTACTGGATAGTGCAAGTTGTCTTGAAAAACGTTGCTCTAGTACTTCACTGTCACATTATGGCCCATAACTTATTTTCAATATAAAACATGTAGAAAACACGATTTGTTGTAAAAGACAAAGCACACAAAATAAAAAAAGGTGATTATAAATAATTAATAATCAAATGGTAATCACATAAGTTTTCACAGTAATTTATTTATATAATTTTTGTGATTTTAACTAAACTTTTTATTAATTGAGATTTTTTTCCCCCCAAGTATTTAATATTTTCTTGCCTTTCATCAAACTTGTTTATGAATGAAAATAATGTGGCCCCTAAAACAGAATTGTATGTTTACTTAAAGAAAACTACGAAGACATTCAGTCAGAGGGAGATGAGTAAGGAAAGGTAGCAGGGGCGTAGAAAGCTAAGTTTTCAAGGGAAGTCTGCTAGAAAATTTGATTATAACTTTAGCCAATAAAAGTTTAGTTTTTGTACACACCCCACTAAGGGGGTACATAAAATTCAAGGGGGGATCCGCCCCTTCACCTAACTCACCATTTATACAGCCTTGGATAGGAGGGGTGAGGGTGGGGATAAGAATGTTTAGAAAAATAAAAATAAATTATATTGTAAACTTAACTATCACAGAGTTTATCAAATGAACTTATGAAAGTTCTCAAATCAAATAATATATTTTTTACTAACATTATAAATAAAAATTATTACTATTCAATTATTATAGAGTTTTTTTTCAAGAGCACAAGCTAAGATTTATTAGTGTGGCTTCAAGTCACTTGTACTCCTTATCAAGAAATGTCACCATTTAGTTCTAATAATCCTCCTGTAAAAACTACAGGTGCCCTATTATTTAATGGTTTATTAATGCCTAGTGGAAAGAGAAGATTTATTAAAAGTATGTTAGACACAAACAAGATTAGTTGTGTAATCCGAGCGATCAGGTTGAGGAGGGTAGTTCTAGGAGAAAATTAACCTAGACTGGTACCAATGTAAAAAGTTTTACAACTCATGCTTAAGATGATTGGCCCTTTTCATTTGGTGTGACAATGCAAAGCCATGGGAACAAACGGTTATCTTCAAGAAAAGAAGTATGTTGATTAAGTTATCCTTTTTTATACACACCTCTTCTATAGTTTTAACAGTGATCAAATAGTGATAATGACATTTTTCAATAGAAAACTGATGGCTTCATAACAAACAAAAAAACAAAACAATTAATAAACATCGAAGGGGTGTTGGAAATATTAACATAAAAAATTTCACTCGTTCTCGAGAAAAGTGATATTTCCAAATGTATATTTTCCCCGCAAGACCTGTCCGGTAGCTAGCGCCATCTATGGTTTTCGTGATCCATCTGTTCTTGTTGGCGCAGAAGGATACTTTGGTCGGTTGTGTGCCTTTCACACTCCCACTCACCATTCCACAAAATAGGCTTTAGACTTGCTCTCGACAAGGCCAAGGGCCTTAAGTAACTTTTTTTGGCACATATTTTATATAATGATTTAAAATTGCTTTTAATAGTTGGTAACTTTGTTTGTGGCTATTAACTATAACCAAACAAGTCCAGTGTCACATTTTTTTTAAGGAATGGAGTATATGATTAAATAAGACACAATTGGTATATCTTGATATTTTTGTAGGTTGAGAAAAAGTAGACATACTCAGACATTGATTTAATGATTATTTTTTATAAAGCAGCTCATTGTAAAGAGCTGAGGATCATATGAATGTTGACATAAACTTAGGATTACCATACATCTCGGTTTGACCGGGACTGTCCCGGCTTGAAGGTATAGTCCTGGTGTCCCAGCTAGTTTGTCATTTTGTCCCAGTCAGAAGAAAAATGTTAAGAATATGAAAAATAAACAAAACAATATTGACTATTTTGTTATTGAACTTAAGAAATTGATAAGCCAAACAAATCTTGAAGAAAGGTGGGATAATAGATTTATACCACAAGGAGCAAAAAAAAAAAAAAAAAATTCAAGGCACTAGAGGAGCCTTGAAGCATTAATGTTGATATAGTTATGAAAGCATTTATAAATTTTTATAATCGATGTTTGTCCTACCTTGATCTATGGGAAAATAGTTTTGGTGGAGCATAATCTTTTGTCTGGATGGACAACAATGAGATTATATGGGCCGAAATTGAAAATTCAGCAGAAAAAATTAACGAAACACTTGGAAATGTTGCAATAAACTTAGATGAACTATTTGATAAAGTGGTAGTTGCCAAGGTATTTTGATCTTCAAACTGTGACACTTTCAAAACTACAAACTTAAATTGTGAAGAAAAGTGGGTCCAACTATTCAATCACTTCAAAGACCAGAACATTTCTGTATCTAACCTCGGCCGAATTGTGGAGTCCATTTTCTGCTTACCAGGCAGGGAATGGGTGTTCTCACTTATGAACAATATATGGTCTCAAGAAAGAGGAAGATTGGCAGAATCAACAGTTTAGTGCCTAATGTGCTACAAAATAAACATTATCATTATCATTATCATTATTATTATTATTATTATTATTATTATTATTATTAGCACTGCGTCTTACTACCCGTCGGGGAAAATTAACATTGAAATAAGTTGCAATGAGTTTTATGAAAAGATAGAGAATAACAAAGCAATTCTAAAAAAAGGTTCACACAATTAACAAATACAATTGGTTTAAATCAAGTAATAATTAGTGTTTTAGCTGTAGACTTTAAGTTTGTTAAATCCCCTAGTCTATAGTAAATTATGCTTTATGACTTCATATTTTTACTCATAATTTTCTCTTTAATACATTCAAGTATAGCTATATAAGTGAGTTTAGCTTCAGTTTTCATCTAAATGAATAATCAAAAATAGCTTTTAAATGGGAATTAATTTTCAAAAATTTAATTTATATTGCCAATGTCATCATAAACATCCTTTGGATTGGTAAAGAATAGGTGTGGGGGAAAGGGAGGGGGGGAAGCTTGTAAAAATGTGTTAATGCTAATTTCCACTTTAACGCCAATGGGATTTTATATCATGATTTTCTTCCAGTAAAACCCTAAAAGTGTCCCGGTTTGAGAGGAAAATATTATGGTAAGCCTACATAAACTAATATAATTTAGCATTTATTTATCAGGACAGAACAAACTATTCATACTTAAAAGGGTTTCTACCTTGTTTGAGAAATTCTAATGAGCAGCTCTACAAGCTGCCTGAAAAGAAAATTGATAAAATAATTGACTAATTGTTGTGAGAATAATATTACTACCAATGTGTAATCTGTTTTTGAATAGATATTTCTACCAATCTATATGAAGAACTTATTTTCAGAGGCTTTGAGCTAAATTTAAAAATATAGCACATAAAAAACTATACCTTTAAAAATTGTCAATTCGATCATCAACTTTTACCAGAACTTTATAAACTACAGTAGCCCCATGTCTTCTTTGGTACTGACTGACAGCTCACAGCTGACTTCTGACAGTCAACATTTAGGTATATACCTAAATTTTGACAGTCAGAAGTGACAGCTGCTAAACACATGTTTTTGCAGATAATATGGTTCGGTGTAGGGATACATAATTTGGTCTCGTAAGCACCAAAGAAGCCACGGGGCTACTGAACATAATATAACTTCAAAAAAATATTGTACACATTTTCTAGTTTAAGCTTAGATTAAAATGCATCTGGGTAACTACACATGCAAGCATAAGTCATGGGGTCAAGACAACCTGCACCATCATTAACTGCACACCAGCCACCAGGGTCACTTTAATAGTCGGTAATCATTACAACTACAGTGACTACAGAAACTTTAAGACAATCATTCAACTAGAGAATCTTACTATTTTAAGCTAGGTGTATGCACTGAATAAAAATAAAGACTGATTAAATTTAAATTAGTTTTGACTTCCAAGTCAAACAAAATAATTGATAATGGTTTGTCTTTACAAAATATACTTTAGGACCTACATATAACTTTCATTGAATGAGCTAATATTTTAGAAATCTTATTGAATGAAGTGTTATAAATATTAATGAATATTTATATAAAGTGTAAATACTTTAATTAGGTTGAATTAACTTTTATAAGGTCTGATGTGAAAATAATATATTGAGATGGTTATGGTTCAATATTTTGTGTAAAGTGATTGCACCTTCTCTTTAGCAAAGCCTTATTGCAAAGTTAACATAAAAAAGGTTCTTATTTGATTTCTTGCAGCTACCAAAAAAACTCCAATACATTTATAATATTTGTAGCAAGTAACAATTTACTATTTGGTTGGTTACCTTTACTCAAGTTGCCAACATGGGGTTCAGTTAAATTAATCTGTATGTGTCAATATATTGTCTTAAAATTCCTATAGTCTTTTACAACTAAATGCAGGCGAGTGCGGGGTTATTTTGAGCTTACCACAAGATAACAACCATTATCACAAGAGGAGTAGTTGCTATTGTCACGACATTCATCACAATCACTGATGGTGAGTAGTGTTAAGTCACCATCACCGTGACCTTGACATACTTTGTCCTCCTCCCCTGCTTCTTTCACGTCTCCCCCACCATCCTCCTCTGTCCCACCCCCACACCGCGCAAGCAAGGGCGAGGAAGTGGCTGACAACTTTCTGCGGAATGGTTTACGTAGCATATTTACTAAGCGCTGTTGCTGTTTTTTCAAAGTCAAGCTTGACCGATCATCCTGGAAAATGTTACACAAGTCTTATCACACTCGGTGGCATGCCATGGAATGTGTTTCAAGACATGTGATTTAGGCCCATTTGACTGTATTGTGTTCATCTCCTCCCCCCTCGCATCACAAACTACTTGTGAATGGAAAGCAACCCTTGAATCAAAAGTGAACACAAAATAGCAAGCAGAAACTTAAAACACAAAAACTTTAATTGCTAAAGAGTTATTTAATATGTACTCAGAGAGATGAAATGTATTTTATTATAATGATGTAACATATCCAGGATGGTAGCACTATGAAGTGTGCCGACATGCCAACACAACAAACACTGCTTTAACTAAGCTGAAGGACTAAGATGGCAACTTGCATTGGTTAGCAGATTCGAGGCAGATAGCTACTCCACGTGTAAAGGTGTTAAAATCCAGGCAACAAATTGAAAATTAGCAAAACGATTTGTGTGAAAAGTTTATCTGTAAGATAAACATGATTTAAAATTAAAATAAATTAGTGAAAATTATTATTTTAGAAAGAAGGAACTAGTTTAATTGAGAAGTGTATTTAAATAGTATGGTACGTAAAAATAAAAAATACAAAGAATTGGAAAAGTATAAACTAAAGTAACTACATTTGGTAGAAATACAATCTGAGCAGTCAATATTAGACATAAAAAGAAATGCTAGGTTACACTGCTAAAGGCAAAGGCCGTGCCGTTAAAATGTTTTATTGGTGTGATAAAAGAATAAAGAAACAGGTTAAAATACTCCTTTAGGTATATTTAAATATTTTAGTCATAAAAATTTACAGATTTTAGCATTATTTAGTGACTTGTTATTTAGAGATAAACATGCTTTCCTATGAATTCAAATCACATCTTAAATTTTGCATTAAATCAACTAATGGATTATTTGGAATTCAAAGGTCCATAACTAAATTACAAACGTAATCATAACTAGTATGCCTGAATGTTATCCTGTTAATCAAGTTAGTAAAGTGACATGATGCTTGTAGGGCAAAACATGGTCAAATCTGATCCTAATATGCCTAAATAGATATTAATGATTAATTTAGGAGTGTTTCTTCATTTTTACACATTAATTATAAATTCCTTGAAATTATCAACATAGCCAGATAATTTAAATGCTCTAGAAGCTTTTAATAATAAACATAAGGATAGCTAAGACTAATATGACATGTGGCCAAAAATGTAATAAAAACAGCTATTTGTAAATAATAATTCATTATTTTGAAAACTAATAAAGTTAAAGTGATTAACTATTTACTTGAGCTTATAATATTCAAACTAAATAATTTCAAAATCACTATTAGTGATGGGTGTCAAATTTTACTGTGATGTTAATAAAGTTGGTTAAACTATCGAAATATAAATAATTAAGATAATTCTACAAATAAATAACTACAAAGTGTATTTATTGTCTGAAACAACCCAATGACTCATTAAAAAAAAAGTGGGATGCAAAACAATGTATTTAATTATTTTCGACACATGTGAAGTTCAAATACAGTCCATAATCAAATTTTCCCTATAATTGTAATAAATATTCAATACCTATTCATATATTTGCTGATGTGTAAAACCCTTTCAAACGAGAGAACAAACTGTGATATCTTCACCCATTAAAATAAATATAAATAATAAATTTATTTGTAAAAATGATGACTCACCAAAATTACCAAAATCCATTTCGAAAGAATAAAACAACAAGATAAAAATATTAATAGCCTCATTAGATTATTTTTCGGGAGTTTGTATATAATATAGTCCTACCAACATAGCATTTTTGGATGCCACTTTTTAAAAGTGGTTTGTTTACTTGATAAATAGTAGCTTACTCACAGTTACTTTTCAAAATCTAATTTATTAATTCTTTATAAAATTTCAACCTTAATTAAACGCTAAATTAAATTTATTATTAGAAAACAGTCAAATACAGAATCATGAAAACATGACTATCTGAACAGGATTTGGTTCACATTTCAAAAAGAAACCTTAAAGAGAGTTGTGCAATAACAGTAGTACATCCATGACAGTACTATACTATTATTTGATAGTTTTGCGGATTATTATATGAATACAAAAATTGACTAACCAACTACTTAATAAAAGACTGTCAAACATTGTTTGACTAATGCAAATATTGTAATGAAAAGAATGCTCAAAGTTTATGAAACAGAAAAAAAAAAAGAATTAAGAAGTTCCTTTAAAACGAAAGACAAAAACTAAATAAATTGGGTAAAATTAACTAGTTGTTCATACTTATAAAAAGGTATTTTATAGTTTATACTATAACAAAGATATTTTATATGCAAACAATTAATTATACTTCATTTTAGTTCAAAGATCAAGGGAAAAAGTGGCAATAATTTGCTGTAAAGTTATAAAAAGTCACTGTTTAAAATAGTGTTATTATTACTTATCCATTAAAAAAAACTGTTACTGGTAGCGGTAGCGTTGTTACTAGAAGCATCGAATTTCTCAAAATCGCTTACAGATAAGCATTTGAAAATGTATTATTGTTCTAGTAAGAATATTGGTCAGATAGTCTGGTTAGAACCAACCATTGATTACAGACCTAAATATAGTGTGTAGGCCTTGTTCTTCCATCCTCCTTTCAATGTGTAATCTAATACAGCCATTTTTCCTTTGGAGACCTAAACATATGTGATGATTACCTGAGAGATGAATGCATTCTGTTTGTATGGTGTTAAGAGTGGTTGGAGTGATCTTCATTGTATGCCACATTTTATTATTTAAATGATAGAACATCTGATTCTTGAATATTTCCTTTTTCATAATTTTTTCCAAGTATTATTGTATAGAAAATCTAACGTGCCTGATACCCTACTACCCTCTCAATGAAGAACTGAGACTCAACCATTACAACACATGGTCGATTGAAACAATCTCACAATCTTATAGATATTTATTACACACACTAAAAGTCTTCAAAACTGAAAATCAAAATTCAAATAAACTCAAAATTAATGCAACAAATTACAGATTTTATAACGGAAAGAATAACACATTTCACATGTTACAAAAATGTAAAGTGGTCCACTATAATTGATCATACGTACGTTGGCTCACCAGAAATTAGAGATGAAGTTTTGGCAACGATATATCGATATAATTAATGTATCGGACTACACTCTAAATCTATTGAATTAAAATAAACATAATGATTTTTGCTTTATTTTTATTAACTATGTCGATTTTTGTTATATTTTTATTAAACTTGTCATATTCAAAGAGCTAAATAAAACATTGAAAAATTGAAAAAGGACACAAAAAATATAATTATAGGAAAGTGGCCATTTTAATTTGATAGGAATATCTTAGCTTTCGATATAAACGCTGAGATCTATCAATTAATGAGGATATATTGATATATTACAGAAAATTGCCATCCAAAGTCTATGTATTATATATATCAATTGTTTGAATAGAATCGATTAATGTATTTTGACAGTCTCACCTAACTTTTACTTTTAAAAAAAGTGTATCGAACTTGTTAAGTTTTTACCTCTTTTTACCATCATAATGTCAAGTTTTTTTTTTCGAGAACACCTTAAAATGTAAGGGTCATACTATATTCGAACCAATGAGGTATATTTACAATTTGCCAACATTTAAGTGAAACAGCAACTAAATTAATATGAGAGGTAATCGATTATTTGTATTACCTATTCTGTGTGTTGCCTTTTGTTTAGTTGTCAGTTTTATTGAAAGCTAATAATCGAAGTAACGAGAATTGTAATATTAAGATCGATTCTTGATCCTTTCGATACCAGTTAAAATCAAGGGTATTTAGGAATCGAGTTTGACAGCCCTAATTTTAATATGTCCCCTTCCAATCATATGTATATGATAAAGAAGAAAGGGTTTTATAATGCTGGATGGGATAGCAATAAAAAAAATCCATGTGGTGTTCACATTTATGAAATCTTATTTTTATTTTAGATGCGAGAAAATTTATTTTTCAATTATGTGTTATGCATATTGATAATGACTATCAAATATATCTACAATCTTACAAAAACTATTGTAATCATTGATAATAGATTGATTTATGTAATCATCAGAATACATTCATATTTTGACTATAGATGGTTTAAACTATTGGTGAAAAGTAGGGATTTTTCAAATATATCGAGATATTAATTAGCTAAAAATGTGTATTACTTACCTACCTTCTCTATGGCATTAGGAACTCTTAAGCTCATTGCCGCACTTACAAAAGTATGCCACCTATCCCTATCTTGAAATAGTTTAATCCAATCCACCTTATTACACCCTTTCAGGATCATTCTAATGTGATTCTCCCATCTTCGTCTAGTTTGCCAGTCAATACCCTGAACAAGTTTCTAGATTTTCCCATTCATGCTGCATGTCCTGGCCACCATAATATAAGAGACTTGATTATCCTAACAATGTCTTGTGATAGGTACATGGTATGTAACACACCATTATATAACCTCCTCCACTCTCAGGTAGCCTCATCTCTTTTTGGGCCAAATATCTTCCTAAGCACCTTGTATTTGAATACCCTAAATTTGTTTTCTTCATGTAAGGTAATAGACCATGTTTCACACCCGTAAGAAACAACCTGTAAAATCAATGTTTTATATAACTTATTCTGAGTTTTATATTCGTGGACAGCAGGCGAGATGTCAACAACTTTTTGACCAAATTTTTATAAACTGTAAATTTTTACCTAATTTCCAATTTAATGTTGTTATTGTTAGTTAAAATTGATCCTAAATATTTAAACTCATTAACTCCGTCAAATGATAAGTTGTTCACAGTAATCTCTAGACTATCTCCCTCAATCTGTGTTCTCTGTGTGATCATATACTTAGTCTTTTCAGCGTTCACTTCTAAACCTATTCCACATTTCTTGAAACAGATTCCTTAGTATTGCCCAACAAGGCTAAATAATCTGTGTATCCTAATAACTGCATTGTAGTGTTTAATTTCATCACTTCTCTACTCTCTTGCATTACTCTAATAGCATACTCTACAGCTAGATTTAAAAAGTATCGGGGAACTTGCATATTTTTGTTTTAACCCAATACATATTTCGAAAGTATCTGGAAAATGACATCCAACTCGTATCTAATGACTTAGAAATCTAAGAAAACAATGTGGAAACAATACAAAATAATGTAAATGATAGGTAAGGAAGTTAGCCTTAAAGGAGTTACATTAGTTCTTGATAGGAACAAATAGACTTATCACTTTATTTCTTTATAGACTCTTTTGCACTTTCAAATCTTATCACAATTTTGAATTCTCATGAATATTATTTTATAAGAGAGATTGAAAAAAAGGAATATTTCTGAAAATCCAAAATTATGTTTAGTTGTGAAAATGATCAGAAGATCGAAGTGTGAAGAATGTATGGCAAAATAAAGAGAGTAGTTTATTTTGTTTTAACAAGACGTAACTCAAATATTCTTTCAATTTTGCTTCCTCCCTTATCACCTAGATTACATTATTTTACAATGTTATTGTTTATAAATAATTATTTTGTTTCTAAAATAATTTAGGTTTTCAATATATTGAAATTGATTGCAACACATAATTAAAAATATCCACCTTTCTCAACAATAGAATTTATAAACTTGTATCAATCATATTTATTTCTAAACTATTGATTAGCACCCTAAATTTAACTAATAGCTTCAATCAACGTTGTGAAATTTTGATAAAAAGATTGTCTTTGGATTGACTTGTAAAGGATTTATAAATTATTATTAGAATGTAACCACTAGATAGGGCAAACCATAACTGTTGTAACATAATGAAAGAGCAATTAATCTTTATCAAAGCATCACCTTGAAAACTATTGAGAAGAAATATTTAAAACTAAATTGACATGTTCAAAAGTTTCCTATCATTTCCAATATTTTGGCCAATGGCTCTAATTAAATGTTAGCATTTATTCTCACAAAAATGAAAACTTTGTCAACACAATGGTATATTATTAAAGTTGCATTTATTTGATTTAAAATACTTTGTTTTATTTACATAATTAAAATAATAGTTTTGTAATTTATTGCATAATTTATACTTTGGCGTAATTATTAATCCTTCTTTCAGATCTATTCTGCACTTCCAATTAATTTAGATATGTTTCATTCCGGCCACTTCCCTTGTGTCTCCGACATTTTGGTAATTTGACCACCTGTTGATCCCATTTAGGTCAGATAGTCAGGACTCTACTATAGGTAGAAAAAAAAGCACAGAGAAATATTTCAAGAAAATCATTGTTAGTTTATTTCATGCTTTAGTATAAAACTTCCAAAATCATCCGCTTCATAAGCTTATGCGTTAATAAAGTGAAAGAATTACAGCATAGCCAAAAGAAAGCTACCAAATAAAAATACCTGTTGTTGGATAGGTTGCTGGTGCTCTGGAGAGTCCACAAAGGTTGTCTCGATGGAGAGGTCACAACCTGATGGGACTTCTTCACAACCCAAGTCTTTGAGTGCACCATTAATCATGTCAATTTGACGTTGCAGCTTACGTTCATGACAATGGAGTTCATTTGTTTCCTTCTTAATACTGTCCACAGTCGAAAGCCTTTAAATGGTAAATAGTAAGATGCATAAAGGTGAAAACGAAGCTAATAATACATTTAAAATGAAGTGAAACTATTAGATTCCAGTGATTCAATAATATGAAACATGTCATGCAAGAATTTCTGTGAGTGAACTACCTGGAGTAGAAGAAGAGTGTGCAAAGGTGCATCAATAGCTAAATATTAAGAATATGAACTCGGCTGAGTTAGAAGTATATTGCATGCTTGACTCTGACTCGTCAAGTCTTTGATATGGGCCGCAATTGGTTGCATTAGAAGTATTCCTCCTCCCTCCATCCCACACAAAAAAAGTGTTATTTTTCCATTTTCTTTCTAGCGAATGTTGGTGTATTTAATTAAATGCAATCATTTCATAGTATTCCCTTATATTGGATTTGATAGCTTAACACTTGCAATAAGAACATACTAACAAAAGAAATTAGGTGTTTTAGAAAGGAATCTTTTAGTAAATAACAAAGGCCACAAAGCCCGTGGAAAAAAACCCACTAAAACTTGCTATTTCCCTGGCTGTAAATAAATAATTGTATCTAATATTAGGGAAAAGGATGAGTAAGATGAGGTTTTCCAGGCCACCAGAGTCATCTATAAATTAAAGCAACTTAAACTGTTATCTAAATGAATAGTGGCTGATTTTATTGAATAGTTTGGGTTTTGATTGTGACTAGTGGTTTTTGTGTAAAGTGGTTCTCCATAGCTTTTCCAAACTATTTCTAGTGATGGCCCTTAAAAATTGCCCTTAATTCAGTTCCCTTAGGGCTGGATGATTTGTGTTACATATAATTAATACTAAGACTATAGCAGAGAAATCAGTGCTAGTAGTACTAATTCCGGCCATCCCTACTAGTAAATGTTATATGAATAAGCACCTCGCCAGCGAGTCAGTGGAGGACTTGCGACTGTCGGCCTTCTGTATAAGAGCCATCTTCTCCTGTGTGTCTCGCACGCTGGTCTCCAGCTCGGACAGTTTGTTCCTTAGCCACTCAACAGTGAGGTTGTCCACTGTGAGTGTATTGGGTAGCAGCTTGCCCGAGGTGTCTTCTACCAGTGTGTCATCAAAGGTGAACGGTACAGGACTGGCAGGACTAGTCCTATAAAAAAAATAGCTTAGAGCAGCGTGTTTCAGACTGTACTCTGCCATAGTTAACTTAGACTACATAAGGCAATTTTCACACTATGAAATAGTATCAGTAATTAGAATTGATAATTTTTTTAAAATCTTAATAAAGGTGCAGACAGAACTTGTGATGTTTTCCATTTGTTTTATTATTTTATACTTTTAAAATTTAACTGTAGCTTTTGAATGTTCATTATATTGATGTAAAGATTTTTATGAGGGCTTCAGTATGTATATATATATATATTTTTTTTCTGGTTCAAGGGCACCTTTAATCTAAATGCTTTGGGAACCTATGGCTTAGAGCAGAGGTCCCCAACATTTTTGTACCTTAGAGCACATTCAAAACTAATGGTAGTGCGGTGGGCACCAATTACTTTTTCAAGGCAAATTTACTAACTACCGCCAAGCTCAGAGGTCAGCCTCAACGCTATACACACGGCTGGTCATCTGCCATGTTAAGTTTCCAACAGCGACTGTGGCGTTACTATTTAACTACTCACCTTCATTTTGGTGCTTGGGTATATTTTTAAAATATATATTTATTCTGTGTTTATTCAGGCAACAAAGCTGGATAGACCCATGTCAAGATATTTACTAGGGAAATAGGAAGTGTTAGCATGATAATAGCTAAAAAGTTGCAAAATTGAGAGAATTTTACAAATGTTTATTTTACAAGCAAAAGTGCAAAAATCAAGAAATAAACTAAATCAAAAATATTTAAAAATAGCCTACATACATTTAAAGAAATGATATAAACAATTTAAAATATGGTTATTTTCATTAGAAAATTAAAGAATCATATCTTCATAGTTACAAAAGTATGCCACCTATTCTTATCTCAAGTGTGTTCTACCCAGTCCCCTTCATTACATCTTATCTCTTTCAAGTCCATTCTAATGTTATCTTCCCATTTGCGTCTACACATATGTGTCCCCAAGATATATATATATATATTTAAATTTAAATTGATTAACAACTTAATCTCTTGGACCTATATTACATTAGGGTTTGTCAATGAATAACTATAATTAAAAGCTTTGGAAGATATTAAATTAGAATGAAGAGAAAAAGAGAAAAGGAAGAGCTGGGTGGAGGTCACCCTTTATTTTGAATATATTTGTCCCTCTTATATTATGATTCCCTCTTTGTCCAGTATTTTGGCCCCATTCAATTCAGAGGCATTGCCCTTCATTCACTCAAAGATATGTTTTATATATCAAACTCTTAATCAATAAACTTTTTTGTGGGAAGTTTAAAATAAGACAGTAATATTGGTAGAATAAAATAACCTTCCAAAAGTTGTGACATTAGTTATGGTTAGGTAAAACAAAATAGTAATATTTTGGGGAGAATATTCTAAATACTTATATAATTATCTCAGTCTCAGGATGTTCTACTCTGACCTGATACTAATGGTTTGAAACCTGGTTGGATGCAGTGGAGATTGGTACTTTTTCACAGCATGGTTTCCATCCTCTTTCACGCAAATGTTGATATATATCCTCTTTAATCACTCTTTTTGTTCCAACTTGTTTAGGTTAAATCATTAACTGTGTTAATGATATTAATAAATAAAAAGTATTTTACATGTAGATTAAAAGGAAGGGGTAGGCCATGTAAGACATGGCTAAAATGTGGTAGACGAAAGTGTGAAAAAAGAGAAACTTTATTAGTTTTAAGAATAAAAGAGCATGTATGACTTGGTGTATGGATGTTGGTGAAGCAAAGGGAGAATGCAAGGATACGAAAATGTGGAGAAAATGAAGGAGGATGGTTTAAGTACGGCGTTGTTGTTTTTGAGTTATATGCATAGTTTCTGGCCTAACCAGGGGGGAAAGGCAGGGCCAGGGGCCGGGAGCCCAAGGGAGGGGGGGGGACAGGGGGCAGGTGGGCGGGCATGTAAGTAGGTAGGTAGGTAGGAAATACGATAAAATAATAATAAAATAATTTATTAGCTATTACAAAAAAAATTACAAAGTATTTTCTCTTTTCCAAGTAAATATGAGGCCTGTATTAAAAGGTGTTAGTTAATGTAGGCACTATATTTAACATTATAAATAACATTCCAAAATTAGGAATAAGTACTTTTAATTATGTTTAAAATTTGGTTTCAGATTGGTAAGAATAAATGGTTAAATGTAATGAAATGATTTGAAGAAACTTAAGTTTACATTATTTTGAATGTAAAATATAACATGTAATTAAAAAACTTTATCATTTATAACAAAACAATGATCTTTTACAAGTGTTGGCAACCCAAAACCTAAAGATATGATTTTTCCAGGTAAAAACCTATCATGAACAGACATAACATGTTAGAATGGAGCCAGAGAATATTATACAACAATTTTGAGGAATTACAACTAAAAACACCAAGTAGGACTTGTAGCTTACAAGCCCATTTAATTTGATGAGGACAGAATGGAAAATGCTTACAAAATGTGTATAAATATTTGATTAATATAATATCAAATAAACCTTACACATTAAAAATATAGTTTAGTTTGAATAATTGTGGTGAAAGTTAAGTAAATATTGAGTATAAAATATGTTATTTCTGTAGACTGATTTTGTAAATAGTGGCCTCAATAAACTACCACTAACTTACTTGTGTCTCTCTGTAAAGTCGAAGTATTCTTCATTTGGCCTGATACTGTCTATACTGGACTCAATACGAGATTGTATTTCCTTGAAGTTGTCAGAGGAAAAGTTGAACAATTGAGTAACCTCTTGTAGTAATGACCGCCTGCAATACACAAATATAAGTAAACTTTTTAGAAAATAATTGCAGACACAATGCAATGAAACAGTTGTTTTTTTTTAGATTGGTATTGAGTTAAAAAAATTTTTAAGCACAATGTCTTAATTTACTATTCGTAAAAACCCAATTATAATAGGTTAAAAACAATAAATATTTTTATAAAACTAGTTGAAATGGGTTTTTGATATCATCATCATCATCTTCACCAGGGCTTAGGGCCACAGGGGCCAGACCCCACCAATATTTTTCCAACAGTTTTTTGAACATGAAAATTATTTTATTTCTTTATTTCTTTTTAACTTATAAAATATTTTTAAAAAACCCCATGAATATGAAGTGAAGCATCATTCTACATGCAATGAATTGTTATACAGTTTTCCAGTCATGATTATTCATTCCTTGATCCAATCATCATGCGAGAATTGTACAAAACCTCTCAGAAAAGCCACACGCAATGTGAGATGTTTCTCATTGTTTCCATCGCTGAGCTTTACACTAGTGAATAGGGCCAGTTTGAGCAGGCCTGCTATATAATAAAGGTAGTTTGTATTTTGTTTTTTCGTTTATGTGTGTCTGTGTTTTGTATGTGTTAAGAACCATTAAGTAAGATGACGAGTGAAAGTGATTAATTAAAATGAATAAAGTAGAATATTTATTAAAAATTCAATTTCCTTCATTAAAACTGTAAGAAAAACTTTAAATCAAACGGTTAGGAGAACATAAGCCTAATGACTTTACATTTATACAGGTGGATGGCAAGAAAAGAAGAACTTTTTCTAATGCTTGGTTTGGTAAAAATTGTGGTTGACTGTGAGTGAAGAGAAACAGAGCTTATTTTGTTTTTATTGTTTATTATTTAGTGGTGCGGGATTGTGGACAGCGGTAGACTGTAATGATCTTAAAGAAACATGAGAACTGTACAATTCGTTTGGAAAACACATGTAAGTTTAAAACGTTTGGAACAGTAAATATTGCATCACAGATGGTCAAAATTTCAGTCCATAATCACAATTAAGAGGTTTTAAAAACTAAGCATATATTCTGGAGAGTAATAGAATGCTTAATATACTGGGGTACTCATGTACTGGCATTAAGAGGCCACAACGAAAATCAAGAATGGGTGATTTTGTAATTCTAGTAATTTTTAAAAATTAGGAAAATTTAAATGAATTTAATTTGGAGCGGAAAAATAGCTATCAGTAAGCTTTGACCTGGCCCCACCAAAAATAAAAATCACACTCCACCACTGATTATTATTAATATTATTATTAATAATAATAATAATAATAATATAATAATAATAATTCCATAGCATCAAGGAGAAAGAACTATATTTCTTTGAAAATGTGTTCCTAACTATACCACAAATGCTGAGATGCCGTTCTTAAGTATTTATGGTTTAGTTAAATGGTTAAAATAAAGCACCCCCTTAATAATTTACTCTCTAATCTCTGAAAGGTTTCACATGGTAAAAGTAGTTAAAGTTAAAACATTACAGTGTCTATAGTATCCACATTAGTACATTAGCATTATTGTCTAAAGCGTTGGATTTTTTTTTTATCACTGTGTCTTACAATCTGTTCAGACTATAACTTAAACATTTATTTACTCAATGAGGTAGGGATGAGGAAGGAATAGTTTTAGAGGTTATCTATTCGCATTTGCATGGAAGGAGAGTGACAAATCATTTAGGGAAAACCCACACTCGAAAGACCTGACCAGGTTTCGAACCCCAACCTCCCCGTCTTCAGTATGCCAGTTTAACATGATGAATTAGACCATGCGGTCACTGAATGTTATTTTGATATAAAATGTCCCCCTCCTTACCAAGCAAGGATGAAGGCCTCTTGCATCGCCTGCTGGTACTCCAACAGTCCTGGCAGCAACACGGTTCGAAAGTCCTTCTCGTATTCCACTGCCTCACACAACAAGAGACATACTCGTTGTGAGTGAGGTGGAGTTTGCGGCAAGCTTTCTGGACCCTGTCCCGCACGTCGTCTAACCTTCTGCTGCCACGGCCCACTGCAATGTCACAAACTTGGCCGATCAAGTTTATGTATTTATAAATTACTGTTCAAATGCAAATTCATGAGTAGAAAGAAGAAAAAGGAACCTGGTATTTTGTATTTTAGTTCATTTATTTTGGATATCAGTGAAGAAAGAAAATCAAAATATGAAACTAATATTTTATTTAAGTTAAAATATGACCGCCTCTGTGGCATAGTGATCAGAGCCTCTAACTACAGAAGTTCCGAGTTTGATCCCCAGTACCTCCAGTTCTTCTGTGACCAAATTACACCCTCTATCAGCGTAAGTTGGTATTATCTTCGCCAAAAGACGGGAGCCGCTCGGTAAGTATGGCTCAATTTCAGGCTGACATCATGAAGTTTTTTTTAATTTAAAATAAAGAATTTAAATAAGTGTTCCACAAGTAATACACTCTTTATTAGTAATATAAATATATACATATATATGTATATGAGATTTTTCAAATTATGTATATAAAACAATCCTATTATTTTATAATCTACAGGATGAATGGAGAGCCCAGAACTTCAATTTCAACCAAGTGCACATGAAGTGTTTTTCTGCAATAAGGTTTCTAATTCTTTTTCCAAAGCATATACCAGCACATTTCTTGCCAATTACCATATGCATACACAAACTTTTTAATTAAGTCGTTTATAACACTAGTGTTTAAAAATGATACAAATAATTTCATTCTTGTATGACAGTGTTCAGCTAAATAATAGGAATAGATGATATAGGCTCTTTTCTTCTTCTTTTTTGTGTGTGATAAAAATAAATATAGACAACTTACATTTGATGACAAATTGTTCTTCAAATTTGGCCCTCATCTGTTTGTATGATTCTAAATACTTCTGATACTCTGTCTTTTTTCTTGCAACATCTTCAGTTAACTGAATGAAAAAAAAAATTAAATGGTGTATTAATTGAAAAAGAACACACACATGCACGCACACACACACACACACAAAATAATATATATATATATATATATATATATATATATATATTATATCAATTTTAAGAGAGACATTCAGTTCAGTCTAGAGATAGCTTTTTGGTTCAGTCTAGAAAGATATATTTAGTTCAGTCTGGGTTTGTTGGATGTATTCTGTTTAAAAATATTTTACTCGTCATTACAACCCCTTTAAGAAGCTTGATACTTTGAAACAATCTTGTGTACGAGCAGACTGGCTAGGTGAGGGTTCAAATAAAGAAATAGAGCTGAAGGAACCCTTATACAGAGAGGAAGTCAGTAAGAACACAGAATGAGAAAGAAAAATTGTGAGGAACTTCACTGACTTTCCCTTGGAATTAATGGGGTAACAGGGTGGACCCATACATTTACAATATACACATTAAATATTACACTTGTTTTGGGGGCACATTAGACACCTCCTTTGGAAAAAGAAAGTAAAACAGTACCTTAATTTTCTATTTTATTTTTCTCTCTCTCTCTCTCTTTTTTGTTTCACGTTTTACTAGGTACATGTTCAGGTTATACGCTTATATACAAATTATGCTAATGGTTTTAGGAATGAGGAAGGTTATATTTATATGAAGTGTGCCTGCATTTATATTGAGGGAAAGTGGAAAACAATTTTGGAAAAACCACCCTCAGTACACCTGATCGGGATTCGAGCCTCGTTCTCCCCACTATCGACAATCTAGTCTACTGTGAGACCACCCGGTCATCAAAGCAGGTTCTCTTTTACTGAACAAGAGGACTGATATACACCCAAAATTATTACGATGTTGTTTTAGATTTGAACTTTTTTACCTATATCTTTATGGTAAATGTGTGTGCAGTTCTATCCTTCTTTCAATTACCTATTGGATCCTACCATTTGATACAATGTATTCCTTTGTTTGACTGTTATAATGTTAGTGTTGATATTAAGCCACTCAAACTAATGTGTCTAATCTTAGTTCAAAATGTTCAAAATCTTCTCTAGAACCACAATGTATAAATGGTCGATTTGCTGAGCTTGGCAAATATTTATATTGTATTCGGAGGATGTGATGCTTGGACGCCCTATGAAATTAAAAAAATAAACAAGCCAAATTTGGATATAAAAAATAACTGTAATTGGTAAAACAAAACATACAAGAGAATATAGCAATGTTGATGGAGGGCTATCTTCACATATCTCATCTACCAAATACATGGGTAGAAATTTATTTTCCTTTTGAAAGTTGAAACAAAAATAGTGTGTCAGGGAAAAATCTTGTAGCACTTAAAATGGCACTCTTAAAGATCTAAGTTAAAATAAACTAGAGTTTTATTTCCATTTGAAGCTCGTTATTTGAAAAGTGAAAACGCATATCAATACAAGGATGGACAAAAAAAAAATATATATCTTGGTCTGCCTTATTAGTAAGGTAAAGAGACAGAAAAGAGTAATCCATAAGGAGGTATTATTGGAAGCTTTTGATAACTTTCTAGATGGACTTTATAATTAATAAACCAAATAAGACATATGTCTATAATGACAAATTACTATCTTTCAGTCAATGTTGGTTTTTGAAAGTTTTCTTCATATAAAAATCAGGGTGTAGTCAAACAAACCACAGTCTTTTATTTTGAGATTGTTGGCATTGACAAAGTGTGTTGGAGTTTTATTAGAATACAAAATCAAATAAACAAAAAAAAAAAGTTATCACTAAAATTAAGATTAGGGTTAAAATATGAAAACCTAAGCGCTCTAGGTTTCTAGCTACACCACTGTTGAGGATTGAACTTTGGTTCTATGTACACTAGAGTATGGTGTGCTATTGTTGCCGGGATAGGCAGAGCTTGTTATATGCCTGTCATATTTGCTCACCATTTTGGTCCCTTATTTGACCAATCTCACATAGGCTTTGCTCTACATTTCTCCTATTAGATTTCATTTTTGTTGATACTTAGTCAGTAAGGGTTTTGCTGAGGAATAATTACAATTCAGAGGTACAGTTTAAACTAATGGAGGGTTTACACTGTCATGTTTTGCAGGAGCCAATCATTATTGGTGTGTCAACTTGACAGTGAAATATTTTGGTGACAATAGTTGACTGTTGCACTAGCTGAATGTGTGTGCTAGTTTAGTTGTACTCGCATGTGTAAACCTTGATCAATGTGCCAACATACGAAGATCTCTGACTTCAAGCCACATTCAACTCCAACTTAAATATCCCGCAAACCACTTAAGTGGACGCATGGTCTAAGGCGCCGTTCTCATAAAAGATTGGACTGCCAATGACTGGGAAGATCCGGACTAAAATCCCGGTCGGGTGTACTGAGGGAGGTTTATCCTTAATGACTTTCCACTCTGCTTATGCGCAAATGCATGTACACTCCTTATAAACTCAACCTTTCTCATCCCTAACACACTATCTTAATTAATAGATATGCATATAGCTTTTTAACAGGTTGTAAGACAGGGTGCTAGCAAAAAAAAAACTATTTCACAAGTAAATTTGGGCACAATATTCAAAATATAGTATAAACCTTTATTTGCATGACAATTATTTTGGCGAAATGCTACTTAACTCTGCTTTCCCCGGCAACATTTCATGCCACACCACTGATCTAATAAAAATGTTTGTTCATAAGTTATACTAGAAGTGAGTTGTCTGGAAACTAGGCCTACTTCACTTCCTAACCAGGCGTGCCAGTGATGGCAGCCAGCCAGAGCTTGTTTGTTACAGCAGGCCCACCAACACACAATATTAATCATCACCATGAAAACTCATTATGTGTTCTACACATAAAAAGTTACTCCATCTCAATAAATTACAGTTCCTACTTCACCATGTTTCACTTTTGACTAATCACAAACAGTGTTAAGGCCATACACAAATGAGTTGATGTTAAAAAAATATATAATTTTGGAATGGGAAGCTTGATAATATAAATAGCCTGACTGATGTGCACTTTCAAAATATATTTATTTGTTCATAAAGGATGGAGAATCTATCACAAGTTGAAATGCTACAAAATAAGTGAAATATGATTAATTATTATTAATTATTTCAGTTTAAAAAATGAATTTCACAAACTTCATAAATGAAGTGATTAGGTACCTCTTTACTTTATGTTTATAGCAACTTAGTGTTGGAAAATAAAATAGTAATTTGTAACTGTGTAGATTGGCAAGAGCTAAACAACCTTCATTCATTTGTTTAAACCATTACAATAAAAATGGGGAATGCCAGGTCTCCACCGTGGTTCGGATTCCACGTTAAACTGTAGGTCCTTCATTTCATCTCACAATCACCCTACCATTACACATTAGCGTAAGTGCGTATAACCCGAACGGGTAGTAAGACGCAGTGCTAATAATAATAATAATTACAATAAAAATATTTTTAAGAAATGTTTGATATGAATTATTATTATTATTCTATTTAGAAAACTGTTTAATATGACAGCGTTTGCTTAAAATTGTGCTCTCAAATTAATATGATATAAAAAAGCTCATGTAGGCCCGAAGGTTATAATAATAAACTACTGTTTTCCCACCAGGGTTTACAATATTTTCTTTCAACAAAATTTCCTGTGGTTTTCAGACAACTCAGATTGAAATATAAGAGAATCAAATTTAATTTTTCATAAAAACACTAGTGTGAAGTCATGGTGTTTATAATGAGACAACTTGAGCATGAAGGAGAAATATAATAAGCAGTCGTTATGTAAACCAATAAGCGGTAAGTAAAACATGTGTTCAAATCAGCCTTTAACATTTAGTCTTTTTTTATGTATACAAACAAGCAGAAATACCTAGTGTTGCAATGGATTGCGTGGTTACCCCTGGCAATGCTTTTCTTTGCTTCAAACAGACCAGAAAAAAATTCTCTTTGTTTTATTTTTTCCTACCAAATTTTAATTAATTTTAAAAAATCAAGTCAAAATTTTAAAATCCTGGCTTCAAGGTGTACATGTTCATGCACAGGAGCCACTAGTTTTTAAATTTCAGACCTATGTTTGCGATATATTTCAGGCAACGTTCATGACAAACAAATACACAAACTCTTAATTTTATTAATATATATGATTAATACTTAAAGCTTACATTTATGTATACTAACTTCTCAAATATTCAACTATTCCAGTGTTTATTTTAGTATTTGCCAAATTCTCTCTGTTTTTTCACCTGCCCAGGTTTGTGACAACCCTGCGTACAGATAGTGCACCTATGTTGAAAATATTTGGTCTGGGTCAGAATTTGATATCTAGTCTCAGACGTAGTAGCATTATTTCACTAAATAAAAATGCAGAGTTGTTTTATACGGTAACTATATAGTTTATATTTTGTATAATTTAAACAAAACTTACAAAATGTTGACCAAAGGTCAAATATAATCTAGGCCTATTAAGACAATTGTTAATATAAATACAATATACATAAAATCGTCGTTAGCTCTTTTAAAAACAGTACAATTAGGTTTATGACTAGTGTAATTCAGTAAGATATGGTGAAAGTAAGTAAATGCTGTGATGATGACTACATTTAAATCTTATTAAAAAGCATGTGTGTTACCAAGTGGGAATGGTCTTGCCAAGTCATTGACAGGTGTCAAATGTCGCACTGACAGTGCTTGTCATGTGGGAACAAATAGACTCCCCCAGTGTGGAATTCTTGGCTATAACATTTGAAGAAGTGACAAGAATGCTAAGAGAGTTGGCAACCATTTCCCCGAGTTCAAATTTCCAGTTTTACACTTTTAATAAACTACAACTTTATTAAAAAGCAAGACTATTAATGGGTAGCACTTATTGTTTTTACATAAAATAATAATTATAAAGAGGGAAAATGTGACATTTGAGTTAAACTATTGTAGGTGTGGTATAATTTCAATAACTATGGTTTTAATGCTGTGATGAAAATTAAATGTCAGCCCTCTAATCGCTTACTTGCCTGTCCACCCAGTTTCACAAATGTGAATTTAATCAAATTGTATTAAAAAAATACTTTTTTTAATGAACCCATACACATAGTTCCTGTAATCTCCATTTTGCCTTAGGTGAATAAGAAATTAAACATTCACAAAGTTGTCAGTAAACCAACTAGTGAGAATGGTTAAAATAACCTTCACTGTGTAAGATGATAATAGATCCTGTTAGTGTGCAGCTGTAAGTTATGGATATAATCATTCTAAAATGGTACAAAGTACATTAGCGTCCTGACATCCCTTAGTGGATCCTCATTTTGTAACAGAGCCTGTGATAGCCAATAAGTTTTGCTGTGGAGAAATGTGTGCGATAACAGGGTTGTCTGATCATTTTAATATGGATGATTTCCAAAGTGAATATGTGAATCGTAACACTATTACAGATTTAGCAAGTCTTAGTAAAACTCTTTGTGTAACCAAACCTAACTTATTAGCTATTATTAAATTTGCAGGGTTAGCTAAACTATGTATTATGAACTAAAGAGTTGCAAAACTACTATTATTAGCTTAACAATTCCTAAATATTCTTATATCTATACTTATAAAATAACATGTCCTGATTGATTGACTGACTGATTGACTGATTCATCATCGCCGAGCGCAAACTATCAAGGCTACAAGCATGAAATTCGGACTGTATATTCATTTTGTTATGTAGGCACCCACTAAGAAAGGATTTTAGAAAATTCCGCCCCAATGGGGTCAAAATAGGGGATGATAATATGTATGATAATATGTATGAAAGTCCGTCATTTTGAAAGTTACATAAATAAAATTTTGTATTTCGGTTATTGACGTAAAACAAATAAATACGTGTTTCAAGAATTTTGGAAATTTTATTTAATAAGGGATGAAAAAGAGGGTGAAAGTTTCTATCGGACTTGCATTATTTTTGATCTGAGGTCAAGTTATGGTCATCAACATAACGTAATATTTTAAATTAATCTGTAAATACATATGTATATTTTCGTATTTGTATATAATCAACTTCCACGCGAGCAAAGCCGCGGGCAACAGCTATCTAGTCTACCATATGTACTATGATGGCTTTTTGATGTTTGACAATATATAAGTTTACCGTAACAGTAATAATTTAAAAGAGATAATTAATCAGTAAATAGTGAGTTGTGAGCAAATAATGTGGTTACATTTTTTTAAATTGTTTTTATTAATTTTTTTAAACATTTAAATTGAAAAACTATAAATAAAACTTTTTTTAATTTAACCATTTAATTGTACCCAACTTCACAATTGAGTTATTAATTTTGTCTTTTATTATTGATATCATTAAATGTTGACAAATATTAAGAATCTAAAATTGTGTCTTAGGAAGTAAAAAAAAGTGTCCTAAAATATTATGATGGTGTTAATTTGCAGTTAACTTATTTTCAGGTTTTTAACAGGGAGGAAACAAAAATACTGTAAATGTAATGTTGTGAGCCCACATTAAGATTAATCTGTTCAAGCTAGGAAGATACATTCCATGTACCTAACATGGCTTTATTCCATGAATCCCCAACTAATATGTAATCTTTTTTCTAACATTTCTCCACAGTTGAAATGTTCACATTATGAACAAAGAAAATAGTTTTGAAATCAATTAAAGGATTGGTTAAATATTTACATTATTAGTACCAGTAGTTATTTTATTAATTTTCAGTAGTTTTTGGACTGACGTCGGAAATTCGCACTTGCCGAGAGGGTTCCCCCTTTTCACAGTGAAGAATTAACGGCTGGGGGCTATGTTTTGTGTCTGTTCTAGATTTAAGTTAGTTTATAAGTCACTAGATAGCTGTTGCCCGCGGCTTCGCTCGCGTGGAAGTTGATTATATACAAATATGAAAATATACAAATGTATTTACAGATTAATTTAAAATATTATGTTACGTTGATGACCATAACTTGACCTCAGATCAAAAATAATGCAAGTCCGATACAAACTTTCACCCCCTTTTTCATCCCTTATTAAATAAAATTTCCAAAATTCCTGAAACACATATTTATTTGTTTTACGTCAATAACCGAAATACAAAATTTTGTTTATGTAACTTTCAAAATGACGGACTTTCATACATATTATCATCCCCTATTTTGACCCCTTTGGGATGGAATTTTCTAAAATCCTTTCTTAGTGGGTGCCTACATAACAAAATGAATATACAGTCCGAATCTCATTCTTGTAGCCTTGATAGTTTGCGCTCAGCGATGATGAATCAGTCAGTCAGTCAGTCAGTACATGTTATTTTATTTATAAGTCATGTACTGGTGTAGTCAGTCGGCTCAGAAAGTGCACATTAAATACCTCAAATAAATAAAAATTAAATGATAATACTTTACTATTTGGTTAGTGTCATTTTATAGGTATTGATAATATCTATCAAAAGTAGCAAGTGCAGATAAGGCTTTTCCCAAGTTGTTGAGCTGTAGTCAGTCAAACAAATAATAAAGGGAAGGAAACAGTTCACTTCAAGTGGTACAGTCCCAATAAGCTTGGCTTCACCTGACAATAATCCATAAGCCACACATTGCTTGCTCTTCACAACTTTCAATACTAGAACATTTAACTGCCAATCTTTAAAAATGCAGGCACACGTTTAAAATCTCTAAGAGTGACCCAAATTTGAGTCAATGTATTCATAGTCAGATCTAGAACAAAACAGAATCAAAGTGAGAAGGGCACGAAAAAAAGAAATAATATTCATAATACACCATTGTCACACCATGGTCCAAGAAGAGTTAATGTATGGAGAAGAAAGGTAACACAGTAATAATATGGCAGGAACATAAGCAAGAGTGTGCAAAGTTAAGAGTTAAGGGGCCCATGGCCATAGATAATATGATCTAGTATAAAGAATATTATTTGTATTAATTAAACAAATGAAAATAAAGATTGACAAAACATATATGTCAATTTAAATCAACAACTCAAGTTTCCTTAAAACAATGTAAACAAAAAAGAGTTACATATTGAGCTAACTGAAATTCACCAAAAGAGAATAGGTTTAATTTTCCTGTACTAAAGAATGAATGATATGACGATCACCAGGTGTAAATGACTTAAATTCCTTAACCACATCATTGTAAATAACTGATAAGGCCAATTATTGTTCAATGAATAAAATCTCGAATGAGTTGAGTTATTAGGTCATTGGATTGCTTAGTTGGTTTTTACATGCCCCGAAAGAAAGGTGGCTTTGTGCAAATTAATTTCAATAATATTTTGAATATCCTCTAGTTCATATTCCACATCCTGTTCCCTAGGTGTTATAGTTTTAAGTAGCTAAGAACCATCAAATTAACATTAAATCAAGATATGGTGGCCCGAATGGTCTATGGCATCACTCTGGCAATAGAATGGACAAGTTTACGGATATATCTGGGTTTGAATCCAAGTCAAGTGTAATGAGAGCGGTTTTTCCTAAATCGTTTCCCACTTTTCCTCCCCGCAAATATAGATATATTTCCTCTCAATTTTTCCTTCCTCATTTCTATCAAAGCCTAGATAATGTATGCATATAACTGGAAGGGTAGTGAGATGTGGTGAAATAATAATAAATATGGACCACCAGACTCTGGAGACTTATTAGAATGATGTTATTTTGACTTGAGCTCAGAAGCTATGCCACACATCCACGACATTCAACACACCCTCGGGGGCGGCAGATATACTCCTCCGCGATTATAATCACTCTCGCACATCAAGGTTTATTGCCGGTACCGCAACATCGCCGGCCTAACGCGAGACGGAAGAATAATCAAGTCCCTGTGTCGGGGCGGGCGGAACTTCTTTACACCCCGTGTGTCTGCGACCTACTTACTTGCACAAGGACACGTGGGTCGCGACTACTGCACGATATAAGACACGCGTCTTGTCAAGAAAAACGTGGGTGTAGGTACTTAGCTCGCAGCCGAAGAAAAAGTGATTTGTGATAGTATTCTGAAAATAAAGGAATTTTCAGAAAATATATCGACTTTTTTTTTGTAATCAACATTTATAGAACACTTTTACTATGATATTGGTACTCAATGGCGTAGAAAGCTAATTTTTCTAAGGGCGTCCATTAGAAAATTTGAATATAACTTTGGCCAATAGAAGTTTTTATACGTATATATGAACCGCCTAGAGGGGCTCATCAAATTTAAGGTTGGGGGCGGATTTATGAGGTTCTACTGTATGTAACTACTAGATTCTGCGATCTAGGGGTGTTGTTTATGTTTAGAAAATCAGTTTGATAAATGTGTTTGCCGTACGTTCCGTTAGTAAGTAATATTTGTAAGAAATATATACAAATGTGTATATAGTAAAACCCCGGTAGTCCAAAATTCCGTATAATCCGAACAGACTTTTCAGGAAACTGAAAAAAAAGGTCAAACAAAATATATTGTATTAACAAGCTAAAAGTTAAAATATAATCGTAATAAGAAACAGTGATATTTGATAATAAAGGTTTAATATTCGAATTTACATATTATAGTCAACACAATGTGTTTTCCTGTAATTAAAAATAATTACAGTATATATTATGTGAAAATTTGTTTTAAATTCATTCAATTGTAATTTAAAATTCGTGATAATAATGTATTCACGTTTTCTCCAACCTAATCCGAATTTTCGCTAATCCAAATATGCTTCGGTCCCAATTACTTCAGATTAACAAAGTTTTGGTGGAGTAAGCTATAATCGTTTTAAAGAACTTATCATAATTGCAATATATAGAGCCAAAATATATTTTTATTGCAACAGTTCGTAAAGGCCCTGGGGTGTAGCCCTTGTCAGCCTCCCTTAAATCTGGGCCGGCTTTTTTTCTAAAAAAATCTAAATCAGATTGTAGATAGGAAGGAACAATTTTGAGAGTTAGCAAAGTGGGTGTGGGGATGGAGAAGGTTTATAGGGTTAGTGTGATTCTGCCCTAATGAAAGAAAACTTTAAAAACAAAAGTGACTCTCAGGAAAAAAAATATTAATTTCAATATGTCGTGTTTCAAATATTCGATTATATTAACTATCACCAAGAATTTGTTCTCGGACCGGCGAGAACAGCAAGCTCGCGGACCACCGGTAGGTAAACACTTCACTGGAGTGTATGAAAAACAGATGAAGGCGGTATATGATGACAAGTGCCGTTGATGAGGTAATAAAGAGCGTGGATTCCTAGGAAACGACGAGGTCTGTATTATTTGATGCAAGGTGGCATTGATAGACGGTGTAATTACACTGGCAATAATTGCAAGGCCGTGCATAAAAGTGTTGTCAAGAATGTATTTTCTTATTCCTCTTCAATAGGTTGGTAGCTTATACAATTAACATAAAACCTCAATTATGTTTTAAGAATCCAATTAAATCTACTTCAAGATAGATTCAATGTTAAAACAATATCATGGCCATCTATTGATGGGAACTTTCCATCGAGCCAGCGTAGGAAAAAATCCCCCTCTCTCCCCTCCTAAAAGAGTACTACCCCTCCCTTGAGCTGAGAGGTTAGGGTGGCATGTTGGGCGACACTGGTTGATTACGGTTAATGTTGAGTATGTAGTTTTAGTAAGTTTTTTTAGCATCGCATATTACTATCCGTTTGGGTTGTAAGCTTATGTAATGTACTAACTACGCGAATGGTTTTAGGGTTGTTGTATTTATAGGAAGTTTACCTACATTCCCGTGGAGGGAAAGTGAAAAACCATTTTTGAAAAAACACCGTAAGTACACCCGACCGAGATTCGAACCTCAATCTCCCCGACATCGGCAGTCTAGCCTACTGAGAGTAGCGCCTTAGACCATGCGGCCAACAAAGCGTGTGGTAGTTATGGTTAGTAGTGTACAACTAATATAATTGGTGTGTGTAAAATTTGAAAATTACATGAACCAATGAAAAAAATACGTTAAGGTTACCAGCTATTCAAAACTAAATATCCTCACCCTGCTGCATTTCTTATGGGAATGTCAGTTCAAAACCACTAAAGCAGCCCTCAATTAGTAAACGTGTTTTTAAAAAAGACTTAATTTGTTTGAGGAAGGCTAGATCTATGTTTTTAGCCATTTATTATAATCTAGAAACTACAATATTTCGCGTAAAGTTCGTTGAAAATAATTTTCCTTTTCATGATTTATTTTTAAATAATACAATAATTAAAATGTAAGGCTTTTAATCCTATATAGAGCCATGTTAGAATCTTTCGCCTCTTTTTGAAATATTTTGAAATAAATAATTTTTTTGAATAATGCAGGATTTGTGGACATATGTCTCAGCGCTCCTGTAGGCGGCCTCCTTAGCAATAAAAAAATCAACAGAATGGTATTCTAATTTCTAATACAAAGGTAGCCGCCTCGGTCAGCGACAAAGTATTAATCATTGTCAGACCAAATGGCTTTAAACACAATGGTCTGAATCGTTTTCTAGAACTACCGAAACTCCTCCATTTTTTCAAGTTTCGACTCCTATTCGTCCTTCACCTACTATCATTTCGATAAGAAGAAGGGAAAGAAAACTACGAAACTTATCTCAATGTAAAGAGGAACGCTCGCTGCTAGTTCTCAAATATCTAAAAAAAATTATGTTGCGAGCCTATACACAAATTACTGTGTTTGTAAGAATAAGGCTAAATCCAGAGCACTTTTCCAACAACCCTCGTGTCATAGCCCCACAAATTTGCTTTAAAAGTCGTTGAAAATGAACCAATGTCAAATTTTCACACATTTTTCTATATTAATAAAACTCAAACTATAGCATTGTTAACTAAAAATTGGAATCTTTCGACTTTACTTTGACGTTAACCGTATTTTGAAATAACGCATCGTATAATTAATTATTGCGTTATAACTGAACGTCTGCGCGACAATTTCTCGCTTACCGAGGGTATACGACCACTACCATAATAAAAAAATAACCAAAAAACTATTATACCCAGATATGATTCACAAATACGTGTTACCGAGATCATGTCAAATTCTTGTGAACAAAGCGCAACGCAAGAGTTCTTGAAACTAGCCAATAATTAATTTCATATGTGGATTCACTCACCCACCACTACTGAACGAGTCAATTCCACTTGACACCACAGCATGCGCTATCCTGCTACGGTTTTGTGACAGTGATGTGACTTTTACAAACCTGTTCAAAGTCATGCGCGACAACCAGACTTCATGGCGTCAATTTATCGTTTAGTTCAAGGGTGAGAACCTAATTATACTTTTTTCTTTTCCATCCCGCTGGGAATCAAACTCGACCTGAAGAAATTATCTTGAGATAAATAATACTAGAACTTTTACTTTAAATCTTACTCCCGTATTTCATCCTGTTCTCTTGGATAAGATATACCCGCAACGGTGTGCATGAGGCCTGAGGAGTCAGTCTCGCAATATACTGGGTTGTCAGTCCCGGCTGGGTACATTGGGAGGGGGTGTGATTTTATTACTGTGGTTTTACTATCCACTCTCTACGCTAGTTCTGGTGGATTCCCTATAACTACCTTCCTCTTTCCTCAAAGATTTAACTGTTAAATAACCCTTGTGTCTCATGGTCTATTACTTTAGGGCATCATTCTTACAATAGACTGGACTGTTGATAGCGGGAAGATCGGGGTTCGAATCTCGGGCGGGTGTTTTTTCCTAAACAGTTTCCCAACCTTCCTCCAAATAAATGGGGGCACAGTTCCTCTGAAATCAACCTTCCTTATTAGGGTACTAAAGTGCGATGCGATAAAACAACTGAATAAAACACATTTTAAATTAAATAAGATAGTAGGTCCCATGAACCAACCTGTTCTGTGTTAGCTCCAAGCGCTCAACAGTTTAAATTTTACGTAACCACGAGTAGGAACTAAACTGGTAAATATTTCGCTCGATCTCCTGGTGGAGACGTTTACCTTCGTTAAAAAAAAGATCAACAGATAACAGAACAAACACTACATGCCTCCGTGCCAAGCTGGATATTGGTTCATCATGTTTGTTTTCAACGTGCCTTGTTAATCATATTAGCTATAGAAACCAACGGTATCCGCAACTGTGGTTTATGACGTCAGGCTCGCGACGGGGAGATCGAGGTTTGAATTGTAGTTGGGTTCACTGGAGTGGTTTTCCTACCCTTCTTCACGCTAATGCGGGTGTGGTTCTTCTAACTACCCTCTCTAGCCTTTAACCAATAGATAAAACCGACAGAAGCACGTATTAAAAAGAATAAACAAAATAAAATAAACTATCGCTGCTTGCTGTTAAACGTATTACGAGAAAAATTAACTGGCGATAAAGTAAAGTAAAAAAAAAAACTCCTTCAAATAGTGTTTACCCAAAAGGTTAAGTGATTTCTCACTATTCATAAGCGTAGCACATGACTTGACGTTTGGATACATGAAAGTAGATCTAGTAGCTTTTTATCTGTCAGATAAGGTTCTTCCAATAAAAATTGAACCGTACATACTAATTAACAGATTATATATCCTTACTCTGACCCGGGAGACATAGGTTTGAATATAGGTTGGATGATTTTTCTCTCTCTCCCTTTTGGGTGTTGTTTACCTTTATTCAGGTGAATGCTGGTGTATTTCCTTTCCATTCACCTGCTTGTTCCTTCAAATTAGATGAAGTAGCTAATAGCCAACAAACTAAAGCGTATTAAATCAAAATAATAATTAATCTTTTAAAACGCTTTTAAATTAGATAAATACAGTGAGTTATTGTGTACAACGTTCGGGCAACCTTTATAATTACCTTAATGGGGTAGGGATGAAGAAGGTACACTGAAAAGAAAATTTACCTCAATTTACGTAGGCCTGAACGGGATTCGAACCCCGATCTCCCTGTCTTCAGTAATCCAGCCTATTACGAGAGTGATGCATCAGAGCATTCGACAATCGAACCGGGTCATATAGAGAGTTATTTTGTACGTTTAATGAAAGTGGAAGGAACAGGATTATTTAACCGACGGGCAACAACACTTTTAAACTCGCTCTACTAAGTTGGCGAAACGAATATTTATTTTCTGTTTTAATAGACGTAAGTTACAGTAGATAAGTTAAACTACCTCTGTGACCTAACCCTGTCAGAGTCTGTCAATCGTTTGATGGATGAGAGATTGAACTGTAGACGCCAGCTCTACTACAGCAGGTTGGAGGTCTGTCTGGCTATCTTCCAGAAGTCTGTCGCAGAGGTTGTCAGTCAACTTGGAGTAGAAGCATACAGAGAGACACGACCGATCTCTGTTACAGATTCCACCCACAACATCCACACTTGTCAGTTTATTTATTATTTATTATTATTATTATTATTATTACTAGGCGCACACGATCGCAACATGCCTTCTTAAATATCTAAAAGGAAGGGGTGGGTAGGTGACAGATAAATGTTTCCGGCGGAGGAAGATAAAACACTTGTAGTACAAACACTGTTAGGATTGTTATGTGTATGCCTAGGTCTAAGCCGGAAATCTAGTCAGTTCGGGTACCTCTACCCATGGCAACTCCCTGGCCCCAGCGGCTAGGTTAGGATGAGATTTTGTGTCGTCTTACTATCCAGCACGACAGGCACTGGCCAGACAGCGAATTAAAATTTTCCCTTGTCAACATAACGCGATTTTGCGGCTGCAATAACTGGCTAATGCGCGAAGAATCCAGCCAATTCACGAAGTGGCCAGTTTCAAGATTTGACCCTAATATGTATATGTATTTTATTTGTTACCCGCATCAGTGACTGAATGATCTAAGCTGTCACTCTCATGTAATACTGGCTTTCTGATGACTGGGAGATGGAGGCGCAAACCAAGAAGGGTAGTTTACTTATAAAATGCTTCCTTCCTCATCATTAAAGTAATTATCGTATACGTATAACCTGAACAGGCATGAAGACACGGCGATAATATATATATATAAATATGTGTGTGTGTGTGTTTGGATCACCAATGGAATAACCTTTTTAAATAAATATTTAATACATGGGGTAGATTTTGGCAACTTTACATATAGATGTAAACCAACAATTATTTACTACCCGCCTCGGTGGGGTAGTTGGCTAACGCGCTTGTCGTGTTAAACTCGACTGCTGAGGACGGGGAAATCGAGGTTCAAATCTCGGTCGGGTGAACTGGGGGGCGGGGGGGTCCTAAATGATTTTCCACTCTCCCTCCGCGCAAATGCGGGTTCACTTCCTCTAATTCAACCTTCCCAATTCCTAATCCATTAGCGTAATTAGTACTTAAAGCGTATAACCCGAACGGGTAGTAAGACGCGGTGCTAATTTTAATTAATTAATTACTACATTTGTTAAAATTCGCCGCTCTAGAGTCCAGACTATATGAGAGTAGATCCAGTCAATTTTTTGGTTCTTCCCATTGTGATTGGACTTTATTTGAGGGGACATTTTAATTCAAATTTCAAAGTGTCCTTTTTTATTTTTAGTTTCATATACGAAAAATAAAGATACATATTTTGCAATTTTTGTTTTCTACTAACTTTCCTACTCGTGGCGGGCCTGAATCTGTAGTGTAGCCTACTTATCGGTGTTGTGTATGCTTCAACACTAATCGGGATATCCCACACACTCACTGGCCTCAAAACATCAGTTATGACGACACCAGGAAAGCCAGGTCACTGATGCATTTGCACGTCACCCTCGAACGGGTAGAAAGACGCGGTGCTAAAAAAACTTAACACTAATAATAAAGTAAAATGTTATCATTGTTGACAGCAGATATAATATAGTTTGTATTTTCTTAAAGGTTTCTCCTACCAAAATCCTACTTTGGTGTTGATGCATAGAGCAAAATACTGTAGTTGAATCAATATTTAAAATAAAGTTTGCTCTCAGTGATAGATTGGTTCAACTATTTTTTTTTAACTTGAGTTTTGGAATGATTTAAAACACTATTATATAAAGGGGAAAAAAGGAATACGAAAATATAATTTAGGGTAACTTAAGATGACACAAAGTGACACATTGATCATACTCTACGTTATTATTATTGGTCATGTAGGTATTCGTGTCCCTTCTAGGTCTTTTCGTAATCAAAATTATTTTCTCTCAACAACTGTTACAAGGTGAGCATCCATAGCGCCAGTTATAGATTTGTCGAGTTCGACTTTTATCAGAAAAGAAAAGCCAAATTCAGAGAGTTATTTAAGGAACTTACACATCACTAATTGGATGGAGTTATGCAATAGTAGACCAAGCGCCAGTTGACTTGAATTGAGAAATGAAAGGTTTTACAAAACACTAATTTAAAAGTACTTATGACACTGCTACCAATCATTAATGGTATTAATTTGAAAGAATAATATAGAAAATTAATTGTTTTAGTGTGTTTTTGCTTTATATATGGATTTAAATAACACTTTTTAAATTAAATGGTGCTTAGCTTATATTTGCTTTATTATATTAACACAATTCAACGTTACGCAATAGTAGACCAACAACCATTTGGCATTTGGTCTCTGAATGCATAATACAAAAAGTAATGTATGGTACATAGTTTTAGATAAACAAAATCATACAGTGTAATTATTTATACATATAGACTATTATAATCTTTATTTTATTAATAAACAAAAACTTAAGTTCAATGTTTATATTTTAACAATAAACTAGAAAATAGTTTTAGTATTTATCTCGAGAAAAATTTATTGAATCTTTTACATGTAAAATATTATCTTTGTTTTATGTTTGTCACTGATATTAAAATAGTTTGGCAGCTACAAATACTTTTTATGACATGTTATTATACATAAAATATTTCACTCTTTATATACATTTTATTTCCAACAAACAAGCTAATAATTTTCATCAATTTCAAAATCTGGTTCGCCACTGAATCCATCAATGTCATCAGTAATATCGGGGCTACCAATTAGTTTCTTGTAAAAATATTTGCAATCATTCGGGATCAAATGCAGAAGTGACTTCAGGTCATTTAATTTTGGGGTACTTATCGGCTTTCCTTCTGGCCAAAGGGGTTTTAGAAGTACATTGAACATTCTTCGTTGTTTCGCTGGTCGTCCCTGTTGTTTTGAAATATCCACTTCAGTTGATATTTCTTGGTTGAGGTCAGTTTTCAAAAAAATAGAAAATGGTTTAGCTTTTTTAAGTTGAATCTCTCGACAGTGAAGCAAATTAATTTTGTCACCATTAATGTCTTTCTTTCTATTTGTAATTGACTTCTCTAAATCTTCAGAACTAAAAAAATCTTCTTTTGTCATTTTTTTAACTATAAAGGGATTTTTTTTCCTGCATTTTTCCATTATAGAAATATAATCACTTGGGAGGTAAATTCTTTGCTGGAGCTTAAGAGCACACTCAATATCCCCAAAATCAGAATCATTTGGTAGGAAACTATGGCCTGAGACAAGAAAACGTTGTGTTATCACTTGCAGAGACTCATGTTCATCAAAAACGCTCTTTAGAAACAAAACCATTTTTATGTTGCAGTTTTGGCCGCCACAAGAGTCTGACCATAGCACTAGTTCTGTATTTGTGTTTCCGATGTTTTCTTTAATGTATTTTCTTAAACATGATCCCACTTCTTGCGCTCCTCTTCCTGCATCCCCTTCAACCCACACATAGCAAAAACCTTTGTTTTTTGATCCATTGTGAATACCACAGTTATAAAACCATAACTGCCGTTTATAGAACACTATATTAGTTGGTATTCGAGGCAATGGTAGGGTTTTTTCTAGAACAAAGGTGAGACATTCCAAAGTGTTGTTAGACTCTTTCGCTTTTTTCATATCATCTGACATCATTTTTTGAGCTGCTTTAGCCAGGTCAATGTGAGTTTTGTGTTGATTTTCAAGTTTATTTTTTTGTTCTTGGGAAGAAGAAGCCTGTATTTGTGAGTGTAGAGAATCACAAAGATTGCAAGTATCCTTCTTTAACTTCTTCCGCTTTAAATTAAACTTTGTTAAATATATCTTTGGTATGTACTGAAGGAGACAGGATTTATGTATTCACTTGAGTACATGTTATACATTAGGGGTAAAGTAGTATCAGACGGTAGAAATTCCAGTTTTGTTTGAGAACGAGAGTAGTGGGATACATATCGAGGGTACTTGTTTATATGATCGATGACTTCTCTAGTTTTACACTCCTCCAATTTATTGTGTCCACCAGCTTTACCTCGGTTATCCTTGACCACGAAATTTGATTTAATTTTTTTGAGTGCTTTGTCTACTACACAACTA
Source organism: Timema cristinae (assembly GCA_039000515.1). Classification (NCBI taxonomy): domain Eukaryota; kingdom Metazoa; phylum Arthropoda; class Insecta; order Phasmatodea; family Timematidae; genus Timema; species Timema cristinae. Next base: position 36,070,317 of record JBCFYV010000935.1, on the reverse strand, counting down.
GAAATCCTTAAAGTTTGCAGGAAAAATGTCTTACAAACTATGACTCCACAAATATGATATGTTCTGGTATTCATCCTTTTTTCTGATACCTTTGACCGTCTTCTTGTAATACTACGTTGTGAAATCATCACACCTAACATTAACGCCCTTGCTTCATAGCTTCCAATACTCCAAAACTTTGAGAACTCGTTTTTTCTTTCTTCGATGCTTAATTTTTCGTTACATTTGCAATTACAGTGGTAGTCCCTGAATTCCTTAGGATCTACTTCAGTACCTTTGGTATTAATGTATCTGTTATTCATATTTCTTTTTTTCTTTTTTATTTCCCTAGTCTGACTGGCATGTTTTCTTTTCCGACCTTTTTTTGGTCTACCTTCACTTTGCATTATTTCAACGCTTTCACTGGTATTTTTAAAATCTTTAGTATTTCCACCCTGAGAAGATTGATGAGCCACAACTAAATCATTAACGGTACTTTCTCCATCACAAAAAATTAAAGAATTAGTCTCTTTCAATTTGCCTGTATCCCTGTTTTCAGCATTCTCCTCAGTAGTCGTTTCAATAATATTAGTCGTATTTTTAATTAAATTATTTTGATGTGAATAAGAATTGTCAAGTCCCTCAAACTCAGTAATTATGTCCTTGTTCTTGTTCTGTCCATTAGTTATTTGAACACCCCAATCACTCTGATCTGGAGTTGATTCACTAATCATAGTCAAATAAGATTCAAAGTTGTTTTCTTCAACACTGCAAAGTGTAGTTACATTATTCTCAATAATAACTCCATTAAGTGTTTTTATATTTTCATTGTAGTTTATCTGCTCAACATCAGGATAGGTGTTGGAATGAGAGCCTGAATTTCCATTATCCAGCTGTACAGCAGCAGTAAATGGTACAGGAAGCAAAGGAGATAATGAAGTACAGGCCTACAAAAATAATAATTATATACATTAACACTACTTTACTAACTGCTGGAATAATACTACAAATATACAAATATCCACACAACCACAAAATAAATAATGTTAAAAACGACTAAACAAATCCTTAACCAAATTCTTATTAATTTATTTTGTTAATTTTTGTAAGATTAACTTATTTTAATCTCAAAATAACGTGATTTGGAAATCATATTGTTAGATTATAATTAATTTTAATCTAATAGGCTAGAATAAAAAAAAGCTAAGAATCCATGTAATTAAAATTAATTTAATAATTATAATTTGTAATACTATAATAAAAACTAACCTCTAAACCATTATCTTGTTCATGGCGATTCTCCAGCAATTTTCCATTGTCAATTTCAAAATTATTTTTACCATATTCCACTCCTAGCATACCCAAAATTTTCTTTGTCCTTGAAGATATTACATCACTCATTTTTAAGTTAATATCCTCTTACTAAACACTCATAACATAAATATTCAAAATAGAATAACAGCTTTCAAGCATGAACACAACCAAAGAGGAATACAAGTCTAAAATACATTATTACATGTTGCATGGTCTACCATTGCACACCAGATGTGACTTGGTCTATCATTGCAAAATAAGGGAAGCTCGATTGTAGTGCTGGCACTTAGGTTTTTCCTCAATAGATCGCAGCACGTGCAAATAAATTAAGATTTATATTTTTTTAATGATAGTTTGGACCATTAGTCACAAGATGGTGTTACAATCGTCTAATTTTAAAAATTGGCACTTGGTCTCCTATTGCATAACTCAGTCCAATTTATCCTGTAGATGTTCTGCCTCAAATATGTAAATGTACATTATTCTGCTTTGTTTATTTGTTTATTGTTAGTGCTTTTTAAATCTTAAGCTTTTACTACTCTTAGTTGGTTTTTATTATTGCTATTTTTTATTTTTTTAACTAATCATCAGTGTAAATAATTATTTAGCTATGATTGTTTATTTTATTTTACGTGCTTGTAAGGTATGAGTACTTTTCATTGCTGACCTGTCATAAATAAGTCTCACGACTGTTGGCCAGCACTATAATAAAGGAAACTGGAATTATTTTTACTGGCCATAATGGGGGGTATTCGAACAAAAGTGTCAATCTCGTTTAGTCCGGTTTGCCGGCGACGGAGAAGTCAGCATCCGAAACTCCAGCCGCCTGGTGAACTGAGTTGTTTGTTTCTTAGTTTCCCTGCTCTATCTCCACGAAAATATGTATGTATTTCCGCATAATTCTAACTCCCTCCTTCTTAATCCATTAGTGTTAGTACATGATCAGACAAAAAATATTTTTTTTTTTAAACCTGAAAAATCGAGGATGCTGGAAAATAAAAGCGGTAAGCTATAAGTTATATTTTGGTAAGCCAATCAGGAAGAAGTATTTATACCACGGAAACTTACGGGTAGAAAGATAATGAGTTCATCTTTGCTTTATCTGTCGCGTTTTGGTCGCTAACGCATGATGCCGGTTTTTGTTTGCCAATTGAATGAATACGAGTCCAACGCCTTAGACCACGCGGTCACCGATGCCGGTCTATAGGAAAATAAAAAGTGGACTAATTATTTTAACGTGGTTGCATGTCAAAGCAGGACAAAAATTGTTAGAAAGGTTTTATCATCGATGCAGACATTCGATTTAAACATCAAAGATGTTTAGTGAATTGGTTTTTTAAGGCGAGCCTAGTCGAGCCGAGCTTTATATTAGATCACGTTAGAAAAAGATTGTTAAAACAATCCAGACAAATACGATTTGAAGAGTAAAAATTAAATTCTAGATGACAACTTTCCTCCTGATTTGTCGGCTGGGATGGTTTGAGTTCCGGAGCTGCACACGCACGACACAACTAATCACGTACTCCCACTTCCTGTCCCGTGTCGAGGAAACACTCTAGCGTGAGACAAACACGGCAAAGCTTCCATAGCGACGATTTTAATTCGAAGAACTCCCGAGTGAAGCCCGATTATCTCCCCGAAATGCTTAAAGAGTTGTGCGTGCGACAAGATAGCGGAACCATCGCAAGACAGTAACTGAAGGAGCTACTTCAAAACAGTAACTTCTTCAAGACAATAACTTGAGGAATTTCTTCAATACTGTAACTAGAGGAACTTCTTCAAAACAGTAACTGAAGGAGCTACTTCAAAACAGTAACTTCTTCAAGACAATAACTTGAGGAATTTCTTCAAGACTGTAACTAGAGGAACTTCTTCAAAACAGTAACTGAAGGAGCTACTTCAAAACAGTAACGTCTTCAAGACAATAACTTGAGGAACTTCTTAAAGACAGTAACTAAAGGAACTAATTCAAAACAGTAACGTCTTCAAGACAATAACTTGAGGAACTTCTTCAATTTAAAACAGTAACTTCTTCAAGACAATAACTTGATGAACTTCTTCAAGACTGTAACTAAAGGAGCTAATTCAAAACAGTAACTTCTTCAAGACAATAACTTTAGGAACTTCTTCAGGACAGTAACTAAAGGAGCTAATTCAAAACAGTAACTTCTTCAAGACAATAACTTGAGGAACTTCTTCAAGACAATAACTAAAGGAGCTAATTCAAAACAGTAACTTCTTACAATAATTAGAGGAACTTCTTCAACACAGTAACTAGAGTAGCTGCTTCAAAACAGTAATTAGAGAAACTTCTTCGAGTAACTTGAGGAACTACTTCAAGGCAGTATCTTTAGGAACTATTTCAAGGCAGTAACTTTAGGAACTACTTCAAGGCAGTAACTTGAGGAACTACTTTAAAACAGTAACTAGCAGAACTATTTCAAGAGAGCAACTACTTTAAGGTAGTAATTTTCTGAGTCATTTACAAAGCACGAACTTAGAGGCAACCTGGTTCGGTTAGCCGCGTGGTCTAAAGGAATCAATCACTCTCGTGTGATTAAACTGCTGATAACAGGGAGATCGGGGTTCGAATCCCGGTCGGATATACTAATGGTGTTTTTTCCAAAATAGTTTTTTCACTCTTCCTCCACGTAAATGCGGATAAATTTAAACCTAAGCTATGCCTTCCTAATTCCTTTTTAGCTTGCGTAATGTTTGCGTACAGCAAGAACGGATATCAAAACGCGGTTCAAAAAATACATCAACAGGTCGTGTGTTTATATGACAATACTATTTATAATATTTCCCTCACAAGTTTAAAATTATACGAATTTACAAATTATAACCCACCTCGTTGGCGTAGTTCGCTAACGCGCTAGTCGTGTTGAGCTCGACTGCCGAGGACGGGGAGATAGAGGTTCGAATCTCGGTCGGGTGAACTGGGGGTGGTTTTTCCTAAATGGTTTTCCACTCTCCCTTCACGCAAATGCGAGTTCACTTCTTCTAAATTAAACCTTACCCATTCCTAATCCATTAGCGTAATTAGTACTTAAGCGTATAACACGAAAGGGTAGTAAGACGCGGTGTTAAATAAATAAATAAATAATAAATACTAATTATAACTCAGTCACAATTAAATTATCGTATTGTTTTAAATTAATTGGTGTAATAATAATAATATTATATCTGAGACGTTGCGGATGCTATTTCGGTCATCCGCAATGGTCTGTCCACCAAAACCGCGGGGACCGGCTTGTACAAAGAGGGCGGGGACATCTTTGGGCGGTAATGGCGAAACAATCGGTCCCTCGAGCTCGTCTGCACATTGTTCGAGACCCCACCCAACCCCCATGTTTGGCCTGTCCACCCAGCTGTCTGGGCGATGCAGGCGATATGAGGAGAATTGAGAAAGTTCAACAATAACAACACAATATGTGGGAAATAGGTTCCCTCCCGAGCAAAAGATCACACGCAGAGGGAACAATCAAACCACAACCATGTTTTCAATGGCCGTGTTTGTGCGCAGGGCTATCCACAGTCACGACCAAGGGCGACCGCAGAATTTCTCTCCAGGGAAGGGCAAACCGGGGTTATGGAATATCCCTCAGTATGCCGGAGGTTTCGGGGGTCCTTCCCCGGAAAAATGTATTACATTGAAGCCTCAAAATACGCTTTTTAGGTCAAACTTTGTCTCTTGAAAATAAGATACAACATAAGAAAAAGTTTGAAACCCCTAATAGTTATGCAACCTCAGAATCTCGGGGGGGGGGGGGGGGGGGTACAATTGGCACTCCTGCTTCCCCCTGTGGGCGCCCCTGGTCACGACTTCACTTAACATATCGGTCGGCGTGTTTCAGGACACCTTAGCTTCGTTTACAGGTGGTACGTACCAGGGGTGTGGAGTCGTAGTCTGTAAAAATGTACCGACTCCAACTCCGGCTTTAAAATAAAAACCTACAATAATATAACTTTTTTTTTTAACTTTTTTATTATTTAGGATCGAAATTAGTAATTTGTACTGACAAATTTACTTGTTTAAATATAAATTTACAATGTCAAAGAAACTTACCATGAAGTAATCTGTATTGGAGCATTTTACCACATTAATTTGTTATTAATAATTAATATACTTTAGCAATAATTATTTATGAAGGAGTCGGAATTAGAGTCGGATTCGGAGAGTAGAAAAGTAGAGAGAGAGGAGTCGGAGTCGAAGGCTTGGTGTACCAGCTTCACAGCCCTGGTACGTACTAGGAAAGAACCAGGGTCTCTTAGGTCAGCTGGGAAGGACCCAGTGGAGGATCCAGGGAGGGGGGGATTGGGAAAATGGCCTACCCTCACCACATTACCCTCTCTTCCCCACAAATTCGAAAATAATCAAACATATTGAATGAAATGTATACCAAAGAGCTGACTTCTGCGTATGACAATGACGGAATAGCGGATTTCAGGGGTTGCATTATTACATCTCCCTCGTGATGGTGTGGTTGAAGTGAACAAGGGTTTGATTTTTTTTAGCACAGCGTCTTACTACCCATTCGGGTTATACGCTCTCAATGAACAAGGTAGCTAACCATGGAGAACAATGATTGCATTTTTTGACTAAAACTAAAATTTCGCCGTAGTTAGATTAAGAAGTTAGTATGATAACCAATATTTGTATTAAAATACATATTTTTCTATTAACAATAAAACAGTTATCCTATTATATGTTAATTTTATTACTAATATTGCAAATAACTTTTTTGTATTTTTATTTATTTTTTTAATCTATGTGAGGTATTTAACTAACGTGCACTTTCTGAACCGAATGGTTATATTAGCACACGCGAATTTCTATGAGCTAAAGAGAAAAAAAGCTTAGCAATTTTGCCGGGAAAGGTATTTTCACATACCTTCCGGGGTTCTTTTAATGCCACAACCGACATAGGAACAACGCCTTTACTTCCCCTTCGAAGGAAGTTGAGCTACGGATTTTTATCACTAAAGAAAAATCCATCGACCCCCTGGTATGTTCGGTAGTATATACAAATTATTGTATACGTATTTTTTCTATTTGTTTCTCCATCCCACATAAAATGGTTGATTTGTTATCACTTTCATCCAAAAATAAATATTTTATTTACCTATTTTTGATAGTAAGATCATTTTTTTTTTTAAATCCAACAAAATCCGATCATATAGTTTTCCACAAATCAGAATTGTTGACTAGGTCAGGAATCAAACTCCGGACCCCTGACTCAAGAGACTGTCCTAATCGCTTGTACCTCGTATGCGTGCGAGTGAATGATTGTCCTTGTTACATAATAACACAGTTCTAGTAGTTGTGGTCGCCACCAGGAGATGAAGAAGCAGTGTCCAGAGGTGAAGAGCAGGTCAACGTGCTGACCACGGAGGTTATAACGGGGGGGTCCAGACAGATCATGCAAACCAGACGCCAGAGTAGCCAACCAATCCAATCTTTCGTCTCCATGCGGTCACCCTACGCTTACTGATGAGTAGTAAGGTCTACGCTAGAGATGGAGGGGAGGGTGGGAAGAAAAATGAACCGAGAAAAATATGACATTATATTAAGCTGTAAACAAAACGTACCAAATTCTAAAAATGTGTGATTTAAAAAAACTGGGAAATGTGTATGTATGTATCTTCATATTCAGAAAATGTAAAACAATAAGTTATTTTTTTACTATTTTTCTTAGTCTAAACACTGAAAATAGTAATAATAATAATAATAATAATAATATTTAGCACCGCGTCTTACTACCCTTTCGGGTTATACGCTTTAAGTACTAATTACGCTAGTGGATTGGGAATTGGGAAGGTTGAATTAGAGGAAGTGAACCCGCATTTGCGTGGAGGGAGAGTGGAAAACCATTTAGGAAAAATCACCCCCAGTTCACCCGACCGAGATTCGAACCTCGATCCCCCCGTCCTCAGCAGTCGAGCTCTACACGACAAGCGCGTTAGCCAACTACGCCACCGAGGCTGGTCTGAAAATAGTAATTATTATAAAAGTCAATGGTTTGAATTTTGTTTGGTAACAATGAATGGACTTCGTTTAATTAACACATTACAATAAAACTCACCCGGACCGGTGGTCATGCGGTAAAAGACGTCAGTATCGTCAGAGTGTGTCGATTAGGTCGGGATTTTAATCCTAATAGGGTTTACTGAAGTGCTCTTCCCTAAATGGTTTTCCCTTCCCCTACACACAAATGAGGACACACGCCATATAAATCCTAACTTCCTCAATCACAGCTATATAGTGTAAACATGGGGAGAGCCCGGACGGGTAGTAAGACATGTAGCGCGAAATAGCAAAGATAATAAACACACACCTGTTGAGGCAGGCTGCCCGATGCCGGCAAAACTCAACTTTCCCATCCTTGACCTTGGAGAGTAGAATATATGATACAGACGACATACCTGATTGATATTCAGAACAACACTGTACCGGTATTTAACTGTGCTTCATCGTATGCCAACAGAACAAACTAGATCCAGGACGCTTCTTCATGCTACTCAAATTCACCATCTCCGGAGCGGAAGGATGGTAGGGATTTAGGGCTATGGGCAATATTTTTGCAGTTTTACAGCAAACATTTTATTTGCGACTAAATAAATCAAATATTTATTTAGTAGAAACAAAGAATTTAATTTTATACACACAATATTCCAAACACTTTTTTTAGTACCGCGTCTTTCTAACTGTTCGGGTTGTGCGCTTGTGTACTAATTACGTTAATGAGTTAGGGATGAGGAAGGTTGAATTTATAAGAAATGTACCCGCTTTTGCGTGGAGGGAAAGTGGAAAACAATTTTGGAAAAAACACCCTAGTAATCCTGACCAAGATTTGAACCTCAATCTTCCCGTTATCGGCCGTCTAATCTACTGCGAGAGTAGCGCGATGGACCACGCGGCCACCGAAGCGGGTCTCAACACTTGTTTAGTTTTTGTCAAGAGCATCCTAGAATTTGAAGACCGAAGCTCATGCTTTATTTTTTTTGTGCGTGCACAGAATCTTACTATCCGTTCAGGATATATACATATATTTTTAACTTAACGAGGTCAGGAATAGACAGGTAGAATTGTAAAGAAATGTACCCGCATTTACGTGTAAGGTGAGTGGGAAGACATTTGGGGGACCGAGGGGACATCAGTACACACCAGCCGGGATTTTAACCCCGACCTCCCCCACACTGACGATCCGGTGTTGCGAGTGAAGTACTAACTCAAGTGACCACCGACGCGCGTTGAATAAAACTATCATGGTAGTTATTATAAGGAGTGAAATCAATTAAAGCAAAATTTAAATTATATATTTTCAATGTGTATAATCAAAACAATAACAAAGTGCTTTTAGTACCATCTACAACACTCCTTAATAAAGAATAATTGTTGCCGGAATTTCTATTCTTGAATTATATATAAATGTATAATAATCTACGTTAATTGGCAAATGTATGAACACTATTATGATAGGGTTTCCGATTATGTTATGCGGGAGACTACAAAATCCGTTGATTTGGGCAAGCAAGAAAGTTGACGTGAACGATTTTTTTTCTTTCACATTTTAGTAATTAATGGAGATTTATTTAATTTTATCCGTGCATATCACCTGTATATTGTATACACAACTATGAAAAGAGGGAGGCGGGGAGAAGGAAGGGGTTGTCGCTGTCCCCAGATGTGGCCATGGATAGGACGACTGTATAAACAAAACTAGCATCTGTTCACGCGGAACATCCATCAGCCCAATGCTAAAGGAAACAATGATTAATGCATCCATAAGATTAGTTGTCAGCATTTGCTAGTGGTTGCTTAGACCATTTAGCCTGAGGACAAAGGACGGTGGTGGATGAGTAACCACATAGTGTGATAACCCATCTTTAGGAATCAACCACTCGCCTCTTAAATCTGCAATCATTATTATTATAGTTTATTATTATTATTATTATTATTAGCCCCACGTCTTACTACCCGTTCGGGCTATACGCACTTACGCTAATGTGTAAATGGTAGGGTGATTGTGAGATGAAATGAAGGACCTACAGTTTAACGTGGAACCCGAACCACGGTGGAGGCCTGGCATTCCCCACATTCACAAGATGTCTTGTCAGAGGTGAAGGAAGGGTCTGGTAATCAGATAAATCTTTGCCGGGACCGAGGATTGAACCCCGGCCGCCAGCACAGAAGTCTGACACCTTACCCTAGACCACCAGGTCACCTACTAAATCTGCAATCAAGCACACTATATGCATGCGGTCAAAGCCACCGATTTATAAAAACCAATCATTATAAACAACAAAGATGTAACGGCGTGTTCTGCTACACTATTTGGCGTAGGCCAAACGTGTTTATAGTCGTAAAGCCATATGAAAATACTTTTTAGAAGATACACACTCTCACGCCGGTGGCCACGCGGTATATACGTCAATCTCAATATGACGGTTTCCCGTTGATGTGAAGGTTGGGGTTTAATCCCTACAGGATTTAATGAGGGTGATTTACCTCTCTCCCTCCACGCAAAAAAGGGTACATTTATTTTAAATTATAATTTCCTCATACTTACCACATTATAATTATAAATATATACAAAATTAATATATGTACACATATTATATTTGGAAGAAGGTACAGGAAAGGTGGATAGAAACATATAAAAGGGACAAACACAATACGGCCTTTACAATGAAATGTAAATGTGAACCATGTTTTTCTTTTCCTTGTAAAAGCCGGATTGTGTTCGTACCTTTTATATGTTTCTATCCACCTTTCCTATACCTTCTTCCAAATATAATACAATTACCTCATAAAGTGAAAAGAGGTTTCCTCCTTATTGAGATATATGTACAATGTACATATTATATAATACCCAATGCTCATACTAGTATAATGAGACCCGCCTCGGTGGCGTAGTTGGCTAACGCGCTTGTCGTGTTGAGCTCGACCGCCGAAGACGGGGAGATCGAGGTTCGAATCTCGGTCGGGTGAACTGGGGAGTTTTTTTCCTAAATGGTTTTCCACTCTCCCTCCACGCAAATGCGCGAACACTTCCTCTAATTCAACCTTCCCAATTTCCAATTCATTAGCGTAATTAGTAATTAAAGCGTGTGACCCGAACAGGTAGTAAGACGCGATGCTAAATAATAGTAATAGTATAATGAACCGCGGTGGAAAAAAACCTAAAACCTAAATGTGTAAGAGCATGGCGTTTTTAGTAACTATAGACGGCCGTGGTAGCAGTCAATATTGATCAAAAAATTATTATAGTTATTTAATATTTTATATGTCGAAATTGATGCCATCTGCCAAAAAAGGGACAGCTGAATATATACATTAGATGTATTAACTTGTTGAACTGTTATATAAGTATTACCTATGGCGATCCGAATGAACTTGAACACTTTCAACTTTATATTTACAGTAAAACGAATTGGCTTAGCTTAATTAGGAACAGTCTTGAGAATTTAGTGATTTTAAATTTTTGTTTATGTGTTTTTAAGTGTCTTAAGAAAATCTAGTTCAGTGAAAATTAATTTTTTCCACCGTAACATACAACCAAACCTGACTATATACATGTTAAATACACCTATGGCGTAGGGGTGAGAGTAGAATTTGGAGAAAGTGTACCAGAATTTGTGTGACGGAAAGGTAGGAAACCATTTTGGAAAAAAACCTTCAGTACACTTAAGCCAAACTAGATAAGAATGCAATTTAGTCCTGTCCCCCCGATGTGGGTTTATACAATTTAAAAGTTTTCAATTTCCCATGCCTTTTCCAAGTTTTCCAGACTAAAAATTTTTATTTTCTAGGGATTTTCTATAAATAAAAAATGTCAATATTTTCATTGATCTATATTAAATTCGAATCACTCTGTGTTCTAGTTATCAGAGTTCTTGGTTCTAGATCCAGAGGACCCGGGTTAGATTCCCGGCGCTTCTATATCTGAAGCAGTGGGTCTGGGACGGGGTCAAACTCATCCTCGTGAGGACAAATGAGGAGCTACTTAAATAAATAAGTAGCAGCTCCAGTTTATTAAAACTGAGATTAACGGCCAGAGGGTTTGTTGTGCTGACCACATGACACCCTCTATTCGCAAATGTTGGCACTATCATAAACGGCGGCGGCCACTCAGTCGGTATAGTTTGATTACGGGTTCACACCATGGGAGTTTTTTAAATTAAATTCTCGACACCTGGAGCATTTAATAATTAACTAATAATGAAAGTGATCACAAAATCGCATGAGGTGAAGATAAAAGTGATAGATTACGCTGGGTTAATATGCTCTTCTACTTCATATTGCAAAAATATCTGAAAACACCAATAACTTTTTAAAATTTCCCGGACTTCTTCCTAATTTATTCCTGGCACATTAAATTCCCTGACGCTTCTCATATTTCCTGTTTTCCCGGTGCGTATCAACCATGGCCTTACCAAGTTATTTTGATGGGAGGGGGATAAGGGGTTGTGTCGAACCTCCCTTCTTCCACAAAATATTATTATAATATTTCCCCACTCTTCAATGCTTAAACTAGTAACTTATTGGAGTATTTCAAAACAAATAAAATAAAATTCTTATTTACGGCCTTGATATTTACCAGGAATTGGAGTTGTGTGTTGTCCTAGGTTAAGCCTGAAAAGATGTGGGCTGCTGATATATCCTTGTATTATGATGGCGGGGATGCGGAACAGCCTGTATTTAACTCGTGAGAGGTTGCACGCCGCAGACATCCTATCAGCTGTTCGCTCAGTGGAATCTTCGAGTAGGAGTTCAAGGTCACCCACCCTTTGAACGGAGGCCCAGGACAACACACCTTGTACACGTGATGGTTATTCCAGTTCAATTTTCAGAGGAAGGTCTTCTTCCTTATCTGGCAACTAGAAAAGTTACTGGATCTACTTTCACGTTTTCATACGTCAAGCCAAGTTTTATGCAGCTGTCAATGTTGATATTGTCAATACTGATGTTAAAATAACACTAATAAAATGGTAAAATATTATCAATTTTTTTTTAAATATTTAGAGCCACGTCTTACTAGTAGCCCGTCCGGATTACACGCTTATATACTAATTATGCTAATGTGTTGTATATGAGGAAAGTTGAAATGAAAGGAGATGTACTCGCATTTGCGTGGAGAGAAGGCGGGGAATCATATAGGGGGGGAAACAATCATAGTATACCCAACAGGGATTCGAACTCCGATATATCCATCATTGGCAGTCCAGTCTATTGCGAGAGTGACTAAACCACGTCGACAATCGTCACAAGTAGCCAATTGACCATTAGAGTGTGGCGAATTTAAGTTTGTCACCTCTCACAGTAAAATAAACTTTTTCCTGGAGGTGTGTGCGGGTTGTGGCTTGATATTTCCTGTAGCATTGGAATTATTCCGCTTTCTGAGCGAGTCATTGACGCAACACTGCCATCCAATACTCCTCTCCACTCACTTTCCCAACATTTCGTTTCATCTCTGCCTTTAGACAAGAAATATGGCCGAATTTTGCATTAAATTGTATTACATTTTCAATTTTAACCATTTTCATCATTTGCATCTGAAGCAGTTTTAACTGAGTGCCGGTAATCAAAGTGTACTGTATATGTTTTGAATAAACTTTGTAATGAAATATATTTTTCATTTCACCGTAACCTGAGTGCACATTCTACCACCGTGCACTCTATCATGGGCGAAAACTTTGTAATGATATAATGATATGGACCCCTCTCTCATTTATTTAAAAAGTCATTTATGAAGGTATTTTACTTCAATAAACTGTATGTAAATTATCCCGTTAATACTTCAGCTTTTCAGAAATAATGTCAGTGAATTGCACCATTAACACTATTTTTTTTCTTTCAATGATCAACTCCGTAGAATTTAGCAAATTTCTGTGACTCGCTGGCTCCTTCTATCAAGAGGAAGCTAGCCTTCATAACACCTGCCGCCAGGAATCTTTCTATTAGTTGTTTTTGACACTGCTGACAAGGGGTCCAAGAGGCAAGGGGTAGGTCATATACTATAAGCCGCTTGTACGTCTGAATATATAGCAGTAGCACAGAAAAGCAGTGCCGGTAATATATTAAGCAGTAACATAAATCAGCACAGCACACGGCACTCAGAACGCTGAACGTGTAATATCACAGAAAAACAATTTTAACAAAACTGTATTATATAAATAAATCATGTGCGACATTAAAAGTTTTGTTTATTTAAAAAGATTGAATAATCAGATTAAGTAACCGCGGGCAGTAATACATACTTGCGTCGTCAACACCGTAAAACCCAACATCGTTATAAGGTATTGCTCAACCACAGGGCATTATCTCATTATATAAATCCGTATCATCTTAATTAGTGCTAGATCACGGGAAAATATCAGCTAATTAAACAGTATCACTTTAATTGGCGCCCAACGCACTGCCGTATCATCATAATTGGTGCCCAATGCGGGTCGTAACACTTTCTTAATCGATGTGACCCACCGATGTACTCCAGGTAGGCGGAGAGATTCCACCCCTTGTAGCCCAGGTTTCTTTAAAGTATATGTGGTCCAGTATTCCTGCGTTCCTCCTAGGAAAATAAAACACATCCAAACCCTCCTAAATTTGACTAAAACCAACAAACACCAACATAACGGGACACTCCCATCTTCCCAATTCTCAAGGAAAAAATATTTACTCCCCTTTAAACAAATTTTTCAATTTTTCAGCATTATGTCTTACTACCCGTTCGGGTTATACGCTTATGCACTAATGACGCTAATAGTTTTAAGGTTTAGGGAAATTATATTCATAGAAAATATTCCCACTTTTGCGTGGAGTGGCGGGGAAAACCCTTTTGGAAAAACCACCCTCAATACACCCGAGAGAGATTTGAACTTCAATTTCCCCACTATCGGCAGCCTAGCTTATTGCGAGAGTGGCGCATTAGATTATGCGGCCACCGAAGCGAGTTTACGATCTATTCATACACAAAATCACGATAAAAATTACAAGGGCAAATTTACTAATCTTTGTGCAATTTCTATTTAAGATTCATCTGGACAGTTTCACCTAATTCGTATGCTTCTTGCTAGCTTCATGAAAAGCTAGGTCCGGTGTAAAGCTTTCCCCACCTTCGCCAAAAATTAATAGAATAATGTGTTACAGTGGCGCAGAAATTCACACGCTAGCATAAACGTATCTTGAGCGATTATGGTTCTTTTCAACACTAAATAGAAATAGCTGATTTCCGACATTTTATTTTCTAGTGGATAAACGTATCTAAGAGGAATATCACAATGAGTGTTTTCAAATAATTTTATGGTGTGAAACAAAACAAAAACGACACACGTGCTTTTTGTTTAATGTGTTATTCAAATAATTTCACTACAATAGTAGAAGCTGTCTGTTAGTATCTCGATTGATTTAGCTGCAATGCTCCGATTGAGTCAGTTGGTTTTGAAATTTGATTGGTTTTCCCAAGCCGAAGTTGTTGCGCAGAAAAATGAAAGGTGAAGTTATTTCAAGTCGCACCGAGCGTAGAACGCCGATGAGGCTTGTGATTGGGTTACAGCTTGTCACGTGAGTACGTTTCTGCTATGCTCTTGTTGTCTGGCGAACGTGTGAATTCATTGACGAACTAACATATAATTAGCACCTAAGCTTATAACCCAAATGGCTAGTAAGACGCGGTGCTAAAATAATACTGCACAAAAAGGTTGATTTATATAAAATGCACCTCTATTCTCTTGGAAGGTAAGACAGTAAAACCATAATGTGAATGAAACCACCTTCTCGGTTGTAGGTTCAAGTCAGATTCCCAGCCAAGCGTGTCAAAGTAAGGCACACTATCCGTGCTACCAACACAGTAATTTTTTTTTTAGTGAATGTATTTCATTATTGCTTTGTCTGTGTACGTTTGTGGGAGAGTTTGTTATAGCAGAACACTAGTTTGAAGTTCGTGTAACTTTTAGTTTGTTGTTTTCTCAGGCTGTATAAGAATCGTGCGGCACCTGCTCTCTTGGTGAGTGGGTGCTAACTAGCTTTGTTAATTACCAAATTACCCCCCACCACAGGTATGCCCTGTCGGCCTTGGCAAGGAAGGTAAGTTATGTGTGGGTTGGTTTCCTCTGGAGCAGCGTCGCGCCAATGTTGATGGACATTCTTTCGTTTGATTAGTTTTAATAAGTGCCGGGACCTCGAGGTGCCGTGGGGTGTGATAGGATCATGCTGCGTGCGTTTAACAGCGACTTGAGTCTTTTAAACTTAGAGTAAAGACCAGAGGTCACCACCGTATGGTGAAGAAATACGTCAAACATCCGTGGAGCCCACGGGCCTTATGATGAACCAATGTGCCACGCGACCCTATTTTTTCCTACCAAAATCCTAGTATATAGAGTAGAATTCTGACAGGGAAAAATACCTTTCAGACATCTCTTCCTACCACAAACCGGGTATACCTGCCTTTAGAAGTTAGCATATGTCACCTTATTTAGAGAGAGAAAAACACGATGGAAAAGGCGATTTCGGACAGATACTAGCGTTATTAATGCTATTTTCCCTATATTTTCATACGTTAAGTAATGTGATTACCAATTATATAGTAGTATCAATAGAGATAAAATAGAAGAATTTAGTAAAATGTTACTAAAGTTATGGGAGGAGTTAACAGTAGAGTTTTTTTTTTAACGTTCTTCCCACCGTGTTACCATTATATCTGGAGGCGAGCATCCATCACATAACATTAACTTAAATAAACCGTACCTTGACTTACCAACCAACTAAATCTTCTACGTAAATAAAATTAATAGTTTGTTTGTTTATCATGACTCATAAGCATTTCGCGCAGAGGTCTATTATTTAAAAAAATTATTAGCTCCAGTGCACTAACATGTTCTTCCTCGAAGCAGGAATTTTAAAATTAGTGGTTCCAGTGCACTAACATGTTCTGGAAACAGGAATTTTAAAAAATTAGTATCTCCAGTGCACTAATATTCTCCTAGAGCAAGAATTTTAAAGTTACTTTACGCGCAAAGTAATTAAACTAAAAACATTTATCTGGGCAACGCTGGGTACTTCGACTAGTAAATAATATAATGTTGCTTTGGTGTCTAACAACTCTAAACCTAAGGAGTCACTTTCGCAAGAGAATGGACGTTATTGGTGACGGGGATATCGAGGTTCTAATCCTGGTCGAGTGGTTTTTCCTAAATGGTTGTTCACTCTCCTTCACGCAACCCTTGAATTCAACCTTACTCACGCTAACACATTAGCGTAAATAGTAGCTATGAGTATAGCCTGAACGGGCCATGAAAGGCAATAACATTCTCTCATACACACACATAGATATATATAAAAGACCACGCAAGAAAATATTTGATATTATTTTAGGATGAATACCCTCCAAGTTGCTACGACGATATTTTGACAGTCCCCATCTGAACACTCCATGTTAAGGTTCGAGCAGGACTGATAAGGGTAGTTTAGGGAAAACAAGCCCGCATCAGCGGAGGGATGGGCGAATCCTATGTAAGGAAACATACCTCGAGCGTAACCAGCCAGGATTCAAGCCATCGCCTCACCCGTGAACAGAGTGCAACGCGAATCTGACGCCTTAGACCACTAGGCTGAGCACCTGTCAGTGGCGAGAGAGTAAATGTCAAAAGTTTTATCATCCAGGGTTCATGAGAAGTGGGTCGCTCAATTTCCCAGCAACAATCATCTCACAAGACCTTGGTCGTAGCACGGGCAATCTTTCAGACCGAAACACCACGCTCAGCCCTGGATTAACAGATAGGTGGACTAAGCACGTGCTTAGGGCACCAGCAAAAGAGAGGCACCAAAATATGAGAAATGTGTTTTGAATTAATATAAACTCTACCAGATGTCAATAAATGAAAATAAGCAAAATGAACAATCTTCCTAATTTTAAGTGGCACTGACATGAGGCAGAATACGAAAGCTCAGTTTTCCGCCAAATCTATCTTATATCATGATCTTGCTGCGGGAAAAATTAGTACCTGGTGATAGATGGGGAAATTTGTTAGTTTCCATGTGGATTTTCTCTAATGTTATCGGAATTTCAAAACTGGAGGTTTACAACACTGATAGACAGACGTCTGCTGTATCAATCGAGAAACAGTAACGATGTACATTTTCGATTTTGGTGTACAGTTCAAATTTTCGCAAAGAATACATTTTCCCCTAAACCCAAGTACCTACTTTGTTTTAGTTACATAAAATAAGGTTAGTCTGTATTCAGTGGTAGAGTATTTCAGAATTCAGAGATACATACATCGTGCAGTTCTAAGAAGTTCACGAATCTACAGGAAAGAATCATAGCACTTAAAATGTGGTGTGTAAATTAACCGAGGTTTCAGCTTTCAAACCTAGTTTCTAGAATTTCAGGATCATTTTTACTATGGAAATCAATAGACATACCCGGAACTCTAATATCCAAAACGACTAACAGCATTTTTTTGTCTGTGTTTTTTTAGTAGCTGAGCAGCCAAAAGAAGAATCAAAGAAAATTTCAGACTTTTTTTTAAGAAGAAATAATAAATTTAGTTTTGTTGTATTGAATAACCATTTATTTAAGGTGCGGCAGAAGGAAGCAAGAGTAATTTTACAGTTTTTATAGCATTACATTTTTTTGGCCAAAATAAATCAAATATTTATCCATTAGCAACAGAGAGTTTAGTTTTCTGCATATGCTAATATCAACAGATCTTGAATATCTGTCAAGGTGTACTGGAATTTTGTCAAATCCTTTTCTCTTTATTTAAAATGTTTTGACAAAATTCCAGGACACCTTGACAGATATCCAAGATTTGTGATATTAGCATATGCAGAAAACTAAACTGTATGTTGCTAATGGAGTAAATATTTGATTTATTTTGGCCAACAAATTTATATTCTATAAAAACCGAAAAATACTTGCACTCCCTTCTGCCGCGCCTTAAATACTGTATGTACATACATATACAAAAAATATTTTTCTGTAACTATGTATATTATGTAATTTATATATTTTTTTACCTTTTAACTCTTCAGAAGGGTATTAATTTCATATCAGAAAATTTGCTTATCCGAAACGAGCTTAGTCCCCTTTATTTCGGTTTCATTAACTTTGTCATCATAATTATTACCCATATCAATTCGAAATATAAGATTTTAGAGTATGGTTTAATATCGTTTTTATTTTGAATTACGTGTGGGGGGGTTGAAAAAAAGGGGTGGGGGTGGGGCTAAGTATTTCAGTGTTTAGGGTGGTGTCGGGAAAACTGCGCCCTCACACGAATCATCACACTAATAGGTGGGAAAAGTGCGCCGCCACGACCTTGTCTGTCGCACCTAAATAATTTTAACAAGGTCGTGAGGGTGCACTTTCCTCATGACCTTACCATTTTTCCCGGCGTAGATCGGTCCATCGCATCCTTTTGTTTAGGAGGGTGGATATTTCAAATCTACTCATCGAACACCATGAGGTCTTGAGGAGGTCAAAGAACATCGATTCATCGCACCTGTCTCTTTGCCTGTTGTTTAGGTTAGGTTAGGTTAGGTTTTTCAATTAAATTAATATTAGTGTGTATCTGTAAGCATTTGATGTGAACGTATAAATTGAAGTTACCAAACTAATTATTGACGACCTTTTACTCCATTTTTTGAATCTAGGCTAGACTCTTTAAACACGTTGTTAGGTCCTTGGGTGTATACTTGTTTTGTAAGTGTGTAGAATAGTGTGTTGGGCGCGTTTTTCCCACCTAATGGTCTGATGATTGATAGGAGGGCGCATCTAAAGGCCTTATTCCGTCACTGAGCAACTTCTAAACATGCTCCCCACCCACTAGCCCTTTTTTCCTATTTCCCAAACGACCCAATGTACCCTAAATACACGCCATAATCAAAGTTCATGACAGTCTAATGTTATCTAAGACTTATCTTTGGATCATGACCGACACCCACGTTGGGAGGCAAAAAAATAATAATTACAAAGTGGCTCGGTTTATTTCGCAAAAATACACTGAAAAAGATCGTGAAAAGAAGCCTTAGCCTTCCTTTTGAAATACTCTCCCCCTATATTTTGCCACTTTATTTTCTCTCCTATGATAGCCAAACTAGAACAAGTAATTCACATTGTACTTATAAACCGGTCGACAAGTACATTGTTACGGACAAGATGTAATCAATTTGAATCTGTTTGATTGGGTGTCAGAAAACCCATACTTGCACCCCTAAACAGTAGGGGGGAAATATGAAATTACGGAGTGTGTACATCCAGATGAAGTTACTCAACGCTGGGGGTGTAGGGGACGTGAGAAAATATAATGGTTTTTGAAGTTTTTATACAAACCTTTTTTTTAATCAAAATTAATCAAATATTGCTTCAGTACAAATATAGAGTTTAATTATTTCACATGGTGATGTCAACAATTCTTTAATATCTGTCAAGGGTGTCCTGGAATTTGATGAAAACTTTTTCATTTTAATTTTTTTTTAATATCATCTAATGCCGCTAAGCTAATGACAGATATTCAATAATTGTTGATATCCCCATGTTACGAAAATTAAACTATATATTTCTAATGGAGTTTTAGAAACATTAATGGATTATTTTAGATAGGTTCGTAGAGATTACTTTAGATAATTAATATTATAAGGTTTTATGATCATAAAAATAATTTGGGTGTGAACAATTTTGCTATGCCCCAATTAGACACCCAGAGGGTAGGCAAGAAGGACACCCCCTACCTCATATAAACCTAAAATCATAAATAATTGTACCAAACTCACTCCGGTGACCACATGGTAAGGTGATACTCTCGGAGCAGACTAGACTGTCGGTGACGAGGATATCGAGGTTCAAATCTCAGTCAGGTGTACTGAGGGAAGTTTTCCAAAATGGGTTTTCACTCTCCCTCCATGCAAATACGGGTACACTTCCTCTAAATATAACCTTCATAATCTCTAAACCCATTAGTGTAATATGTAAGCGTATAACCCGCACTGGTAGTGAAACGCGGTGCTAAAAAAAGCTAAAAAAAATTGTAATAAAAGCTTAAAAGATGTATAGGTGGGTTCAAAACTCTCTTTACAAACTTTAGTGGGCGAAACGGAACACTAAAACAAACCTTTTTCGTTAATGAATCTATGCCTGCAGACGCCAATATTTGGTTCTAGAGGGCGCGTCACCGTCGTGATTTGTAACGTGGACTTTGCTCGAGTAGCACAGAGCATTTCACAGACTGTGAGATGGCCGACACGCATCTAGCGTGAGGACTCTTTGAAAATGTACGGCGATCAATGCGCCGACGGTGTCAGGCATCACACTTCCGGCCTTTCATTTATGTACCAACAGCTTCTTCTAGCACCTTAGGGGGACGTCTACGGACATACATTCACTGACGAAATAGGTTTGTTTTAGGGTTTGTAAAGAGTTTCGAATCATCCTGGAGCTTAGACCAGTGGTAGGCTACCTTTTTATGCCCCGATCCACCTATAATCTAATCATAGATCCCACGAACATCCAACGTTTTCCCTATCTATTTGGGGGGGGGGGCGAAAGGGGGGGGGGTCGAGAAGGGTTCTGTAGATCTTATATTTATTACGAAATTCAACCGCCCCTCAAATACTTTAGTCCCCAACTTTCTAAAATAACCAAAATGCACATTTCCATACTCAACTATTTACATTTCTTGTAACATTACCAATTATAACCGATTAAGGTAGTTTTGGTCACAATAAAATATTATTTAAAGGTACCAGTATTTGATATATTTGAGAATTTAAAATACTCAAAGATTGACTATTAATGATGATGCCGATATCTTACGCGATTGGTTGAAAATTTCCGCGATATAAACTAGTTGCCGACGCGTGGTATGGATCAATAAAGATGTGTCAGATCACATAATGATCAAAACGTAGGCCTTTATATGAATAAATTAAAAGTACCCCTTATATTCCAAGTTAGAAAAATGTTAGTACCCCTTATATTCCAAGTTAGAAAAATGTTATATGCTCTCTCACCAAACCACCCACCCCTACCAACTAAATTTCTGGGCGTGCGACTGATTATTATTTACCACGAATTGCAGATATTGAAAATATTATTATTAGCACCGCGTCTTACTACCCGTTCTGGTTATGCGCACTTACGCTAATGTGTAATGGTAGGGTGATTGTGAGATGAAATGGAGGACCTACAGTTTAACGTGGGATCCGAACCACGGTGGAGGCCTGGCATTCCACACATTCACTAGTTGTGATTAATACACGTCTTGTCAGGGGTGAAGGAAGGGTTTGGTAATCAGATAAATCTCTGTCGGGACCTAGGATTGAACCCTGGACCCCCAGCACAGAGGTCCGACACCTTACCCTTAGACCACCAGATCACCACATTGAAAATGTAGGCTGTTACATTCTACAGTCCAATTTTCATAGAAAGAACATTATCTGACCATTATAAAAGTTACTAGATCTACTTTGACGTATTCATACGTCAGAGCATGTTATTTGCAGCTGTCACTGTTGATAGTATAAATACATATAAAATAACACTAATATATAGTAGAAACTTATTAATGGCCGCAAAAAAAAATTGTGTTTGTATTTTTTAAACTGATCTTCTTATGAAAATTAAAGCAAAGCAAGATAGTGGTGACCCGTTTAAAAATACACTATGTTGGCTATACTTTGGATGTGTAGTTTCCTAACATATGAGCCTACGATAGTATGACCTTCGACAAGTTCTGACCTTACACCTTTGCATTTTTTAATGTGCAAGTATGTAAAACAACATCGTTTGTGTTGAGTTCATGACGCGACGGGTCGCGTTTGAACTGAAATCAAACATTAAATGATTGTGGGATGTTGGTAGATTTACATAAAGTGTCTCTAATGAAATGTTTGCACATCATCGATGAGTTTAGTAACATTTTACAACTATTCGCCTCAAAATAAATCTTAAATTTTATTAGATTGATACGTTGTAAATAACTAGGAGCAACCCGCTTCGGTGGTCGAGATCGATGTTCAAATCTCGGTCGGATGTACTGACGGTGGTTTTTCCATAGTGGTTTTCCACTCTCTCCAAGCAAATGCGGGTATACTTCCTCTAAATACAACCTTCCTAGTGCCTAAAACCATTAGCGCAATCAATACATAAGCGTATAATCCGAACGGGTAGTAAGACGCGGCGTTAAAAAAACCTAGGAGCAATTTTCTTTCATGGCTAAGTTATTTAACTATTTTTTCATCCATGCGCTCAATACAAGGGTTAGTAACAATCTGATATAAGAAGTAGTGATGAGAAGAGCATCATAAAAGAAATGTACCCTCATTGGCGTGAAAAGAATATGGGAAAACAAGAGTATTAAATTATATGTTGAGCTCCTCGTGCAACCGACAGGGGTTCAAACCTTGTCAGTCATGTCAACGGCCACCGAGTACAATGAAAGTCTAACGCCTTAGACCAAATGGCCACCGGGAAGATTTAATGTTTTATTTAAGAAATGTAAGTACCACCAGGACTATTTAGTTTCCACTGACTGCCACACTCGGCAACTCCTTGTGGTCCCAAGTCGTGAATTGAAATTGTGAACTTCCACCAAACTCCTTGGAATTACCCGCTTCAGTGTGTGCATGGTCTAGCGCGCTACTCTCGAGTTAGACTAGACTGCCGATGACGAGGAGATCGATGTTCAATCCCAGTCGGATGCAATGAGGTTTTTTCCTTAACGTGTCCACTCTCCTTTCACGCAAATGTTGGTGGACTTCTTATCAATTAAATATTTTAAATTCCTAAGCCATTAGCGTAATTAGTACATAAGCGTATAACTCTAAAGGGTAGTAAAGCGCGGTGCTAAAAAAAACTTGGACGTTACTGCATAAAACTACACCCTATCTACGATAGGAGAGGTGGTGACAGGATAAGCTACCATGTATCCATTCGCCAAACCATATGATCTGCAAGACCATTATGTTGAGTTTTATTTTAGCACTGCGTCTTACTACCCGTTGGGGTTGTACGCTTATTTACTATTTACGCTAATGGTTTTTGGGTCTAGGAAGGTTATATGTATTGGAGTTTGTTTACCCAAATTTGCGTGGAGGGAGAGTGGAGAACCATATTGAAAAACCACCCTCAGTACACCCGACCGAGATTCAAAACGCGATCCCCCCCGTCATCGGCAGTCTAGTTTAATGCGGGAGCAGTGTGTTAGACCATGCGGCCACCGAAGCGGGCTTGAGTTGTTACTTTTAACAGTCAAAACTTTCACAACAAGAAATTTGTTTTTAATTATGTGTTTCTTTTAACCGTTTTTATATTAGTGGAACACGTACTTACGAAAATAAACGTGTATATGTTTCTTTTTTGTGGAAGCGGTGTTTGTGGTTCATTTAAAACGAGAGCTTTTAAAATGCAGCGTTCTCTTCGAAAATTAAGATGGCGAACCAGCCGAAGCAAGGGCAGTTGATGACGTCATACAAACCACTTTCGGTTGTTAAAACTAAAAACATTTTATATGAAACTAATATTATGTATGGCTCTTTCTTTAAGTTATAAAAAAACATTATTTATGGTGGCCAGTTATAACAAGTTATAAGTGGAATAATGTACTTTTTAGTTTAGTACTTCATGTATTATAAACATATCTTGTTGCCACAACCAGAAAAAAAATAGTTTTATTAATATTTGTTGTTCTTTCAATAAGTTACGAAAACGCCAATTATATTATAGAGTAATCGTTAGAGAAGTATTCTAAGAATCGTTTGACAACATTCTTCTGATAATATAGTATTCGTAAGAAAATAATTATTATTTCCGAATAGGTTGATAGTAGTCACTTTCAGCCAATGTTTGCAATAAAGATCCTTCTGCAGATGTCACCTACACTCCTACCGTAGATACGGTATATAGACATGAACAATGCTCCAATAGTTCATATGAGTAGGAAATATAGTTTTTTCATACCATTGTTTCCACCATTTTAATTATTTACTTTACATTCATTACTGTTTCCAGCCTACGGCCTGGGGATAATCTAACTTAAGACTCACATTCTTATATACAGTTTAAATCTTAAATTAATTTTTCGTCGAACACAGGAGATTTTTCAAATCACTTTGTTCTCATCGTTTAGATTTTTCACAGATCTTTAACTAGGTCACCCGACTTATTGGTCAAATATTCTAAGGCATCATGCATGCTTGCATTAGAATAGATTGCTGATTGGGACTCATATGCCGATCCGGTGCACTGAGATTTTTTCTTAGTTGGTTTCCCACTCTTATATTACCCGCAAATGAGTCTACATTAACTTTGAATCTTACCTTTATTACCACAGATTCATTATTGTTCATATGCAGATAGCCCAAACTGGTAAGACAGGGTAAACAAAAAAAGAGTTAAGATATCCATCACCGATGATAGTCTGTATATGATGGTAAATGTTTTATTAACAAACCAAGTACAATAGAAACTCATCCATCCAAATTTAATGGGGTCAGGTTCAAACAAAATAGTATAATTTTAGGATAGTTCGTAATTTTGGGAATTTTTCACCGTTGGGGTTAGATTGTGGTGCGTATAAACCGAACGGGTAGTAAGACGTGGTGTATATAATAATAATAATAATAATAATAATAATAATAATAATAATAATAATAATAATAATAGTGTAGATATACGCAAAAGTTCGTGGAAATAACACATTCATATACATTATACAGTAAGGTACAGTGTGAAAACTAATAATATGCGATGTTTTATTGCAACAAAGACAGAATAAAAAATTTAAAAAGTTTGTCTGGGATTTGATAACTTCACGAGGGCCGATCGATTTACCTTTTAATTAATATAGTTCTACTGTCTGTATTTTTCAGAACATGATTATAATACGAGTTTATAAAATAATTTCAATATAGGTTAGTTCTAGTTGAAAGGGTGATCCGAATAAACGGGAATCTATAATAATAAAAGGAAGTGTTTGTGTGCGATGCCCGGCCAAATCTACGGTACGCAGAGATATGACATTTTTAACATAGGTGGATGGAAGGGGGTCCAAATGCACTTCGAAGCTGGATTTTTAAATTTTTAACTAGGCTATTTTTGGAAAATTATTGTTAATATGATCATTAATTTCTCATGGCAAATCGGGCACCATGGGGAGCCCTTATATAATTCTTATACCACAGTGGGTCACGACAACGCCGTGTGGGACTGCTAGTATATATTTTATTGGGCTTGGGAGGGGGGCGGGGGGTAGCGACGCTATAAATGTAGCTCTGATGACAGGGCTGACTTTAGGGGTGTGCAAACGGTGCGAAATTGCTTTGGTGACAGAGGGCAAAGAGAAGTTAAGGTTGGAAATGTTTGCTTGAGCGCTCGTATAGTAGACTTCATGTATAGGCTCAAGTGTAAAAACAAATAAAAACATGATCATTTGGTTTGATTTATTGAACGAGTGAAGCGGCTTCTCATTTTTAACTCCGGTGATTTGCAATTGCCTGTATATCTGTGGTAGATATGTCTCACGATAACTTTTTAAACGTATTGACCGATTTTATTTAAACTTGGTACAGGTGTTATTTGTACCATCTACATACATATCAAGTTCGTTGGGGAAGAAAATCGAATGAAGGGTTGGAAAGAAATCAACCCTTATATAATTATTTAAAAACACGCCTTCTAGCATGAATGATTACATGTATTTACTTTTTAGGGCATGATACCTTATACTGTTGAAAATTGATATAAAAGTACAAACTACTATAATACACTAGCAATATTAAACACAAATTAAGTTTTTTAAATGTATTTATTTTTTGAGGGGTGGGGATGGAGCAGATGTCTGGAGTTTGTCCAGAGCCCCTATGTCTGCCAAGGACGGCCCCGCAAGCCCTATAGTGTATGAAGTTAGAGCAACATCGTCATAATATAAGCATCGTGTTCAGGGGTAGATTTTGCACCCAGATGAGATTGATTTTAGGCGCTCGCTTATATTATTATTATTTATTATTAGCACCGCGTCTTACTACCCGTTCGGGTTATACGCACTTACGCTAATGTGTAATGGTAGGGTGATTGTGAAATGAAATGAAGGACCTACAGTTTAACGTGGAATCCGAACCACGGTGGCGGCCTGGCATTCCCCACATTCACAAGATGTCTTGTCAGAGGTGAAGGAAGGGTTTGGTAATCAGACAAAACTGTGCCGGTACCGAGGATTGAACCCCGCCCGCCAGCACAGAAGTCTGACACCTTACCCCTAGACCACGCTCGCTCGCTTATACAACCAAGGGAAAATATGAAAATATTCCTCAAACCTAACAACCCTAAACCAAACATAGCTTGGGCATCAAAGTAAAAATAATCCCAAGGGGAGTTCCACAAATGATAATCATATACTAAAAGTTTCACTGAGATTTTGTATGAAGATAGTTAAGATTACAAAGAAAACTATAAGATATGTTTTGTAGACCATGTTCTTTTTTATATTATTATTATGGCAAACACTTTGATATAATTAACTATTTATAAATTAAAAAAAAAAAGTTTTAAGGCGTCATTTTTTTTTCAAGATGGTGATTGTAAAATACATTTTTAAGAATGTCCCTATAGGCCTATCCTATTTTATTCCCCAAAATAAGCTATACCGATTTGACAAATTTCATGTTGGTATTAAAAAGTGAACAATTGTTATGCTTAGCAGCTCCACTATTTCATCCAGGTTACTTCAGGTTTGGGGATTATTTTCATATCAAGTCCATGTTAGGTTATGTTAGGTTAGGTTGGTGCTATGTTTGGCGCCACGGGCCAGCTGAGCCCGGCTCTTATTAAGCTGCCTCCACCCTGATCTTGTCACTCTATAACATTCTATGTGCCCACCTTGTTAAAGAAAAGTCTTCAAAGGACCACGACAACAAAGTCACCACTCAAACTTAGTGGCGCCTAAAACACAATCAACTCACAAGTAATCAACACACACACAACACAGGACTTGCCTGTGAAACGAAAGGGAGAGGTAACATCTATTGACCTTTATATAAAAAAAATATTATTACCACTTCCCACACCTAGCATACACGATGAAGCACCATGTCGAGTCACGGCGGAACAGTAAGAAATAAGAAATAGATCTTCACGAACAAAGAAGCGACTTCTCACATTCCTGCCACAGAATTGTGTTCATTCCATCCTCCTCCTAAATACTGTTGAGAACTGGGAAGGTTTTTTTTTTGTGCAGATTCCAGAAGCTCTTGAACCTCGCGGGAGCCGACCTGTGCAACACTCAGATAGTCAATACGCGGCGGCAAGAAGTTTGACAATGAATGACGGATTCTGAAGAGAAAGTTAAAACTCTCTCAGCCCTTTTCTGAAACTCCTTGTTTGAAAAGAGACAGTGGGCGCCAGGCTCGGGGTTGTGATCAAAAACATCTGTAAAATGGGTGGTGTCCTTGTACAAGTATGGCAGGGTGTAAGGGAAGGGACAAAGAAAGCTAAAAGAGAGCCCCCTATAAATAGCTCTGAAAGTTGATGAATGTTTACAAAAGTTGCTGCGAGTGAAGCATCCTACTATACATTTTGCTCTTTAGCTTCCTTGAAGGGGATTATCTGAACACCAAATTAGGGTAAAACACGTTTTTGTTTTGTATTTTTACTAGGGAGCCATTGTGAAGAGACCCCCAAAAAAAGTGTTGTCATCAGTAAACTTCACAAGTCTTTAAAGGACCTTAAGTATCGAGGTAAGTACACGTAAGTCATCATAATGTAAAGCAACAAATGAAATCACTCGAGTATTTGTATTTTATATAATGCTAATAGATTCAAGAAAACCATAAATTGTACTAAAAGATGCTTAAAATGCGGCTAAACGGTGTTTTAAAACACATACAAAAAAAGTAGTCAATATTATTGCATTTTACTAAATAATAATTAGGTACCTTGTAGGTGAGAAAACATTAGCAAACATTAGAGCTCTATATACCTTATGACTTAACGTTTGATAATGGTTTTAGTAACTTAAGGAACTTTATATTGTGTTCTGACTAAAGTTCACGAATATGAGTAAGTGCACCGTTTTTGAACCGTTTATTTCATATACGCTTCCAAAAAAAGTTGTAAACAGATTAACGTGAGCGTGAAATTAGCAGGGTAATTTTGAGGAACTGTACATGGATTTGCCAGAGCATGAAAAAGAAAAAAAGAAAACACTTTGTAAAAAATATATCTTGATGCAGTCGGCGGGGTTTGAAGCTTCTGCATTGCTTCCTTATCGGATCCTAGTGCAACCACAGTTGAGGTCGAGTGGTGTAAGCTGTTAGACGGTCAGTGAACTAGATCACCGTTTATAGAGAGGTCGGGGTTCGATTCCCCACCGATTTCACTGTGGCAGGTCGGAAGGAGGGAAGGAATTATTTATCCCTGTGGGTTTCTCAGCCTCTCTTTATGCTGTTATGGGTGTATATTTTCTAAAGCTACTCTCCTCCTCCCAAGAAGTATGAAGTAGTATACCCGGGTGTAGTATCCGATGCCTAGCATGTATCTGGCCTTGGCGGCGCCACGGTCATTCCCTGCCCGTGTGACGCATCACTTGTCTGCTCTTGATGAAGTCAATGAATGACAGTAATAATGACTATAATATATCAAGGGCCAGTCATCGCGACACAATCCCCGCCACGGTTCTACTAGGTTTATAGAGCCGACTAACGTTGGGGACTCCTTTACCTCAGCACCTAACATTTACTATTGTATTCAAGAGCGGATCCAGGGCTTGTTGTCAAGGGGTGGGTGGGGGGATTGGTTTTCACAGCGCTCCGTCATGTATAAATTTGATTAAAAAAATGGTAATTTTAACCAAAAAAAAGTCCCCGCTACAATAAAAGTAATAAATATGTACATGTGCCTAAAATGTTTTAATAATAATATAAATATATTTACTTTAGTACATTTAAATGCCTTTCATAATTAGCTTAGTAATTTAATTTCTGGAAAATTTTAGTTTTAAGCCACTTGTTTTTTTGCACATTAGAGCTAAGATGAAAGAGTTATTGATTATGTCATGTAGAATATCGGATGAGGGAGGTGTTACAAGAGTCAGTCATTGTTTACAACATTAAGGCCGGCGAAAGACTAACGTTTTGGTCGCTGCGACACAAACGCCGCGACCAGGTCGTTCTGCAGTATTGCTTTGTTTCATATGCCGTGACCAGTGTCAATCTAATGTATAGCATAGTTTCAAATGAGAGGGTTTGCTATGCCCAAGAAACGCTCACATCGACGTTTTCAAATGTGTCGTGGCGTTCGTGTCGCTAGTCTGACTCTTCTCATATGAAACAAAGCAATACTCTAGAGCGACCTGGTCGCGGCGTTTTTGTCGCAACGACCAAAACGTCTGTCTGTCACCGGCCTTAGGGGACGGCAGGCCAAACTGGGTGAGCGAGCGACTAAAATATAAAATAGAACACATTGGTTGTAATGAGATAGCTAGATAGTTGTAGTTTTTGTCACACTTTCTTCTAGTTTTGAAAGTAAGAAATCAAATGTCTCTTTATTCATACGTTAATATTTCAAAAATGTATCATCATACAAATGAGCTTGACGATAGGCCTATAAGTTGTTATTATTAGCACCGCGTCTTACTACCGTTCGGGTTATACGCACTTACGCTAATGTGTAATGTAGGGTGATTGTGAGATGAAATGAAGGACTACTGTTTAACGTGGAATCCGAACCACGGTGGAGGCTATAAGTTGTTAATTTATCACGCTTTTATTAAATTCATGAACGAACAAGATCTATAAGCACAGGTATATCATCGAGTTTTAGAGCTATGTTTTCGAGTGTAATTAATTTCCTAGAGAGTTTTGACACTGACATGATGAAACAACGCACCTCAACACTGCTAATGACTCGACAATTTGACAATTCTCGCTATTTGAACATCGCATTGCTTGCCGCTATCCACCAAGAAAGCCTCTAGCCTCTATCCTCAAGGCAAATCGCTTGCAGTAAAGTAGCTCTATGGCATCTTTGGTGCTGAGTGACAGCTGACATCTGACAACTTTGAAAAGTTACCAGAACAAATTATGTATCCGTACGCCGAACCATATGATCTGCAAAAACATGTTTACCAGCTGTCACTTCTGATGGTCAAAATTTAGTTATATACCTAAATGTTAACTGTCAGAAGTCAGCTGTAAGCTGTCAGTCAGCACCAAAGAAACCACGGGGCTACTGTACAAACGAGGCCTTAGGTATTAGGTTTCAATATATTTTTTATTATTTTCCATGCAGGGCGACCACCCCCATCCCCCTGGATCCACCACTGATTGTATTGTACACTTATATCAGGACCGCCCTTAGCAGACATGGCCCAGGGCATACTACGTTTGCGGGGCCCTGCCCCTCCCCACAAAAATATTTATTATTATTTAGCACCGCGTCTTACTACCCGTTCGTGTTAATTTAAGTACTAATTACACTAATGGATTAGTAATTGGGAAGGTTGAATTAAAGGGAGTGAACCCGCATTTGCGTGGAGGGAGAGTGGAAAACCATTTAGGAAAAAAAAAACACGTTCACCCGACCGAGATTCGAACCTCGATCTCCCCGTCCTCAGCAGTCGAGCTCAACACGACTAGCGCGTTAGCCAACTACGCCACCGAGGCGGGTGAAAAAAAAACCTCAAATGTTGTTTAGTGTTATTATAGTTGTCTGCACCTATACATCAATTTTCAGCCGTATAAAGTATCAGGAAATAACCTAAAAGGTATATAGATGTAATAATTAGTGCTAGAAGAAGTGTTATTTTTAAATGCATGTAAGGGTTGATTTATCCCCGACCTTTGGTTTGATTTTCTTAAACAACGAATTTGACCTGTATAAAGGCATAAAGAAAAACTGTGGCAAGTGTGAATTAAATTGGCTAATAGGTTCAAAAGTTATCGACCAAAGATGGACGAACAGACAACTGCAAATCGGTGGAGTTAAAATGGAGAACGCTCTTCACTCGTTCAATAAACCTAACCACACAATGTTTTTATTTGTTTTTACATTCTGACTATATTTGGTAGATCATCTATACAATGGAGTCTACTTATATGAGCACGCACGCAAATATTTCATACCTCAAATTGTGTTTTACCTCTGTCACCTAAGCAAGCGCGGGGTTCCCCAAATCGCGAAGGCCTGTGCGTTCGCATTATTTATGCACAACACTCCGTTTACGCTGAAAGGTGGCAAGCTTACCTTGACAGGTTACACTAGGGTATAGCAGATAACTTCATATTGTAATCGACCAAGTTAAGACCGCTATCTTTAAGAGCAAATGGAGTGGACATTTTAAAATTCCACTCTCAGAATTAACGTTTCATAACTCTAGAACAAACCAACAAGTCCATCGCAAACTTGTGGTTCAATAAAGGGCATGAAATAGCAAAAAAACATTACCTGTCAGAATTAAATCTATCTGCAAGGTGAACTGAGAGGGCCAAAAAGTTATATCTAGTCATCGTACCAGGGGAAAAAAAATCGCATGTACAATCGCAGGGTTTAGTAAAGCCCACCGTAATTTAAGAGTTTTTTTTAATGAGGAGACGCCCGTGGATGAATACTGTAAAATTACCTCGAAAGTTTGTTATTTTTTTCCTATTTTAAAACTCATAATGATCATTTTAATTTAACGAAATGTCTCAACGACAATGTGTACAGACCTACCTTCAGCTTCTAATAGAATCCCACTCGATTTGAACAGCACAAAACGTCACGGGACTCAAACAACGCTAGAGCAACCAGTCATTTTGGCGCAATATACCGTTCATTTATTCTACTAGGTAGCATGCTTACCTTGTTAGTTCACTATAGGATAGCTTACAAGATAGTGTCATATTCATAGGACTAGTGTCATATGCGAAACTAGCCCATTCCATTCTGCTCTAGGTGGGTGTCAGATTGACTGACTATGAAACTAGCCCATAGTGTAATCCATCAAGGTAAGGCTGCCAAGGGCGCCCACGTGGGTTTTCCAAATGGGAGGCGTATTGAATTCCCATCTCACGCAGGGGGTGTGACCCCTTGCCGTCCTCGAGTGAAAAGTTAAGGAATTTAACCTTGCGGGAGATAATCTTAGAGCCAGTTTTGGCAAAAATGTTTTCTGATAGATTAACAAAAAATAAAATTCAGTTGTAGTTGAACCTATTGAAAAGAAAGTTGTTGAAGAGTGGGTGGGAGGAAATCTACATTTTACCATTTTTGTCTTTGTTAACTCTGATATTGATGATTCAAAGTTGTTATTAGCAAATTGCAGCCAAATCCCAAATGTTATTTTATTTTATAGAAACTAACAAAAAAAAAAGTAAATATTTCAGAGTAATAGAGGAGGCTGGAGCCCTTTATGGGCGCCCATGAAGACTGCTACGTTTCGAGTTAAACGGAGTGTACAATTCTAAAAGACACCGTGCAAAGTGGTAGAGAATGTAAAGGTGCGGTCGGACAACTAACCAAACACCGCGGATGACTCACTGTACTTAAAAACGCATCTTTTTTTCCCCCACCGACGCGAAACCCGTAAAACCGTGGCGATATGGAAACGTTATTTTCATACACGACAGGCCAGTGTAATTAACTTCACCTTATTCTCGGTAATATGAATATTATAAAATGGTGAATACAAAATATGAACATATATATTTGTAGATCATATCTATAACCTCAGCCATTACTCATCAATATCAAGTTGTTTCTAAGCTGTTTTGGAAGCCGCACGGTCCAAGCAGCGGTCGGCAACCTACGATCCGCGGGTCGGACCCGACTGATTTTGTTTAGCCCATATAAGAATTAGCAAATAAACAATTATTGTGTCTATAAAACTAAACTAATAACTAATATATGAGCAATATAAAGATGAACAATTTTGTATTTTGCTTGATTTCTTTTGGATCGGCCAATCAGTTCTTTTTAAACCCATACGGTCTGAAATATAAAAAAAGGTGACCACTGTTCTAAAGCGTCACTCTAGAAATAAACTAAACTACAGATAGCAGGAAAATCGAGGTTCAAATCCCCGTCAGTTATACTGAAAGGGATGTTTCCTAAGTGGTTTCACACTCTTCCGCCACGCAAATGCGGGTATACATCCTCTAAATATAGCCTTCCTAATTATTAAAACCATTAGCGTAATTAGTACATAAACGTATAACCCGAACGGGTAGTAAGACAAGGTGATAAAAAAAATATGTGTGAGGGGAACGGGGCTGACCCTCCCCCCGCAAAGAAAAATACCCTCCCCCAGTATTGTTCTACAAAGTCCTAATGAGAAGCCCACACCAGATAAGTATTTTTTAACTTCTAGAGAGCGTCAGCTAAAGGTTGATTTTGGTAGGAAGAACAGTAGAAGTTAGTTACTAAAGTTACTAAAACAATTTTAATATATTCATACATCAAGTCGTGTTATCTGCAGTTGTCACTTTCGATAGATATTATCAATACCTATAAAATAACACAAATAAAATAGTAAAATGTCATCAATATTGGTCGCAAATAAATAAATTTGAATTTACTCTACTGTTCTTCCAACCAAAATCAGCGTATAGGTAAGCAAGTAAGTATTCAATCCAAATACACAAATAAAACGTAGTTGATGTAAAGTGAAGCTTATCTTTTACTATTAAAGTTAAACTCTAGAATCAAATCTGGGTAGGAATGATTTCCTGAGTTCGAAGTAAAAAAATAATACAGTACTGTATAGTCATTTTAAATATGTAAATTTTGTTTGCTTTTCGCTTTAGTTAGAGTATTTTTAAATAAATGTTTGTACCATTAAAATTTCGTTTAATTGGGGCAGCCGCTTAATTGGGCTGCAGTGACCTATCCCAATATGTCCTAATTAACCGGAATCAACTATGTATATACATATACACACATAGTGGATTAAAATTGTAGCCACTCAAGAAATGAAAAGTGATGTCTTTCACAGAGAAGAGGGGCAAGGCAAGCAAGCATAGGCCCTATATACATCTTTAGCATCACGTCTTACTACCTGTTCGGGTTGTAAGCTAACATACTAATTACGATAATGGTTTTAGGGATGAAGATTTTATATGGAGGAAGTGTACCAGCATTTGCGTGGAGGGAGAGCAGAAAATAATTTCGGAAAACCCTCCTCAGTACACCCAATCGAGATTCGAACCCTGATCTCCCCGTCACCGGCAGTCGAGTGTATCGCGAGAGTAGCTTGTTAGACCGAAGCGGGTGATTTATAAATAATCTCTGCTACTTCTGACAAAAAGAGATCCATCTCCCGCAAAGGTTCCGTTTTCCTCCCGGCCATTCAGTTTCCCCGCACGTGACATGCTATTTAGGTCCATTTCACGCTCACAGACCATTCATGGCGCATTGTACACGCTTTGAACAACCTTTTAGGAGACCCGCTTCAGAGACTGAATGGTCTAACACGTCATTCTCGTATTAGACTGGCCTAGCTTGTTGTTAATAATAATAATAATACTTAGCACAGCGTCTTACTAACCGTTCGGCTTATACGCTTATGTACAATTTACACTAATGGGTTAGGAATTGGGTTGAATATAGAGGAAGTGAATCCGCATTTGCGTGGAGATAGAGTGGAAAATAATTTAGGAAAAAATCCATCCCCAGTTCACCAGACCGAGATTCGAACCTCGATCTCTCCATCCTTGGGAGTAATGGTCAACACGAATCTAGCGCGTCAGCTAACTACGCCACTGAGGCGGGTGCCTAGTCTGTTGATGACAACCCGAGAGCGAGGTTCGTTCGAACCTCAGTCGGATGTATTGAAGGTGGTTTTTCCACCCTTCCATGCATTACTTATAAAATGCTTCCTTCCTCATCCCCACCCCATTAGAGTAATTATCATACACGCATATAACCTGAACAGGGGTGCAAAAAAAATATTAGAGAACATAATAAGTTTAGGTTAAAAAGACCTTTTAGGGAACA
Source organism: Timema cristinae (assembly GCA_039000515.1). Classification (NCBI taxonomy): domain Eukaryota; kingdom Metazoa; phylum Arthropoda; class Insecta; order Phasmatodea; family Timematidae; genus Timema; species Timema cristinae. Next base: position 36,035,059 of record JBCFYV010000935.1, on the reverse strand, counting down.
TAATAAATGTATGTAGTAACCAGCCTTGACAAAATAAAAACTATTATTTGCATTGATAATTTATTTAAAAACTAAATGACACATAAATAGTTCAATTTTCAAAGAGAGTAAAAAACTGGACCCGCTTTTACGTTTTCACAGATAAAACCATGTAACATGCAGTTGTTAACGTTTGATAGAGGTCATCAATACCTTGTAAAATAATACTAATAAAACAATTTTTTGGTAAAAAAAAGAGAATATTTTTATAAAAAGCCCTTCCTATGAAAATTGTAATCTACATGCAGGAGTAGATTTAGCAACTTATTCGAGTCAAAAGAATATGTATAGCCTGTGGGCCAAATATACCACTCATATTGGTGAGCACTAAACGCCAGGCTCCTGTACAGTAGTCTCGTTTGCCAATAACGAGGTCAGGGTTTGAATCTTGGCCAGGTGGTTTTTTCCTAAATTGGTTCTCACTCTAACCTCCACGCAAATGCGGGTACTTTTTTATGAAGTCTACATTTCTTGTCCCTGCCTCATAAGTCTTTAAATAAATGCAGATAGCTCGGACGGGCAGTAAAACGCAGTGGGAAAAGAGAATTCCTAGTAGAATGTTGAGTGATGTTAAAAGAGACAGCACAGTTAAGGAAAAAACAATTTAACTATATCACATTATGAAGAACTTTATTTGAGACTTACATTTATGTATCCATATGCTTAGTACCGTATGTTCAGCGAATGTCATTTTTTACAATAATACCCAATTTGGTGGCTGAAAGGTCTAAGGCATCACTCTTGCAAGAGATTAAAATAACGACGATGGGGCGATCAAATCCCGATTATGTGTACTGAGGCGGTTTTTTTTTTTTTTTTTTTCCTAAATGGTCTTCGATTTTCTCCCACAAATAGAGGTACACTGGCTATAAATTCAACCTTCCTCACATCTGGCACATTAGCATGATTAATATATATGCGCATACAGTCCGAACAGGTAGCAAGACACGATGCTAAAATAACTAGTATGTATAATAATTTTGTTTGTATACTGCTCTAAATGGTTCTCAACGTTAATTAAAATTAACATTAATACTTCTAAAAACTTTATTTCAAGTTGGTTCATTGTTTTAATATATAGGATATTGAATATATGGTAATATTTAGATGTGGTTATAACCATACTTAACAACTATAATAACTTTGATATTTAATCCATCTAAATATCAAGTATGAACCAAATCCATTAAACTTTTTCAACTGTAACCCTCTTTACAACCAGATATTGAAAGGGACAAACATAGGGACATACAAAATTGTAAAACTTGATATGTTTGTTTAAATTTCAAGGACACATTAAATTACAAGATACATCACAATATCGAGGTTGAAAATTTTGAAGATTACAACACGGCTACTTCTCTATATGAGAAAGTGAAAAGGGGGAATAACCAAACATACACGCCCATGAGTATGCACGCACACAGTAATTGTATTGTTTCATACTTTGTCATAATTTAGTACCGCTTCATTTTAGTTACCTGTTAAATAAAAAATAGTATTGTGGTGTGGAAAATAAAGAGGAAGGTGTTTTCAATAACAACATATAACCAGACTTGCTTTGGTGGCTGTATGGACTAAGGCATCACTCTCACCAAAGACTACTAGACTGCAGATGACAGGAACACCAAACATTGCTTCAAAACTTCATTAGAAACGGACACAAATTTGGAATACACATTAGTAATTCTTTTAAGTTGTGTGAAACATTTGAAGAGCTATCGTGTGGCACATGCTAACATTATTTTATATGTTAATGTTAAACATACATGTGTTACTAACATCCTAATCTAAAGGGCCAAGGGCGAGGAGAGTACAGCTATAGATGTTTAAAGAGATTGCAACTATATTAGCATGGCGAGAGGATGGGAAAAATCCTAAGTGATAGATCACATGTGGAAAACACAAACTGCAGTGCACCTGGCCAGAACTTTCATTCTGACCACCTGAATGTACAAAGGCAACCTTGTGCAATGAAAGGTTAATGTATTGGAGACGGTCTGAAGGGCCTCATTGAGAATTTTAATATAAGAATGGGACACCAAATAAAATATGATTTTTAGGTAGATTAAATTGAGTGTGTATAAAAAAGAAAATTTTAGTGACACTATAAAAAATAAGACTATAAAAAAAAGAATGAACCTTAAAATAAAATCGAGTTTAATTATTATTAGCACCGCGTCTTACTACCCGTTCGGGTTATACACACTTACGCTAATGTGTAATGGTAGGGTGATTGTGAGATGAAATGAAGGACCTACAGTTTAACGTGGAATCCGAACCACGGTGGTGACCTGGCATTCCACACATTCACAAGATGTCTTGTCAGAGGTGTAGGAAGGGTTTGGAAATCAGATAAATCTGTGCCGGGACCGAGGATCGAACCCCGGCCGCCAGCATTGAAGTCTGACACTGTACCCCTAGACCACCAGGTCACCAATCGAGTTTAATGATTTGAATGAAATCATGTCAAAATCTGCATTAATTTATCAGATTAACTATTACTATAATAACATTTTATGATTAATAAACGGAAATGTCATGTAGGTAGCCCCAGAAATCCATAAAATTAGCATGGAGAACAATTAAATGATTCACAAAGAATTTGATTAGGCTATGTTGCTTTTTTTCAATGTGGTGGGCTAGCATGAACTAGTCAATGTGGTGGGCTAGCTTGAACTAGTTTTCTACATTAGCTACAAAATAGGGAGAGCTCAAGTTGGCCTGCCACACTTTCATATCTTACATTGTTTCTTTAATGTCAGGTGTAAATCTTATCATTTAAATTCTTAAAACTGCTTGTAAATGTTCATTGGTGTTGTGAACAGAAATTGTCTAGGCCTATATGCCCATAAGAATATGTTTTTTAATTATGGTATTTTTAGAAATAGTATTATTTTCATAGATGGTTAGTACCTATAGCTTGTGAGCCACATAAAGAATGTGATAGGCCACACGTGGCCCATGGCCTGTCTTAGAGTCTGTGGCCACTGGCATAGTATACAATTGAATATGACATGACTGGTGAGATGTGGCTTAGTTTTAGAAAAATGTATTTAATGATGTGTAGAGGGATGTTGTGATGGAGAAGGGGAATGGGCTAAAAAGGGGGAGCCAAGTGTTAGGATTATAGAACAGCTTGAAACCACTCTCTTATCAAGGCTTGAATGAGGGAGGAATTGATCGAAAACAAGAATAGGCAAGAGATGCCTCCATTGCACCAATTAATAGTGCCACGCATGCAGAGAAAAATATTCCCATTGAGAGATTAAATGAGCAATTGTTTAAATAACTGAGTGAGAAACATTAAGAGTTCAAATTACCTGTGTGATTCTCAAATAGTGAAGTTCAAATTGATGGAGGGCTTAGTGTATTATTAATGCAAAAATTTAAGAATATATAAAACTTAAATGTTTATTACATTTTTCAGTATTTTTTTTTTACAAATGTTTGCTTGTCACAAACCCCTTTTGACACCATGGCCTAACCAGTGTACCCCTTCTAGCTCTCCATACTAACATAAAAAAAGAAAAATAATACCCGCTTTACTATAGAGTATGAACTATCATTCAAAATTTTAACAAAATTAAAGAGGTACTACTTAAGCTAAACAAAGCAATGATGGAGGGAAAGAAATAAAGACTTATGAAAGTGACATGTCAAAATCTGCACCAATTTGTTTATCAGACTTACCATCATCAACAATATTTTATAATTAATAGACTAGGTAGTATGTCACATATCGCCAGAAATCCATAAAATTAGCATGGAACACAATCAAATGATACACAAAGAATTTTACTACATTAATTTTAGCTTGTACTTGTTTTCTACATTAGCTATGAAATAGAGAGAACTCATGTTGGCTCGCCACAGGAAATTTTCTCCAAAATATCTACTCTTAGAGCACAAATGTTCATGTTGTGGAACATTTGAAATCAAACAATTGAACCAAAAATAGAATATTTTCGACAATGAGGTAAATTTTGGATTTTTATCATTCGATTCATTACAGTTTTTCAAAACCCATAATGTTATGTAAAAAAAAAGTTATTTCTAATTTAATAGAGTATACAAAAGTATGACTTCAACAAATTATTCTGTTTTCTTAGAAGAATTATTTGTGAAGATTAATTTTCTATTTTTACCCAAACAACTCACGATAAATATGCACTAGACCCATAAATTAAATATTTCAAACATTATGCTAAGAGTGCAAGTTGGCTTATGTTTTAATCATATGCTAATAGTGCAAACGTAAGCGTATAGGGTACCTGATTATTTTTAAAGTTCAGAAGAGATCCTTGCACTCAAAAAAAGGTTGGTGGGGCCCCCCTAACTGCTGTCCTAAAATTGAATGTTGTCCCCTGCCAAATATCGAGCCAGAAACCCTTACTTAGTCAAGTACTTATGCTACGGAGAGCTATCAAATGAGCTTAGGTGTCAAGACTAGGAATATGAAAAATACTTTTACTACACAAGGTTTTTACCAAGTGCCACTAAGCTTAAAACAAATAGGGTTACTGTAACCTGAGATCAAGTTTAAAAAAAAGATAAACAAGGTAGGTATTCTCGTTTGTTGCTAGAAGGTACTTTTGCTAATTGTATGTGTAACAAAATAATATTATACATGAGCAGTGTTAAGGCTTTGTGTGAGAAAGCTTGAAACATCAATGAGATTTAAATAAATATATACTCACATGTGAGAACTGGGCAGCAATCCTGTTATGCTCCTCTTGGTACAGCTTCATTCCCTTGCGTTTCTCTGCATACAATGAGTTCAGTTTTTCTACTGATCTACTTTCTACCATATCAGCATTTTGTTTAATCAATTTTGCTGTGTTTTCAATTTCCTCTAACATATTCTTCCAAGCCTTTTAAAAATAAAAATATTTAGACAACAAATCCTATATAGGTCTTGAACTTTTTTTTCTTTCGAAATTATTATTAATTTGAACATAAGGAACAGTTGCAAAGTTAAGTTGGTTTCTTTCTGCAATTCACTTTAAAATTAACTATATGCTAACATTAGTAAAAGTATTAATTTAATTGAAAAATTATTGAAAGAGTGAAAAAAGCAAAATTTAACAATAACATTTTCAAACTTCTCAAAAGGTCTAATACGATTCCTGCAAAATTTAGCTTACAGTGGTATAATGGGCTATCTTTTGCACAGTGGGTAAGGCATAAATTTATTTATTATTTAGCACCGCGTCTTACTACCCGTTCGGGTTATACGCTTTAAGTAATAATTACGTTAATGGATTTAGGAATTGGGAAGGTTGAATTAGAAGAAGTGAGCCCGCATTTGCGTAAAGGGAGAGTGGAAAACCACTAGGCATAAATAAATATGTATTTTTCAAAAACAAATATTTGTAGCGAATTCAGAGTGTTCTTAAATTGAATTAGGTATGCCGGGAAAGCTACTTTACCTGAGTAACTAAACTACCGACTAGATCCTCAGTCTTTTCAATTTTTCTCCCTTGTACTACAACTGATGCCAATGCATCTGCGTACTGCCGATCACATTTTATTTTATTGACAAGGCATCCTCGCATAGTTGTCAAAAGCCGAAGCTCTGCTTCTTGCCGACAGAGCAATGCTTCATGAGCAGCTCTTCCTTGCAGATTAGTAGAAAACCCCATCTATAAAATAGTGAGCTAATTTGTAATCACAGCTGATATTAAATATAGACTGATTAAATTTGCTAAAGTAACAATTTATGTACAGTGCTTGTCAGTAAAAGTGGCAGGTTTTTACCCACATCTTGTGATGACTATTTACATTACAATGCAACTATAAGTAAAGCCACCAGACCTACTAGATAAATGCAAAAAAAAAAATAGGAAAAAAACAGAGCAATCGACTTAGTAACAAATAATTTTACATAAAGTGATACACAATGTACCAAATAGAAATATTTTCACTTTGAGATTGTTTATGTAGCTATTACACAGGCCAGTTAAAACTGTTGAAGATTTTCGCTCTAGAAAATTATATTTTTGGAAATGAGTCATTACCGGTATACACTCTGAGTGAGATTAGAGAAAATATATATAAATAAATAAATGCAAGAGTTAGGTACCAGTAGCCTCTTAGTTGTATTCTAACAGATTTCAAAGTCTAGGCCCTACACAATGTTTATTTATATTCTTTCCAAACGATTTACCTGTTCACAACGCGTTCAAATATAATTTAAATAAGATCCTTAAAGCACCATTATGATATTCCTAAAATACACACATTTCATTTTTACAATCATTATTTTACCACCGCATTCTTAACAATACGTCATTGACAGCTAGCACAACAATCACAACTCGGCTCTCGGTACGTATAATAACAAAAACATTCTCGAAACGCACACAAAACACAATATTAGACGAAAATAATTATTGTGTGATTATAAGAAACACGGAAGAAGGTGCGACAGCGCTACCTACTCGTTTGGTAAATATAAAAATAAATTTCTTTTCCCTAATTAGGAAACAAATTTTGCCAACATATTATTGAGCGATTATAATAGCCAAATTCCCTTTTAAAATTATAATAATAAAAGTTTAATTTGCTTTCTTTAAGTTATCACATTTAATATAGATGAAATGATTACTAATTTAAGATGTAATTGAATATAAACATTATTAATTTATAGCCTACAATTAAACATAAAAATTAATATGTTTGATGGTAATTTTTATTTAAAAAGAGAAGATAAGTTTTCATTTGCTGGTTGCCATGGTTGTAGTCTCGATTCATCTTGTTTATTTTCTACGACTGAGGTTGGCTTATTAAGAGAATACACGTGTGATTCAAGTAATTGTTGAAATGGTTAAAACGAAAGGGATGAAACGCAAACGCAAAGTTGTTGAAAATATCGATGAAGAAAATAATCAAAAAGCTATTCCACCATTAACTCGGACATCTGACGAGCCAGCTCCTAAAAAGGTACACTAGTGTACCTATACAAATTCAGACTCTTTAGTGTAAGCTTATTTATTAACTTACTATCGTAAAATATTTATTTTAAATTCAGCATCTCAATTATATGATTAAAAAGTCACGTTTGTGGTGAGATTTTCACTGGTTTATTTGAAATTTAAGCCAACGTTCATCCTGATTATGATTAATGTAGCCTACTTGTAAATCTAAAACATGCATAAAACTATTTTTTCCATAAAATCATGTCATCCAAAACAAATTGTACACATCTTGGTCACTTATAGAATACTTTTGCACCTGATAGGGCCCATCGTGTTATGTTGGTATCACAATCAACTTGATTTTAACATAATGTAATGTTCCTAAAACATAGTGTGTGATACAGAGTTCACGATAAACATAATAGCTAATTTAACGTTAAACTCAAAACTTGTTCAATGAATTTGGACTCTGAGGTCTATTTGAAAACAAATTGTTCACCAAAATGGAACTCTAGCAGTTAAGGCTGACAAATGCCGGGATCACGATCAACTTAATATAAACTTAACGTAAAGGACCTCCTCGTGTGTTTAAATCGAAGCGATAATGATGCAGTTAACTTAACGTAAGAGATGTCTTGGGAGGTCTTTTACTTTACTTTACTTGAAGGGATCACGTGATCTAGCCAGCCAATCTTTACTCTTTAGCGTCAGACATTGAAAAAAATAATTAAACTAAAATCGGAACTAAATTTATCAAAAAAGTTTAATAATAGATATTTATTATATTGATTAAAAACTGTAAACATTTACAGATCATCACTTTACAAATAGTACAAAACCACAGATCATACTCGAGAATACATATGTTTGGCTCGAGTTGTTACGTTAAGTTAAGTTGATCGTGATCCCGGCATAAGCTTGCTGGAGTTACACAATTTAGTGTTAAAAGGTGCCACAGTACTCAAAAGAGTTTATGAGACACAAACTATATCGAAAGATATCTGTACACACTAAACAAATAAATGAAGTAGGCCTATTAAATAAACATAATGCCAGGATCACGATCAACTTGATTTAATCTTAACATAACATAACTTAAGAAAACAGATCTGTGATCACGATTCACGTAACTTAATGTAACAACTCAAGCCAAACATCTACATTCTAGAGTATGATTGTATTTTGATCTGTGATTTGTACTATTTGTAAAGTGATGATCTGTGAATGTTTACTGTTTTATATCAATATAAATATTTATCACTAAACTTTTTTTTTATAAATTTAGCTTTCCTATTTTGGTTTAATTATTTTGTTTCAATGTCCGATCACTAGAACTGAAGCTAAAGAGTAGACCTTGGTCATAAAACCAACAAATGAATTACTAAATAGCCCTGTAGTCACTCGCATAGTGATTGGCTGGCTAGATTATGTGATACCCTTCATGTAATGTTCACTTAACATGAAAGATCTCCCAGTACATCTGTTAAGTTAAGTGAACTGCCAGTGAACGTTAAGTTAACTACATCGTGATTGCTTCCATTTAAAAACATGAGGAGAACCTTTATCTTAAGTTACGTTAAGTTTTAACCAAGTTGATCGTGATCTTGACATAAGCATATTGACATTACTCACAACCTGATTGGATGACAGGAACACTTGGTTTGGATTAAATGTGAACGTTCTCCCTAGGACAATTCTTATGCTAAGTTAACTTTACAGAAATGTTATGTTAAGTGTATTGTGATGGTGTCCATACAAAACATGAGACCTTCTTTTGTAGTTGAATGGTTAAATTATAACTCTTGTGTTTGACTGCTCTGCTTATGATGGGTATAATAGTGTTTGAATCCTGGTCGGGTCCACAGAGGGTAGTTTTTTCTTAATGGTTTCCCTTTCCTTCCACTCAAGCACATGCAGGTAGATTTCTTCTAAAATGCTTCCTTCCTCATCCCTACCCCTTTAGAGTAATTCTTATGTCTATTTTTATGTGTATCGCCTTAACATGTAGTAAGGTGTGTTGATAAAAAAAAAATTAGAACCTTTATGTGAAATCATCCATCCTCTTTGCATGTATTATGTATGTTAGGTGAATGTTAAATTTATAGGGATCTCTGCACACTGAACGTGTGTTTTGATGTCTTTTAATAGTTCAATTCTTTTACTTGGTTTGTGCTGTAAGGTTAAATTATGATAATTAAGGTAATGTTGTAAAACATACATTTTTAAACCAACTAAATTTTGAATAAAATTTGTTTTATTTTTATACATTGCCTATGAGAAAAACACATCTCATGCTGGATTGTGCCACATCCAAATAATGCCATACCTTTAAAATCAAACTAGATGCCAAATTAGATCCTGTAACTCTCATATAAAGTGTACAGAATGTGAGATTAGATATTGCTATGACCATTAAGTTCTTCTATATCATTGGCCCTTAATCTTTTTTGTTTATGGAACACTTTTCTTTGTCGTGAGTCCTCGCAGCAAACTGAACTTGCAAATTGGTGACACCACGGTAGACTCGGAAATGCACATGCACATATAGACCTCAGTTGGATCAGAAATATGAACTACGAATTGAAATTTGGTGTGAGAAACGACTAGTTCAAGTTTCTCATTCCTAACTACTCAAAAACGTTTTGCTTGCAAGCCATTAAATTTTCTGTATTTTCCATTATTTCTTTTTAAAAATATAATTTCGCAGCACACCTAATGATTATAACCTTTGAGAACCACAGTTCTAGATTATGTTAAGAACCTCATATCAGTGAAAACTATTTTAACAGGAAATGACAAATTAAGTTTTTTAACATAGGTTTAGTGATTCATACAGAAATTATGCATACTATTTAGTAGATTTAGAATGGGTGCATTTCTATTAGCTGCGTCTTCAATTACACAACCTCGAAATTCCCTTGCCACAACTCTTAGGTCCTGTATTATATTATTAGGCCTACAATGCCTTGAAAGTGGGAAATTAAACTTGCTAGACTACTAATTGCTTAATTCCTGACAGTCCCCCTCTTCAGTTTTTCCATACAGACAATACATTCTTATCCCATTGTTTACCTCTTGTTTATAATGAATTTAACTAAGACACAACCTGCTTCAGTGGCCACATGGACTAAGGCACTACACTTGCAATCGACAAGACTGCCAATGACAGAGAGATTGAGGTTAGAATCTTGGTTGGGCTTACTAAGTGTGGTTTTTCCTCTCTACCTCCATGCTAATGTGGATACACTTCCTATAAATATAACCTTCCTAATCCTTAAAACTATTATCCTAATTATTACATAGGTGTATACTGTAACCCAAATGGGTAATAATATGTGGTGCTAAAAAATAAATGAACACTTTTTTTTCCTATTTTTAACATAGGCTTCGGTTTTAAACCCTCATTTTTACAGGAAGCCTACTTTTGTTCACCAACATTGATTAAAAGTCACCAAAACTTAGCAATCTATAAATTTGAAAATTTGGTTCATTCATTATAAAGTTATCAAAAACTTCCATTATAACTTCCTTATGGATTACTGCATGATTTATATTTGCAATGTTAACTAAACAAGCTAAACATGTATTTATACAATTAAGGTGGGTAACGCACATAGGCAAAAATGTTGTTTTGTGAAATCTGAAGTTGAAGTTTTTAGATTGATTTATGTAAAAATGAAAAAAAAAAACCTAGAGCCTTAACAAGAAACTAAAAACACAATATTCTCCCTCTTTAGTGACAATAAATTACTTTCAATGCATTTTTATGGGGAAAATCCTTTTTAAATGATTGTTATTGCATGTTATATTCCCTTTTTATGTAGACCATTTAGGTGGGTAAAAATAAAGTAAGCTACTAAGAATAAAATATTATTTAATGGAAACTAACCAAAGGCTTGAAGGTTTGATCAAGGACAACTCCCCAAAAAGTGTATATTTACGAAAGTTAATCCAAAAAATGTATTTTTCCACACTTTAAAAATTATGTGAAAATAGTCAGTTAACTATATATTATTATATACACATTCATTATAATAATTTTCCTTTTTCCTGGTAAAATATTATCTTCATTGAAACTATTCACACACACACAAAACATCAAATATAATCTTTGTAAAAAGGAGGGAATACTGACAATCTAGAGTAGCCACAGCTGGCTAAAAACAGCTGTACCAACCTTAGTGTGTAAAATATCTGTGCCAAATTTTGTGGAAGGGAGCTAGAAAAATGGTGAATCAAATGAACAATTCTACATAAAAAGGGCACATAGGCCTACGGGCCCTTTTTATGTTACCCACCTCAATTGTAATAATTTGGTTTCGCCATTGTGGCAACATGAGTTTCCAGTTTTTAAATAATGAGCTTCCTATGAAACTCAGACTTTTTATAGACAAATACTTCCAGAGACTTTTTAATTTATATGCTCACAGGAAAATATCTATTACCTAGATGTGTTATTATCTTGAATTGTCCACATAGCCTAGGAAGTGGACAATTTACAATTAACGCATAAGCTAAATAGAAATACTATCAATAACTATGGTACTTCAAGATACTAATTAATATGTTGTGGATCATGTCTATTTTTTTTATCAGGCTTTTTAAGAATTCCATCCAAGTAATGAATTTTGTGTCTTTGTTCTTTGTATGCTGCTACAATATGCAATTGGTGCCTAGTATTAAGAAACATTTTATGATAACATAAATTATTTGAATTTCAATGGAGTGTCATTGGCTCTAAATTCATTAGCAAAACAAAAATAAACTTAAATTGGCTCAAATATTTCTACTAGGTAGTTTTACGTCATTGTATTTAGCCAATTTTAAGTGTAATTTTGCTCACACCTATTTTTATTTCAGGTGAAATGGGTGAACAAACAACGAGTTCTTGTGTTTGCATCACGTGGTATTTCTCATCGAGACCGACATCTAATGCAAGACATAAGGACATTGATGCCACATTCCAAACCTGAGAGTAAAATGGAAAGGAGTGAAAATTTGTTTGTGGTTAATGAGGTAAAGGATATTCTCAATTTTAAATTAATATACTTTTATAGCGTGTCCATAAGACAAAATGTACATATTTTCAAAGAAATATTACATTATGGAAATGAGATTCATAAACAATAAATAAATAACTTGAATCCCGTTTTATTTTTAAAGTCTTATATAATTCTACTCCTAATTCTTAAAACAAGGTGACCTGGTGGTCTAGGGGTAAGGTGTCAGACTTCTATGCTGGCGGCCGGGGTTCAATCCTCGGTCCTGGCACAGATTTATCTGATTTCCAAACCCTTCCTTCACCTCTGACAAGACATCTTGTGAATGTGGGGAATGCCAGGCCTCCACCGTGGTTCGGATTCCACGTTAAACTTTAGGTCCTTCATTTCATCTCACAATCACCCTACCATTACACACATTAGTGTAAGTGCGTATAACCCGAACGGGTAGTAAGACGCGGTGCTAATAATATAATAATAATAATAATAATAATAATAATCTTAAAACAAGCATTTAAAGGCATAGCTATAACATGCTGTAATAATGTCGAGATCTTAGCTATGGACAAGATGGTTTGTGCTCATCATTAAACATACTTGCAGACTGTCATAAGACCCATCATTGAAGCTTTAGAATATGGTCCAGAGAGTACTCCAAGCATTGAACCCTGATTTCATGAACCGAACCCTACTTAGAGGTTTTAAATTAGTCAAACAGAAACTGCTAAATGTTCCAGGTTCATGTTCCTTGATTCAATTATTGGGGTCTCATTGTATATCTTAATCAAGCTTTAAAATGAGTGAAATTTGTAAACTGACTTAGTGGTGATAGGACACATGTAGCACTTTGATTTACTATACATATACATATTTAAAAGCTGTCTTTTTTATAAACATTGACATTTTAAATGTATATACATACGGTATTTATTTTTACAGATGTGTGAGATGAAAAATTGTAATAAATGCATCATGTTTGAGGGACGTCAGAAGCGAGACTTGTATATGTGGATTTCTAATGTACCTCAAGGACCCTCAGCAAAATTTCTTGTAGAAAATGGTAACTATAATAGTTAAGCCCTATATCTATCATTACCACAACCCTAACATAGATTACTTGTGGTAGATAATTTAAGCATCACTAAAATTTGAAATAAAACATCATATAAGTTGGATGGATGTTACAATAGATTAAATAGTCTTATATTTGACCATTTCTGTGATACAGCAATTGCCCATATATCCTGATTTGACTAGGACACTTCTAGTTTGGAGTCGGTCATAGTTTCTATTCATAGCCAAGTTGACACAAGTTAAAATAATATATTTAAAAGTAAAAATAGGGGCGGATTTATGACTCTGCCACCGATCGGCACTAGAGAATTTTCCATCCACCTTTTCTACCTTAATTCACCTCCTTATAAATCTTATCTCCCCTCCTACCACCCTTCATGATCCTAAAACATATACCTGTAGCTATCTGATCTGTTGTGATAATACTATTTTTAGGAACAGGGTTGCACCAAACAAATTCTCCTTTCACAGCTGTCACTGAACACTTTCAAATACATGCTCATCAATAGGTTCAGTAAACACATCTTGACTCTGAAATGCTTGAGAACAAGTCTCACTGGTTTGAGTTTTATCTATTATATTTGCTTCTTCTCTTTCCTTCTCTTTCTTAAGTTTCAAATATTGATTGCCACTAAGTCTTTTCCTGCCATCACTCATAGTAATAAATAAATGCATCTACTGTAAAACACATACAGGCACAGACACACTTGTAACACAACAGCAACTACCCCCTCCACCATATCTGTCATCTTGCCATTATCTTCATTGCACGAAAGAAAACCACAAATTACAACAATCACACACAACACACACACTGAAGCCATAAAATTACTTTATTTAGCAGAAAAAAAAAGTATATATTGGCCTTATATATATTTTTATCATTCAAAATTTACCTCTCCTAAAATCTGCCACTGTGGGTATGTACCTATTAGGCCTATGCATAAATCCATCCCTGAGTAAAAATATTGCATGAGAGTTGCATAAATTGCACTATAAGATTTTGGGTTGACTAAAATGAAAATTGGAAAAGGGAAGACAACATGACTTGTGTGAAGAAAAGGTCTTCAACTTTTTGCTCATTTCAAAGGACCACATTTCTATTCTTAGTTTTGCACAGGTAACTGGATTAATTTTCTTTGATTGGAATGTCATCACTAATAAAAAGTGTGTTCTATGTTATGAAAAATAATATGTTCATTGAACAGAATTTGCATAGCTAAAAATATGGTGGAAGCAAATGAACATGTATTTTTGGTATCCTGGAAAGTAGTGTTGGTTAAGCATGATTATGTTATTAAATTACTTTTTAACTAGTTTTATATTGATCAAATTGTGCTTGAAATGGGTATTTCAAATTTTCACAGATTTCTTAAATTCAGAATTTGAACTAATTTAAGATTAAAAATTTGAAAAAGAAAATAAATTTAAATTTGAATCTGATTTTACTTGAGCTATTATGTGGCTCATTAGTAGTTTATTTCAACATAATAATAGAACGAACCTAACAACTAGACTCATTATGGATTTATATTTGAACTAAATCTTAATAAAACCATACAAATTTGGGAAAGCCAAACTTTTGTACTTACCATTTTTTTTAAGATTCAATTTCTGAATTTGTAGGTAAAATTAATAGTTGAAATTTGGATTAGAACTAAAGGGAATTTTACTGATCTCAAAATTAAATCCATATTAGACAAGTGGCACACTTACAAGCCTCATAAACTTATTTTATAGAATGTATCACTTGATTTAAATTGAAATACTATCACTAACCCTATATTTTGGCTGAACAAATGGAGATATTTCATGATATATGTGTTTATTTGCAGTGTACACCATGGCAGAACTGAAACTGACTGGAAATTGTTTGAAAGGTTCTAGACCTCTTTTATCATTTGATGATAATTTTAACTCCACAAACCCTCACTACAATTTGTTGAAAGAGCTATTTATACAGGTTTGTTGACTTTTTTATATATATATATATATATAACATATTTACTATATATCTATATATATGTGTGTGTGTGTTTATAAGATTAACTTGCGCTTAAACTTTACTATCAGCTTCTTGTAAGGCTGTGTTTGCTCTGGCATGCACCATTTTGATCTCCAGCTCTTGCAGGTTTTTTTTTTTTTTTTCCCCCTATACAGACCCATTTTTAAACTATTCTTGTAGAAGAAACCTAAATAGTTTACATCACCAAGTTAGGAAGCACAATCAATTTATACTAAAAAAAAACTTTTGAACTTCAGGTATTTGGAACACCAAACCATCATCCGAAGAGTCAGCCATTTACTGACCACGTTATGACTTTTACAGTCTTAGATAACCGCATTTGGTTTCGTAACTTCCAGATCTTGTCTGAAGATGGAGCGCTAGCTGAGATAGGTAAGGCTCTTTTTACACATTCATATAAATGCAGTAATGCCTTATAGTTTATTGTATAACGTGCTGAATACTATTATTCATTCACGGTAAGTTTAGCCCTTCCTGACAGTTGAAAAGATAATACATACTGCTTATTTTATTCAACTGTTTTGCAAATATTATTGGACAGAGTAATGATTGAGATTGAAAGACACACTATACATTAATTATTTTTGACCCAATTTATTGTGTGATTGATACAGCATTCGGCTGGAACATGACTAACTGTTCATAGGTTGAAAGAGTTTTTAACACTAAGGTCAGGCGACATGTGTCAGAGCTATAGGGAACTACAAAAAAAATAAGTAAACAAACAGAAATGTTTTGCCTGTAGTAATTGAACTCCAAAAAATATGTTTTATCACTCTGACTAGTGATGTAAATCAATTTCACATATGTAAGTGGAAAAAATATTTTTCGGGCAAATTGATTCAAAACTCTTTCTAGCAACTTTTCAAATGCCAAAATAATCAATCAATATGGTGTTCCACCTACAAATAGAATGATCTTTACAACTTGCTTTTTTAAAATAATTTTAGTATTTATATGGTAACAATTTATTTCTAGGTCCTAGATTGTTTCTCAATCCTGTGAAAATTTTCAAGGGAAGTTTTGGAGGAGAGGCGTTATGGGATAACTCCTTTTATGTGTCGCCTGCAAAGGTGAGGCTAAAAATTGTATTATTACTATAATTTAACATCATTTAAAAATAATTGGTTCATATTTGAAGACCATACATAATAAACTTTAAGTGAGGCAGATTGCTAATACTGTTCCTAAGAATCTGGCAATTTTGCTATTATCTACAACTGAGCTATTGATAGTAAAATATCAAAAGAACTACTACTTACAAGCAGGAGACAAATTTCGTCTATAGTAGTTATAGGGATGACTCATATAAAACAAGTAACAAAACAAATTATTTATTATTATTAGCACCACGTCTTACTACCCGTTCGGGTTATACGCACTTACGCTAATGTGTAATGTAGGGTGATTGTGAGATGAAATGAAGGACCTACAGTTTAACGTGGAATCCGAACCACGGTGGAGGCCTGGCATTCCCACATTCACAAGATGTCTTGTCAGAGGTGAGGGAAGGGTTTGGTAATCAGATAAATCTTTGCCGGGACCGAGGATTGAACCCCGGCCGCCAGCATAGAAGTCTGACACCTTACCCCTAGACCACCAGGTCACCTAACAAAACAAATTAAAGCTACACAACTTCTTAACGTGAAAGAGGAACAGGAACAATTTAAAGGAGTGAACAAGAAAATCGATCATTATCGTGTTATACCCCAATCACCAAGAATGGTCTGGCCCCTCTTTACCCTCCCTCGGCTCTTACCAGCAGGACAGCATGCACAAGGTCTAAGCAAGGACAGGCCACTGTGTTTGTCCAAGACAACAGCACCTCAGGAGTTTGGGTGGGGCAAAAGGAAAAGGATTGCCTTCTTTAGTAGAATAATAGATTGTGTTTACATTTTGGCACACACTTAGGGAACATTTGAAAGTATAAAACATGTAATTGTATTATTACTCGAATTTGGTAATTGTAAAATCTGACTTAACTACGGGCTAATATTAAATCAACTGGGATCCAATTAAAACTCATCTCATCACTACCCTGATAACACCAACTCTGGCAGCATCTCAGGTAACTCCACCCCAGGTAGCGCCAAATGCCTGCGTTCTGCGGATCTCCTTATCACTGTCCCAGGTAGCACCCATCTATCCAGGTTTCTGGGACTTTCGATTTCGCTGTCCCAAATATCGCCCCTCTGGCTGATATCCAGGAACCCCTTTATCAATGTCCTGGGTAGCACCCACCACACCAGTTTCATGTGGATGACCTTGTACCAAACAATCTACATTAGCACCAGTACTGTGCCCAAATTCAGGAAGAGAAAATATAATACACAAAGACTCTCAAAATCTCCCCTTCCCGTCTAGAAAACTGGGTACTCATCACTAGAAACTCTCTCCAGCCCCTCCCCACGCTGAGCTTCAAAAAAAAATCATCGCTTAGCAACCGTTAGGTTTCATTCTATCGCAACTCATGAGGAGAGATTGTGAAACTTCTTAAACGAAGTAACCAAAGACATAAAAAGGAGGAAAAGTAAGTTACTAAAGAAGGCTCGGATATAAGTAAGAGCATTAAGGACAAGATTGAGCTGTAAGGATTGATTTTCTTCATTAGTTGGCATTACCTCTTTGTGCACTGGTACAAGTGTAAAGTATAAACTTTGAACCTTATATCATAATAAACAGTGATAAATTGTGTTTATTACATTTATTGTTATCCTTGTCAGGTCATTTTTACAACTTTTACTCGCTTGCTTTTTGGGGGCGTCCGCCCCTAAACCCCCAGTTAGTTTTCTTTGGAGTGGATGTAAACTGATGTAATTCCAGAGCCATTTTTTGATAGGTCTTACTGGTTAGCCACAAGAGACCTCCAAAGAAAGGTCTTCACTGACTTTAAAGTTGCTCCGCTATTTTGAATTTTTTTCGGGGGTTAAAAATTAAAATTTTTAACTTTTTGGAATTTTCCTGTTGGTTACAGGCTAGAAGCTGTAATTTTGCTAAATTTCAAGTTTCTAGCTTATCCGAAAGTCGGTAAACATTATTGTCAGTGAGTGCGTCAGCCATATGGCTTTATAGTATAATAACCCTTATTCTCGTCCTTGTCATCACCATAATTTCACCCTTTGCTGCGCTAAATTTTATTTTACACTCTTTCACTTCTTAATTCCATTTTTAAGCTATTCCTGTGCCATTAAGTCCTCAAAAAACATAAATTGCTTTCATTTTATTTCTTCCCTGTTCGACTCCATTTCTTAGTTGGAACTACTCCGTCCACCCTTTCTTTGTCTTAACACAACTTATATTTTCATCATACTTACACTTTACTCCATTTACCACTCTTTTTTCTCCCCCATTGCTTTCCAGGCTTTCCTTATATCCATGAACATCATTTCCAGGTCCTTTCTATATCAAATGTCTTCTCCATCAGTTTTCTAATTGCATATAGTAAATAATCTATCATCAACCTCTTCTCTCTGAACTCATATAGCTCCTCCCTTCACTATCCTTTATGGTTTTCTTCATCCTTGTTAACAGGATCTAAACCATACTAAATAACTAAATGCATCTTGATTCATGATTCCAAGTGTCTAACACATTTACTTTTTTTTCCATCAGTATCGCCAACAGTTAACTAAAACTTCTGCAGGCAAGTACATCAACCGTTTGCAACAGAAGGTTGCATACCAAGAATCTAAGCCAGAACACTCATATAACCTCAATCCATTGGATGAGATTTTTACAGGAGATGCTCTGCAGAAAGCTCAGGAGATAGTACAAGATAAAGTTGTGGGAAAGAAAGTATCACTTAGTTCAGACTCTCAAGGACCGAAGAAGAAAAAGAAACTGAAGGCAAGAAAGAAATTCCAAAAAAAGAAACAGCAGGCAACAAAATAAGTATATAATTATATAAAATAATTATATAAACATCTTAAACTTGAAATTTGTTTTTCAAAATTTGTTACTGTCTTTAATAAATGTTATTCCTACACTTTTGTTCTTATCATTTTTAATTGTTTTGTAAGAAGAAGTGTAATGAACTTTAATATGATCTACTGTAAGGATAATATGGTTTAAATAATCTTTTTAAAACATAGATAATGAGAATGTGTTGAAATAGGCCTAATGCACTGACAAGGTATACGCCACACACACAGCCTGGCGGGAGTTTGGCTGCACTGCTTGCACCAGATTGAGTCCTTGGGCACTGAGAAATGCTAGTTTGCAGTTCTCAGTGAGAAAAACCCTTCCAAGTGAAACACCTCACTTTCAATTTGTTTATTTTAAAGGGATGGTGGTTTGAACACAAGAGTTCAGGTACCAGCAATCACCACCCAACTCACCTCCTTTCAATGAACAAACTTTTTCAAACAGGTAACTAGCCAAAGGTATTTGAAGATTGTTTACAACTAGACAATTTGCAAACATTCTCTTGAACAAAAAAAGGACTAATGAAGTCAAATTTTTTTTTTAATTTGCCGTCTGAGTAGGCTCATTTGGGGGGTTGATATATGGCAATGGGGGTGGGATCTTGACCTGAACCTAACTTTGTTAAAGCTGGTTTATTGACACAAGAAAGCAATGTGTGTCTGTTCATTAAAAACACTTAAGGCAACTGTTTTTTTTTTAAATGCCCGATGTTGTCACTAGGAAGTGCCACATAGCGATCCCCGTGTTGAAGGACCCAAGCTCTCCCATTGAGAGCAGTCATTTTAACCTTGTGTGTACCATATATGTGGCCTAGTAAAAAAGTACAATCAGGAAAAGTGGAAGACTATTTAGCTCATATTATGTTCTAACACAAGGATTATTTAAAGCCTTAATCCATGGTATTTACAGAAAATGCACTTACATTAACCGGGAGAGGAAATTGTTAAACCACCCATAAGTGCACCCAGCTGATATTTGAACCTCGACCTCCTTCTCACAAATAATCCAGATTATTGCAAGCTTTATACCTTAGACAGCGAAATCACTGGTGGGAGCGTGAAAGACTGTGGGTAAAGTTAAATGCACCATGCTAAAATCTTTTTTATTCTATAATATTCAGCAGGAAATGTTAAATGCACAGTGCTGAAAACTTATTTCACAGCTTTTTGGCCTTTAGCAAACACAAAGTAGAGAAATAACTGAAACCACAAATTAGATAACTGACACATATCTACACACCTTGGAAATTTGTTAAAAAGGAAAACACTCAAGTAAAGATATTTTTTCATTTCATTCAAATACAAACATTTGCCAGAAAATACTCAGAAGAATTATATGGCAACTCCTTACAATTATTATTATTATTAGGTTATTTTATCAAAATTGCATTATATTTACACCAATAGATATGGGCAAACCAAATATCCTAAATATTATTTGTGCTGAAGTTGGAGGGGCAGGGGTGCAATGAAACAATATACATTGTAGAATGACCCACATTGGTGGGAACCTGGGCTGTTAGGCTATCTAGTCGGGTTAACCAAAGAGATTGTGTAGTTTAGACTCTCAGGCAGTTGTACTGATGCTGGTTTTGATTACATGGTTTCTCACTCTTACTTCAAGCGAATGTGGGTACATTTCCTAAAAATTCTACCACTATCATCATTATTATTATTTATCATCACATCTTATTACTTATTTGGGTTGTACACACTCATGCTAATGTATAATGGTAGGGTGATTGTGAGATGAAATGGAGGACATACAGTTTAACGTGGGATCCGAACCACGGTGGAAGCCTGGCATTCCCCACATTCACAAGTTGTGATTAATACACGTCTTGTCAGAGGGGAAGGAAGGGTTTGGCAATCAGATAAATCTGTGCCGGGACCGAGGATTGAACCCCGGACCTCAGCACAGAAGTCTGACGCCTTACCCCTAGACCACCAGTTCACCCTCTACCACTATCAATATCCTATTAGTGCAGTTAAAATTAACTTGTTCAGACGGGTAGTAAGAAGTGGTACAAAATAAAAATATATTTATATAGAATGAGAGCAGTATAAAGTGTTGGTTTATTTTCATTAGACTAGCCCTATTGTTTTTCAGACAATATATTGAAATTAAAATTTAATAGGGATAACTGCCATTCACAAATATGTAATCCAATATATGTTTGGAAATTACACCTGGGCAAGGGAGTTCAACATGGTACTTTTGACTCGGCACGTCAATACTTTTCCATCCCACTCATTGGCTTTTATGCCAGATTTACAATTTTTGATTCATAGGAGTTATGTTTAGATTTACAATTTTTGATTCATAAGAGTTTTATTATATATATATAAAAAGACAAACCCCACTCACCCCTCCTCATATCACTCCAACTCCTGGGCCTGAAAACTTGAAATTTAGCTAAACTGGGTTTATTATGCAAGACATTTTAAAAGTGGCTTACTAAGTATTTGAACAAAGAAGTCCAACAAAGCTCCCCAAAAATGTATTTATTATTATTCAAACTTAATTTAATATTACAGTTAATTTAATATATATGGGGTTAACACAAAACATGGATATAACTCATAACATTACTAATAATCCTCAGCTGCTTCACCTTCCCCTTCCACTGAGTCCATTCCAACCTCCTCGTAATCCTTTTCAAGGGCGGCCATATCTTCTCGGGCCTCCGTAAACTCTCCTTCTTCCATACCCTCCCCCACATACCAATGTACAAAAGCACGCTTGGCATACATAAGATCAAACTTTCCGTTCAAACGACCCCAAGCTTCAGCTATGGCTGTTGTGTTGGACAGCATACATACAGCTCTCTGTACCTTGGCCAAGTCACCACCAGGTACCACAGTTGGTGGCTGGTAGTTAATACCAACCTGCAAACAAAATCACAAATGTAAGGTTACAGCTATAAAATACATATGACACTTAACTTTCTTGTTTGTATATTATTGGTTTTATTTAGTATGCCATATGAAATTAAAGTTTTGTAAAAAAAAAGCGTTCATGAAATACTTAGGTTATAAAGCGCATACTTTTACAAATATTGTTTGTTTCATCTAAATTTTCAAAAATTTGAAAAGAAATAGTTAATCTTACCTTAAAACCGGTTGGACACCAATCTACAAACTGAATTGTACGTTTGGTTTTGATTGTGGCGATTGAGGCATTTACATCCTTGGGAACTACATCCCCACGGTACAGCATGCAGCAAGCCATATACTTTCCATGGCGAGGATCACATTTCACCATTTGATTGGCGGGCTCAAAGCAAGCATTGGTGATTTCTGCCACAGAAAGTTGCTCGTGATAAGCTTTCTCTGCAGAAATCACTGGTGCATAAGTCACTAGAGGGAAGTGGATTCGAGGATAAGGTACCAGGTTGGTCTGGAACTCTGTCAGATCAACATTAAGTGCACCATCAAAACGCAGAGAAGCAGTGATGGACGACACTATTTGGCCAATGAGACGGTTTAAGTTGGTGTAGGTTGGTCGCTCAATATCGAGATTACGACGGCAGATATCGTAGATAGCTTCATTATCACACATGAAGGCACAATCAGAATGTTCCAAAGTTGTGTGTGTTGTCAAAATTGAGTTGTACGGCTCCACTACAGCAGTTGATACCTGTAAATAGAAAAGGACCCTGTAACTAACTACAATAGCCTATTTTGAATCATATATCAATAAGAGATGTAATATTATACCTTGTACCATGTAATTAATTACAAGAGGTTCTTTAGCATGATTCATGATTAAAAATAAATAAATATACCTTGCTAATATACTTCCACACTGTCTTTAGAATATGCTAGGGATGTTACTCCAAACAAATCATTAATCATCATTATAAGTTTTATTGTTCCAGCAAGCCAGGTACAATCATTCGCCACAGCACTTGAAGAAGAGGGTTCATATCCGGTATTGCAATTTCCGAGGCTCACTTGATTATTGTAAGCTTTTTATTTTTAAAGTAACTGACTTGTTAGGCCTAACATTCCCCTTTGGTTTTCTCTTAGGGTTTGTTTCCTTAGCCTTTGAATCTTGGTCAGGTGTAATGAGGGTGTTTTTACAAAGTTGTTTTCAAGTTCCTCTAAATTCAACTCCCTCATTCCTAACTCATTAGTGTAATTAGTAGATATGAAGATAACCTGAAAAGGTAGTAAGACATGTTGCTAAAAAAAAATACTGGGGAACAGCATACACAGACACGCTGCCACTGACATGAATTTTGATGTACTGGGAGTCAACACAACACACGTTTCAAAATTATGTTCTAATTGACTGGAGTTATCCACAGCTCCATACGTGCTTATCCTCAATTTCTTTGTCTTTTAACCTATATTACAACAGCCCGATTTCTCTCCACCAATCAGAAGACCTTATACATAATGATTATCAACTATTTTACTAACATTGCACAGGAAAAAAAATATTTCAAAGAACTTAGTCTTATCAGCTTTCCAAAAAATATTGCACTTTAGCATATGGGTATCTATTCACTTCTTGACTTGATAGCAATTATTGTAAATTTATAGAAATTTTCAGATTTACATCTTAACTAACCTTACATTATATGATTTAATAAAGTAATCTAGAGACTGATTTATACAATACTTAGGCTAAAGTCTGATATGAAAGGAGGTGGAAAAAGCAAATTAACACTAATACCACTTAATTATTATGATTATTATTATATAACATTTATGGACATAAGAAGATAGTTAATAAGTTTAGATAAAATCAGCAACATTATTTTGTAAAGTAGAAAAGAACTATATTTTGAATAAATCAATATAGGCGTCCTCCACTTATTCGAGAGGTTAGGCACCAGATAGATCACTATTGATTGAATGCATGTGAAATTTAAATAATACTTTACAAGTGTACGGTAAAATGAACACGAGTGAAAAGATGGTGCTGATTATTGAGAGAAAAAGCAGTGCATGGAAGATCATGGAAACATGACAAAATAGGTCTAAAGAGCGGACAACACATCAAATGTATGGATTCTGGTTATAATTGAAAATGGATTAAAGAATGAATCGTCATAAAGCGCGGGATCCCTGTACACCCTTATCCCACCTGACAAGGGAATATAAATAAACACTTACTTATAGTCAACCAAGTTAGCGGACCAAACCTAATTTTACCTAAATTTTCAATATTGACACATTGGAATATGTATGTTCTCTTCATCTGATATTATAGGGTAGCATCAGTTTTGTTTCAATCACTCTCGACAATATTTTCTGCAATTGAGTAGTATTGCAGCTGTGAAGGATAGTATGCTGACTGGGCTATGCCTAGAAGGTGCATTTGATGGATGAGTGATAAATTTAGGAAGCACATAAGCATCTTAACCTGATATATCTTCCAGTTAGACTAAAAAATTTAATTCAAGTTCTTTTCTAGACACAAAAGAGCTGAATATTCACTATATTATTTTATTCATTAAACTTATTTTTAGTATCATAAGATTGACATAACATACAAATTCTTATAATCACAACACTTGATCTTTGCTTTGTCTCATATCTATATGTTACTGTATGGACTTTTTTCTCATTGTCCTTAAAAAATAACATCATGTAGCCCAACATTCATTGAGCATATTTTGACTTTGTAAACATATTCCGTATTTAGGTACACATCACCAGTATATCAATAAATCTGTTTTATAGAACTACATTTCAAGCTTCTGCAGAACAAGACTAAAGAATGTGGTTGTTATCAAATTTAGGTCAAAATAAATAAATTACCTGGGGAGCAGGGTAAATTGCGAACTCTAGTTTCTCTTCTTCCCATAGTCGACAGATAATCTTTCCATGAGTAACGATGTAAAACCAGAGCCAGTTCCACCACCAAATGAGTGGAAGATGAGGAAACCCTGCATCCCTGTGCATTGGTCAGCCAGTTTACGAATACGATCTAACACCAAGTCTACAATCTCCTTTCCAACAGTGTAGTGACCTCTAGCATAATTATTGGCTGCATCTTCCTTGCCTGTGATAAGCTGTTCAGGGTGGAACAGCTGGCGATATGTGCCTGTTCTAATTTCATCTGGAATATAAAAATCATCAACTGATAATTAACACAATAGTTTAGTGATATCAAAATACACTGGCTTTGCGGATGATAAAGCTCTTCAGCTAATAGAAATAGGAATTTACAGTAAATATTGTTTTTCAATCACAATAAGATGTTTAAAGTTAATAGGTATTGATTTAAAAGTCAGAAGATTAATCAAAGTGGGTGTACTTTAAGAAATTTTTATTTACAATGTAAATCTATACGTTATCCCTATAAAACCAGAGACAGCACAAAACTCTAGGTTTCCCTCTGCTTACAAACAAATTAAGGGTATGGCAGTGTTTTCGGCTGGAGAAATAAATGTTTTATTTGAAAAAAAAAAGTTAAAGTTATTTTGCTGAAGATCTTGTGTTTTTCAGTTAGTGTTCATAGATCTATAAAAATATTAATTAATTCACGGCAGTTTAATGTTAATAAAGAACCTAACATTCGTTCCTACTACAAAATATGAGGCTACAATTAAGGCATACCAACTACTGTAGGCTCTAAATCTATGAAAACTGCTCTTGGAACATGTTTGCCAGCACCAGTTTCACTGAAGAAAGTATTGAAGCTGTCATCTCCTCCACCCATAGTCTTATCAGATGGCATCTGTCCATCAGGTTGGATGCCATGCTCTAGACAGTACAATTCCCAGCATGCATTGCCAATTTGGGCACCGGCTTGACCAATATGAACGGAAATACACTCGCGCTGCAAAGATTAAACCATTATTTATAATTTGAAAAAAATTTCAATAAATTGTTTCAATATAAATACTTTTTAAGCATTATGAAAATTATATTAAATCTTTAAGTTAATTTAAGTTACAGAACAAAAATAACTGATTTATGTATATTTGAATCTAGTTTTGGGATGGATTTATTCTTTAATGTCCATTTAATGTTATCTTGAAATTTCATTTCTAATAAATTATTTGCTATTTCTGGATGTACAAAAAATAAAAGTTGATATAGGTCTTACTGGTAGGCCTGTTTAGATCTCTCCTTTAAGATTGTTGAATTACTTTTAAAATGGGGTGGTGATCAACACAAAATGATAGCAGCTCATCAGTTTTAAATTGATTAAAAGCATTTGTGAAACATGTTTTCATTGTTTTAATTGTGGTTGTTTCAAACTATTATTTAGTAGTACCTATGCTATAATCAGCAACCTATCATATGAATATTGGCCTAAAATACTACCAATTTTAAAAAGAATTAGGCCGAAAGCAAAACAAATAAGTTTTATTTTTAGTCATGATATTTAAAGTTAATTACATTATTATTTATGACCAAAAATAATATTTACAACATAAAAAAGGGTAAAGAGCATTTTCTCACGTCTTAAACTCAGTTGATAGTGTGTTTGCCAAATGAGCTCATGATCTTGAGTTTGATTCCTAGCAGTCATACATATACAGTTGATGAAATTAGCTATTCTCTTTTCCCAATAATGAAACGATGGTTGGGCACTGGGTGCTGTATCTGAACTAAAGTTAGTTTGTAAACAGTGTTTTGAAATATTGTTTTAGAAAGTGCATATTAGAGGTCTACTACTTTTCCTACTTTATATTCACATTATTGGGAAGTCAATGTATTACTTAATATAAATTTGGTTCATTTGTCTTTTAGTTTATAATAATTAAAAAATCCCCAGATTTCATCGTATCATCAACTGTTTCTGGCCTTTTGAAAAGCCAACAAGATCAAACATTTAGCCTCAGATCGAAAAAAATAATTCTAGGGCGCTGACTTCAAAAATCTAGAGGGGTTTTACGTTCACTTGTTTTCAAATAGCCGGCAACAGTGGAGGTTTCATTGAAAGTTTGTATGATTTCTAAAATCAGTTATATAATGCCATTTATTTGAAGTTTTAATAATTTGAAATATAAGTGGTGTAAAACAAACTGATAAGAAAAGTGTTTCTCTAATAATTCTTTCAGAAATTTGCAGTCATAAAATTAAATTTTGTTTCAATAATATAGTTATTATTAACATGGGGAAGGGAGATTTATTCAATGTTAAATATTTTACTACATATTTATATTCATAATTTTTAGGTTAACAGGGCCCTACTAAAAATTCCGGGTTCTAGTGATTTGTAGTAATATAAACACACTTTTTTTTAAACTATGGTACTTTAAGTACCTATATTTAGGCCCATACAATCCAATTTTAGGATGAACCTTATCTGACAGCTAGAAAAACTACTAGATCCATTTCATAATTATGTATCCAAACATCAGGTTATGTGATCTGCAACTGTTATTTATAGATATTAATACCATAAAAACCACAAACAAAATAATAAATGTTTTCAATTTTGGCCACGAAAAAATGTTTGTATTTTTATTTAATACTTTTCTATAACAATTGGATGGAAAATTGCTGATTGTGGAGCTGCCATGAGGAACCAAAAGAGTATCATAAGTAAGGAAGCCCAAGGTAAGTTGCAGGACTTAAAAAATGTTTATCTCATATGCTTCATGCATGCGAATGTCATCCATTGGAGTGATTAAGTTGTGCAGGAGCATGGATGTGACCACAAGCAAAACAGTATTGTGTTAGAGGTAAGTATTTTTTGTACCTAACTAAAAATTCTGTTAGTGAAAGCTGCTAAAGTGTCTTAATGTCTATTTGGTTTTGTAGCATGGTCATTGCTTGAATTTTAAGTAGATGATTTGCTGGAGTTTAGCCTTTGTATAATTTAAGAATCAAATAAACAAAACTATTATGTATGCTTTTAGTGAGGATTTAATTCCTATAGATATTCTGAAAATTGTCCAGGTGTCATTTTTCAATTTGCAGAATTTGTAAAATTTATTGTACACATTGTTGATATAAATTACATTACATATACTTTTATGAATGTATTGAAAACTGCAACTGCCACTACAAATCATACCATTCAATAAAAAAGATCAAATGTTTAAAGTTCATGGTAGGACCCTTAACTATTTATAGGGCATAACATAATTTTTAGCTTTAAAAGCATATTTTTAATCTCGTTTGGTCATTTAATAATAATATTTATCTATTCAATTTTGTTTTTAACAGATAATTCAACATTGTAGTCTCATAGTAGAGAGGATAGACCTATAGTGAGACTAGGGCAGCAGGGAGAGGTTTTCTTCTGGTGTGTATGAGATCTACTATGAAAAAGAGAAGTGCACCTGGGCCTGGATTCACTAACTGGAGCCAATTGTTGCGCCGGCGCAAGTTTGAAAGATGTTCCCAAATCACTATTCACTAAAAGGAGCAGGCGCAATTTGAGAGCAAAGTTGCGCCTTTAATTTGCCACCACTCAAGAGTAGGCGCAACTATTAAATCATGACTGTCACTTCAATAAATTTAAATGGTGGCATATTGAATTGGCTTAAAAAACAATTAGTTACAGTACTGTACTCCAATTAATAATGAATTAATGAAAATAACAAAACATATGTCAAGCATAAAATTTGTTTCAACTTAGACAGTGGTAACAAAACAATTACGTACCTTTTATTGTTGGATTTTTACATTCAAACAACGCAATGGCATTTCTTGCATTATTATAAAACAAAACTACGAACTGTGTAATCTTCGTCTAGATCCAAAGAGGTTTGTATTCCAAAGTCCAAAGACATCTCGTCACTAAATATGGCAGTTAGTATAACTTTAAAATAAGTTTTAAAGTTTCTATAAACATTAATGTTTTATTAATGGAACTTAAACTTTAAACTAATAATATAAATAAATACAAAATAATGTACTAATATTGTTTTTCTAAAACATCCAGAAAGAGGCCGCTTCTAATTTTATAGCTAGTTTATGAGAAAAATGTTTAAAAATATTTGTATATGCTGTCGTTTATATTAGAGATTTAAAATAAAGTAGCCTTGACTTTGGAAGTAAATTCTTCACAAGGATTGGTCGAAAAGAGAGCAATTGATGATGTTTATGATGTCACCCTATTCCTGCCACCAGTTTGCGCCTTGTTTAGTGAATATGGAAATGGCGCAAATAAATAAGGTGCATCTTGGGCGCAAAGTTGCGCCATTTCCATACTTGCGCCGAGCATATTTGCTCCCGTTAGTGAATCCAGGCCCTGAAGTGTAAGGAAGTGCTGTATAGAGAATACTTCATACCTATAGTAGTAATGTATGCAGCAGAAACTTGGACTTTGTATAAAAGAGAAAAAAGGAAAGTGGAGGCCATGAAAATGAAGTGGTTGAGCAGAATGCTGTCACCAGAAGAGATAGGATTAGGAATGAAATTGTAAGGTCTAGAGGGGTTACATGAGATAGTAAAGGAAGCAAGGATGAGGATGAAAGGAGAGAGTATTCCAAAAAGATTAATAGCTATGAAGTATGTAGGGAAGAGGCAGGCAGCAAGTGAAACCAAGGAAGAGATAGGAGGAACAAATAGCAAATGTGCAAGTTAGAGGAGCAGAGTAGAACGAGAGCTCAGGGAAGAATGGCAGGACAGAGGGAGATGGAGACATTTTACTAAACAGACCTGGCCACAGCCTGGAAACAGTTCATGATGATTCAAAAGTTCTAAAAATACATTGAGTTGGGGATTTTAAACTCAAATTTGTATGTTATACTCTATATTAAAGACAAAAAAAATTAGAATGTATTCAAAGATAAGATCACAAAAAGGAAATCTTTAAAAACTACCTTTTTTGAAATTATTGAAAATGTGTGAAACAGAATCTGCAATGCTGTCAACAACTAGATAGATCATGGAATAGAATACAAAAATTTGTTTATTAAAACTGGCCTAGCCATTTTCTTGGAGCTAATACACAATTTTTTCTCTTGCTAGTTTGATGCAATTATTGTTGTGCAGATGAATATAATTTATTGTTAAATAGATCATTGTCAAGAAAATTTGTAGGGATATATAATATTGTACACCTTAAACCAATTATTTATAAAGTAGTTACCTATTTTTGATCTTAAAAATATTATTTACAAACATGACTGGACACCAGTTTAAATAATTAGCATTTGAGTACATTGTTAAAATAATATATCTAGAGGTGTTTTAAAAAGAAAAACTGAATACATACCATTTTTATTTCTTGTTTTGTTTCAAAATATTGTGAACTGAATTAATTATAATGGTGAATACTTTCTTTCTTACAACAATGGTTTATGCTAATTGATCATTTGTTTTTTTCTTCTTTTAGCAAGACCATCTTTATTGTATAATAAACACTTTAGTTTCATAGTAGAAAGTAAAAAGGATTGGTAAAGGCATTTATTAGACACAACTACTTGAAGTAACTTCTTCAGCCATATTGGTTTTTTTTGTGTTCAAAGCAATTAACATTTTAAAAATGTCTTGCAAGGAGTGCAACTATTATTAATGAAGGAAATGCTTTGAGTAGTTTGCTACACATTGAGCTACAACAGTCAGTGAAATGGCGTATAATGTATAAAACAGATAAATGAGATACACATTATTATACACTAATTATTTCAATTTGGTTTTACAAAAAAAAAAAGACAAATAAAAGTCTATCCTGTAAAATGTGTAGCTATAATATTGCATTTTAAACAATGTCTTGATATGACACACAAAATTATTAAAATTAAATTATCTATGTATACAAATACAAGAAATTATATATATAGCTTATTAAGAAATTTGATCAAAAAATCTAATGTAAAATGACCACATAAGTAAAATAAATTATAAACATAGAAGACATTAAAATGGTTATAAGTTATATAATTCATGTAACTAGTATAAAATTAGTCTTATTAGATATATTAATGATAAAAAGTATATAGATGGAAGCTTTTGTCTCAAAGCTCTTATAGATTGTATGGGTGTGGCATTTATAAACACTTAATTTTAATTGAGGTTCTTTTTTTTAAGATAGAAAAATATGTAGAGAAATTTTAAGTTACCTAATAATTACAAAAATTTTACATGTGCAACACTCACGCAATCTACAAGAACCTTGAAGTTAACATCCATCCTTCATGTTTTAAGTTTCCCGATTATGATATTGATACTGAAACATGTCGATTTCATTTAAAAGTAAACGACTATGATTTCTACAAACATTTTAAAGTAAACTTTTATAGTAATATAAATATTATGAAATTGTAATTTTTTACTCTTTATATTTGTATAATTTCGGAAAAAGGTGTCCTACAGTAATATGTAGAATATAGGCACATGATGCATGCCCTTGGATAAAGGCATTCCACATAGTAAACTGGAAGAAACTGAAGAAGATACTCAATAAAATTGACTGGAGGGATAGAAGAATAGAAGATTAATAGGAGTATTATACATTAAGCTTAGAGCTAAAATTAGGATAGGACATAGGGAACACCAATTACTTGGAGATAGGAAGAGAAGTAGGGCAGGGTGCTACTTATCACTAATTATTTTTCGACCTGTATGGAGAATATGACTTTCAAGAAAACATTGGAAGGGTTTAGAGGGTTCTAACTTCCAAAAATGAGGATATTTGAT
This sequence comes from Timema cristinae, assembly GCA_039000515.1. Lineage (NCBI taxonomy): Eukaryota > Metazoa > Arthropoda > Insecta > Phasmatodea > Timematidae > Timema > Timema cristinae. The sequence continues at coordinate 36,003,510 of JBCFYV010000935.1, read as the reverse complement.
AAGTATACCGTACAGCAAAATTTGTAATTGATTATGTAACTCACTTAGGATTGACAGGAAGAAGAATATCTTTAAACTATGATAAAAAAAACTAATTTAAACAAAAAGCGTAAGGTGTATGGAATGGAAAGAAACATTGTGAAATCTCAGAGAGAATGTGCACTAAACATCGCGGTAAAAAATCAACGGCTGAAAAATATAAATGATTTAAAATATTTACGAAGTTAAATTGTGATATTCATGCAGTGTGTACAAGAGATAAAGTCAAAAATAGTATTAGCCAAATATGATTTCAATAAAAATAAGGTACTATTGAAAAGAAAATTTGACCTGGAATTGAGGAATAAACTGGTGAAGTAATACATAGCATACTTAATACATCGCTTTGAATGAACTTAAGGAAAAAGAAGAAGAAAATATGTTAGTTCTAGTATTGGAGTAGTAGTATAGAAAGGATAAAGTGGACAAATCTAATTAATGGAGAAGTTATAAGAAAAGTCAATTAAAAACAAGTCACTATTTTTATTTTTAGCACCGTGTCCTACTACCTGTCAGGTAATACGCACATGTACTAATTACTCTAATGAGTTAAGGATGAGGAAGGTTGAATTTAAAGGAAGTATACCCCCATTTGCGTGGAGGTTGAATTGAAAATCATTTTGAAAAAATCACCTTCAATAATAATAATGTAAGTTACTATATTCACTATTCACTATGTATCCATTATGAACGCCACGACTAACACTAATGTGCTTCAATTTCTTACGAACTATGTGCTATTTACCATTAGCTATGCGATATGCTTGAAAATGTCAGATTTATTTGAAAAGAAATGGTCAGTTTTCTTGGCTGTTTGGATTGAGTGTTTCCAGGGCTATTAAAAGAGAATACGCAAAGAGATAAAAAAGAATGGCCACTTGGAGATGCTCGATTCTTATTTGTTATTTAACTTGAACATGTCTCGAACAACTTTTCATGAATATTAAGATTGTTATATGTTGATATAATACAATTTGTATTCGATTAATAAATGTTTTATTTATTTTAAGCATAAAATTCCATAATTTTAATTTGATTTTTATTCAAATAATACTGCAATCTTGAAAACTATCTGTATTTTGTTTAGGGTTCCTAATTGGAATTTCAAAAAGCTCCAATCAGAGGATTTTCCGTGTGAATCACTACTTGCATCAAGTGACTAACGTTCTTTTTTTTAACCTTTTGTTTCACTTTCATAATCCTATCGTTTCCGTTTCTAACAGTCATTCTCATCCTGACAAGGAGCACCGTTGGACGCTTCGTTAGACGAGACTTAAATTTATTTAATCTTATTAACTCTACATCCACTTAATTCATCAAAATGGTAATATTAATTTATTATTATATTTTATATAGTCTCTATATTAGTTGTTTAAAAAAATAATTAAAATATTTATCTTGTGTTTCAACTTAATTTATACTATTCTCCACACGCGATTGTACTATTTAATGTATACTATTCTCCACAGCGATTGTACTATTACTCTAAAATTTAATTTTAATATTGTAGTTTATGCATCATTATCTATTTCTTAAAATAATAATTTAGTAATTTACACACGCATAAGCTCTTGGATGTGATTTGCATCATGTAAGGTGCTATAGTTTAAAAATGTAATTAAATATGTAAAAAAAGAAATGAAAAAAGGGCACTACCAACACCTATTAATATTTCGTGCATATAGGAACCTTATTGCAATTTTCAATCGAAACCGTCGGCCATTAAAATATAACCTTTGTCTTTATGGGCGTTGGCTAAGGGATGAGTACATGTATGATAGCCAGATTTACTCAATGACATCATCGGAAGTATGACCTCATAAAAGCAGCTATGTAGAATAAAATTATTTTACACATTTTAAAATAAACCCTTCGGCAAAGGCAAACTTAGAATTTTATTAAATGAATTAGAAATCAATGCCCTAATCTAATTTGACAATGAATAAAGTAACACTGAGTAGTGTCAAAATGTTTTTTTTATATTCTATTTTCATATAAAATAGTTATAACTTAATGAAAATTTAGTAAGGATGGTCAGAATTTATATCAAATTGATAAAAAATTAAGGAATTCCAATCCGCTTTAAAGATCAGTTACTACATTAAAATTAATGATTTTTAACAACTACTAGAATTAAAAATTTAGTAGTTGATATGCACTGCCTCGTATATACTGTCAATGAAATGCTAAAAATGACATTAATTAGGCCTAACACATTGCAATATTATGATTACTTTAACTGCATTTTACTTTGAATTCCTTTGGCCATCCTGCTTACACTTCCAGTTTTTAATCAACATTCATTGTATAAAAATCTACTATGGACTCTAGTTGGTTAGGTTTATTGAAATTTAATTCTTGATAACAAGGTACAAATGTTTTCATCGATTTGTAAAGTGCAATCTTTAATTAGCCACTCAAATTAGTTCTTTAGAGCCCGCTGTTTTTTTTTAATTTTAAGCTAAGTTTCAGTTCCCCAGAAGGTAAATAATTTGGTTAACCATTGCTCTAGATTTGGCATACAAAAAGTATGTTTTTTAGTTGGAAATACTATAAGAACTCAATCATTGCTGGCATATAGCTATAGGGCATTCATGGTTGGAGAGGTGGTACTGACAGCTAGCAGAGGGTTCTTTACTGCAAATATTTTGTTTATTTGCCTTTTGTCTAGCTACCTGTTTAGATATGCTTAAGTACTAATTACGCTAATGGATTAGTAATTGGAAAGGTTTCATTTAGAGGAAGTGAACCTGCATTTGTGTAGCGGGAGATTGGAAAAGGGAACTGCCCCGCCCACATCCAGTTCACCTGACCGAGATTTGAACCACGGTGTTCCCGTCCTCGGCAGGCTGGCTCAATACGAAACTAGTGTTTTCAACTACGCCACTAGGGTGGTTATGGAATAGTTTTATATTCACACTTGTATCTTATTATAACTGGCCACCAAAATAAATAAATATGTTTATATTTAACTTGAAAAGAGCCTCACCAAAATATTAGTTTCAAATTAGGCCTAAACATTTTTATTTTATAAACACTGTAAGGACAATTGCCTTGATAATCTTTCATGGAGTCATCAACCACCCTTGTTGCTGGTTCGCAATCTTTATTTCAGAAGAGCACACTGTATTTTAAAAGCTCTTGCTTGAAAAGCATTTTTAAATAAACCATAGCTACCACTCACTCAAAATAGAAACATCCAAACAACAATTTTCATGTTTGTCAGCAATTTAAAACAAATTGTTTGTGTAAATGTTCTGACTGCAAAAGTAACAATCAATCTACATATGGTTTTACAGATAATATAGTTTGGTGAATGGATCTATGGTAACCTTGCGCAGCTGTAGATACCACCTCTTACTCTGGACGTCCCATATTATTTAGAATCTGTGCCGTTTTTTGTACAATTAATTTAGGCCTACTTTAACTATAAGGTCACCATCAACTGAACCTTCATGTAATTCATAACAGTTCAAGCAAAACCATGAATTTGGATTGTTTGAAAAAAAAAGTTCACTGAAATGAAACATATTAATTTAGGAATGATTAAGCTGCAAGTACTTGAAGTTGTTTAAAACATGATTGGCTATCTACAACACAAAGCACCCTTTGCTTAACGTTCATTATACATGGAAGTGAAAGCTCTCCCCCAAAAGCCTGGAAACCTAACCTAAAAACCATACTTTTAGGTGATCTTTTCTATAAAAAAAAATCAAAATTTATACTAGCATTACACTCGCCAAAATGTGAAGCCTTAAATATATATATTATATATTTTAGATCCGGCGGATTAGTGCGCAATTATCTTATGCAGAAATTAACAAATTTCTTGAAAAGTTGTTAGCTGCCTCTTTTCTCAATAAAAACACTCGTCCACTAAATATTTTACATCCAGCAAACTCACAACGCTACTGCTAAATGCATCTAACTAAAGTTTTCCCCTTTGGACTGTTTACTGATATAAACTGTCACGATAGGTTTTTACTTAGATGACAGTTTGAAAATCATATGTTTAGGTTTTGGGTTGCCAACACTTTAAAGGATCACTGTTTTGTTATAAATGTAAAGTTCTTTAATTACCTGTTATATATTACATTTAAAATAAAACTTAAGTTTTCTTATACTATTTCATTTTTTTAAATAATTTCTTTTATCTATCTTGAAAAAATATTTTAAACATATTGAAAGTACTTATTCTTGTTTTGTATTTTTTGTTATTGATTATGTGTAATATAATGCATACATTAATACCTTTTAATACAAGCATCATATTTACTTGGAAAAGAGAAAATACTTGTCTTCTTTTAACATACAATAAATGATTTTATGATTATTTTATCGTATTTCAAAATATTTAACTGAATAAAATATTGTCATCAACTGTGTGTTTGCATTATTGTAAAAAAAACTTCTTTACCGTCGTGTTCAAGCACATGGTTTAAATTCATCAGTCGCCATTTTGAAGCTATATTGGTTAGAAATTTTTGTGAAAGTGGTGTGAATATCTTTTTTAAGTGGAATAAAACGATAGATAAATTTTGTGTCCAACCTCGAATAAATATATAAATAATATTGGTCTAAATTAGTGTGGTTTACTATCACAATATATTACCATCTGTTTTCATTACAATTACCCAAAGTGATAGATTAGGGACTAGATCTAGTATTATTTTGAGCTGTCATCCAAGTAAACTTAGGTCGTGAATGAATTAATAGCACTAAACCATAGTTTTCACCTTTGTCATATTCAGGCTATATCCACACTTTTTTTACATCATAAGCAATAAGCCTATATTTTTTTATCTTGTGCAATGTGTTTACTAGGCTGACAATGTTATCAACAAACTAAAACAAATAAACTGCCTGTTGGATTAGTTGGCAGAATTTTAATCTTAGGTTTTATGTAGCAATATAAATTTCATCAGGTCTTTGTAAAACACAACTTAGGAGGTTTCTTTGAATTTAGGATAGTGGTGAGGTACCGTACTGTAACATTTTATTTGTTCTCTAAATTTTTGTCAATAATTTGTGCCAAATTCTGTTGAGATCGGCAAAATTATTTTTGTATGAATAATATTTTACTGTGTTAATGCCAGTTATAGTATTCACCACCCATATCTATTTCATTTCATCTTGTGGTTTCAATGAATATTAAACTAAAAGTTTCAAAGCATTGCAACTATGGGGATATCTATATGGCGGAGAGCACATTCTGACATGTTCCACACGTCCATCGTAAGACTCTGCCTTAAAATAGTGAAGATTGATCCTGAGCATGGGATGAATTCTGGATAGCTCAGTGGTAGAGCATTGGCTCGCTAAGCCAAAGGTCCTTAGTTCGATCCCCATGTTTTGGTTTCATTTGTCGAATAAATAAAATTGGTCTATAGTTACACTCTTATATATTTAATTTTATTTCAGCGTGAGTGCATCTCTATTCATGTTGGGCAAGCTGGCACCCAGATTGGCAATGCTTGTTGGGAATTGTATTGTCTGGAGCATGGCATCCAACCTGATGGGCAGATGCCATCTGACAAGACTATTGGTGGAAACGATGATAGTTTCAACACTTTCTTTAGTGAGACTGGGGCTGGCAAACACGTCCCTCGTGCAGTATTTGTTGACTTGGAACCCACAGTTGTAGGTATGTGTACACTGTTTTGACTTAGAAAGGTTGTGTTTTAAACTGCTGTAAATTAATTATGAATACCAATTATTGATAAAAAACAACTAAATATTTCTTTATACCTATAGGTAACTTTATTTTGATTTAATATTAACTACAGGCATATTAGATTGTATGGTGTCAACAATAAATTGCTTCAAAGCAAGTGGGATTAGATGCAAAACATCTGGTTATGACCATGCAAAAAAACATCTAAGCTAAATTATGGTGATATTTGATACCACTGCACTTTTTGAACCGGCTAGATCAGGTTTTTATAAATCTCACTTTGTGAACTGCAAAAACGTTAATCTAATAATTATCTTTAACTTTTAGATGAAGTTAGGACAGGCACCTATCGCCAGCTGTTCCACCCTGAACAGCTTATCACAGGCAAGGAAGATGCAGCCAATAACTATGCTAGAGGTCACTACACTATTGGAAAAGAAATAGTGGACATAGTGTTGGATCGTATTCGTAAATTGTCTGATCAATGTACGGGACTCCAGGGTTCCTCATCTTCCACTCATTTGGTGGTGGAACTGGCTCTGGTTTTACATCATTACTCATGGAAAGATTATCTGTCGACTATGGGAAGAAGAGTAAACTAGAGTTTGCAATCTACCCTGCTCCTCAGGTAAATAAGCTGTTATCTTTTATTTAACTAAGAATTTTGTTTGTGGGTTATAGTATTATTTTTAATGTGCTTTTTTTTCCCACCAACGAGTTTTGAAGTCTTAAAAAATTCCAATGTATGATTAAAGCATGCTTCCTGGCACCAAGTTTTACCATCCCCTTACGCCGTACACTTAACTCAATACTCTGTATTTACAGGCAACCATATTTAAAGGGAGAATATTTTTAAAACCTGTAGTGATAACTTATATATAAGTTCTATATTTTGTGAGATACAACAGATTATAGAAATTTTTCCTGTGTGCTCATAAAGCCTGGACACATAGGCAAAGGTCTAAAAGGCAAAAAGAGACATATATTGAGTAGGTAATTTAATGTCCTAACATTGTGTGTGTATATATACACACACACCCACCCACAAATTTGCTCTATAATTTGAACATAAAATTAATTACCATTATTTTGCAAATAAAACCACTCATTAACACTCTGGGATCACTTGAACAAATTGTTCATTATTTTATTCAATCTAACAAACCATCATTAAAGAGAAGCTTTTCACACTGCTGTTTCATGGCTATTGAAATACTTTTTCCTGAGAAATTATACAATTAAAGGAAAATGTGCCACCTATAACATAACTATTGGTGCTACTGTCTAGCCCATACATGTTCATCTTTAACTAGTTCACCCCTAAAACGAGCACCTGGCCATTTTTTTTATACTTAAATCAAATTCTATTTCTGAGATCACCTTGTCAAAATTTCAACTTTTAAAAGAAAGAAAAAAAATCCTGAAAAAGAGTCTCATAGAAAGTTTATATAACTTTTAAAATTATCTTAATCATGCTTTGATTATACTTTTTTCCAGGTATCAACTGCTGTAGTGGAGCCGTACAACTCAATTTTGACAACACACACAACTTTGGAACATTCTGATTGCGCCTTCATGTGTGATAATGAAGCTATCTACGATATCTGTCGTCGCAATCTTGATATTGAGCGACCAACCTACACCAACTTGAACCGTCTCATTGGCCAGATAGTGTCATCCATCACTGCTTCTCTGCGTTTTGATGGTGCACTGAATGTTGATCTGACCGAGTTCCAGACCAACTTGGTACCTTATCCTCGAATCCACTTCCCTCTAGTGACTTATGCACCAGTGATTTCTGCAGAGAAAGCTTATCACGAGCAACTTTCTGTGTCAGAAATCACCAATGCTTGCTTTGAGCCCGCCAATCAAATGGTGAAATGTGATCCTCGCCATGGAAAGTATATGGCTTGCTGCATGCTGTACCGTGGGGATGTAGTTCCCAAGGATGTAAATGCAGCAATTGCTACAATCAAGACTAAGCGCACAATCCAGTTTGTTGACTGGTGCCCCACTGGATTTAAGGTGAGACATGTACCAAATCTTTTACTAATGTGAAAGAAAAACTTTTTGCAATTTGCCATTTATCAGTTTATGTATGTTTCCTTATATAGTTTTTACATTTCATTTATCTTCTTTATATAAATTTACCCATATCATGCATGCTAATCAAAAGAGGTGTTTTATAGCATTTTTATATTGTATTATACTGATTACTTTATAAGTCTCACAATTTATTTGGTTTAGCTTTCTTAAACCAGCTTCCTATTTTTATTCACTAAAAATAAACTTATTTTTATGTTTCACAAGCCACCTAATAAAAGGCCTTCTGAAATTGCACATTCACTTATATATAGTTTGATAGGACCTTTTTGCCAACCAATACATTAATAAAAGACATAAAACCTGAGATTATAAATGTTTGATCCCAGAAGAATACCTTTTGCAAAGATAGTTGAACGAACTATAGCTCGGTGCAAGGTAGTATAGAGTACATCTTTATCTAAAAGTGTAATCTATACATCTTAGAAATCAGTATTAATTTTTCTGTGATTATCAGGCAATAAGTGAACAGCTGCACTCCAAATAGACCGGAAATAGATTGTTTTTTTTTTAAATTTAATTGAATCATTATTATATTAGCACCGCTCTTACTACCTGTTCGGGTTATACGCACTTACGCTAATGTGTAATGGTAGGTGATTGTGAGATGAAATGAAGGACCCACAGTTTAACGTGGAATTCGAACCACGGTGGAGGCCTGGCATTCCTCACATTCACAAGATGTCTTGTCAGAGGTGAAGGAAGGGTTTGGTAATCAGATAAATCTTTGCCGGACGAGGATCGAACCCCGGCCGCCAGCATAGAAGTCTGACACCTTACCCTAGACCACCAGGTCACCCTAATTGAATCATTGATTCAATTTGGAGAATATAAGGCATCATCAAATCCTCTAAACTTTACAACCAAATCTAGCCAAAAGTAAAAGATTTAACCATTGTGTGGCACCGCTAATTAAAGCCTCTGACAGCTGGTGCAGCTGCGCAGTTCATTATATCCTGGGGCAGAGCTCAAAATGTACTGAAAAAGTAAAGATTCAGCATTTTCATGGTAGTACCCTACTCTTAAGTTAAATTCATTGTTAGGATGGTACAGAATTCAAAGTTTGGGAACAGCTAGCTATGTTTTATTTTGACTTTAGTAATTAATGTTATGACATTCACACATTAAGTTACATGGCAAACAATGCTTTGTCATCTGGCTAAGTTGGTTCTATAATTATTTTGGACTTAACCACCAATTAGCTGTATAAGTGCTTTAAAATAAATACCTACTTAAAATTAGCTGTATAAGTGCTTTAAAATAAATACCAACTTAAAATAAGATTTTTTTTTACCTTTTTTGATATTTGATTGATTACACTTGAGGATTTTAAAGACCTACAACCATCTAATATGCTACAGCCTTAGATAAGTTTTTCTCTTAAATCTTTAAGAATAACAAAAATCAAATTTGTTATGTGGATAAAAACCTCTGAAATTTTTAATTAGGTATATATTTTTATAGATATTTTATAATATTTAGTAGTGTGGCCCAACCCAAATTAAAAAATAAACAGTACACCAGATAATTAATTTACCACTGGAAGTGAAAAACAGGATTAGGAAAGAAATCATTCTGTTGCTGAAGAGCAAAAAGTTCTTATGTTCTTCTAAGATGAGATTTGACCCATCTCTTACAATTAATTAATCTGTTTATTTTTATTTCAGGTTGGTATTAACTACCAGCCACCAACTGTGGTACCTGGTGGTGACTTGGCCAAGGTACAGAGAGCTGTGTGCATGCTGTCAAACACAACAGCCATAGCAGAGGCATGGGCTCGATTGGACCATAAGTTTGATCTTATGTATGCCAAACGTGCTTTTGTTCACTGGTATGTGGGGGAGGGAATGGAAGAAGGGGAATTTTCAGAGGCCCGTGAAGATTTGGCTGCTTTGGAGAAGGATTATGAAGAGGTTGGCATGGACTCTGTAGAAGGAGAGGGGGAAGGAGCTGAAGAGTATTAAATTTCATCAAATGTTTTTTTAAATATTCCACTTATGGCTTAATGTATATTCTTTGTCAAGTTTTTAAGACTGAAAGGGTGAGCATCATGTTATTGAAATCTGTTAAACATAAAGTTGGATATTTGACTTTGAAGGAATTTAAAAAAAAAACTCATCATTTATAAAATTGTGTAACCATAAGCAAGCTCATGCTGCTGTCATTTATTTTTAATGAGTCAACATAGCCCCTAAGTCATTCCATTACCTAATATAAAGTATTCACACTCGTGACATAAAAGTTGATTTGTTGAATATTCTCACTGTGGGAAAGTATCAAGTTTCAAGCAGTTTTTACCAACTAGCTGTTGTAGCATTGAAATCTCTTCCACCCTATTCTTTTGATACTGAAACTATTGCATTTGTATTCTTTTGATACTGTTATTCATGATTAAAGCTTTACAATAAATGATTTGTTATTATTCTCATACTTTGGTATGGATTCTCACTATTCCTAAAAATATTTAAAGTAAGAAGAATTGGAAGGAATAAAAGAAACTAGCACTGTTGTCACTGGACTAGAAGAGTCGGCCATGTCCAGTGACTACTGCATGAACTGGCACCTCTTAATTTGTTAAGAATAATAAAACTTAGATAGGAATCATACTTAATAAACTTCCTTCCACCCCTCTGCCCCTAGTTTTAAGTTGAGTTACATGCATCAGGCTCCTTCCTGATAGTTCCAATAAAATGAAACTTAGGTTGGTTATTGGTGGTAACGTAGCAATAATGTAAAGTCTGAACTGTTTTCATTTTAAAAGACTTCCTTTTATGTTATAGCTACTTTTCCTGTACTTTCCAAATATATTAACAGATAAGAAATCCAGCCCACCTTATGTTATACATACCACTGAAAAAGAGTAATGTCAGGATTTGAATAAGGGATCCTTAGTTTATAAGACCTACAAAGAAGTTTGATTATATTAAATCTAGTCTCGGTCAATAGGTTTTTACCTGCATGACAATTAAAAAATCTTGTTTAGGTTTTGGGCTGCCAATATATTAAATATCAGTTTTTTTAAATGTTTCTAATTACATGATTTCTTTTTACCCGATCCAAAACAATATTTTAAATGTAATTTAAAGTACCTATTCTTTGTTTTGTAATATCTGTAATAATACAGTTCATACATTGTTTTAATCAGGCATATTTATGTGGAAAAGAGAATACCTGTAGTATATATATATTTATATATATAATAAATTAATTTATCAGATTTTGAAATATTTAACTGAAAAATTATTTTTATCTACTGCATAGGTTCACCATTGTCAACAACTGTTTGCGCCATGATCAATCACATGATTTAACTTTTTTCAAGTGGAATAAAATAAGTCGTGTGGCCGAACTCAAATACATAGATCTTTCCCTAAATTACTGTGGTTAACTGTCTATATATTTTCATTAGTTATCCAAATTGACATGTCAGCTGTTGGTTTAGGGATACAACAGGGACTATTTCTAGTAACCTTTTGAGCTGTTATCAAAGTAAACCAAAGTTATGAATGTATTATACGTGGCAGTGAGTCTTGTGACATTACATAACAAGGATCATTTATGAACAAATTAGGTGACCTGGTGGGCTAGGGGCAAGGTGTCAGACTTCTGTGCTGGCGGCCGGGGTTCAATACTTGGTCCCGGCACAGATTTATCTGATTACCAAACCCTTCCTTCACCTCTGACAAGAAATCTTGTGAATGTGGGGAATGCAGGCCTCCACGTGGTTCGGATTCCACGTTAAACTGTAGATCCTTCATTTCATCTCACAATCACCCTACCATTACACAGCCTAAGTGCGTATAACCCGAATGGGTAGTAAGACGCGGTGCTAATAATAATAGCAAACTATAATATTCGTAAAGATGGAAATTCAACATTATGTTTAAAAACTTTACTAGTTTTAGAGTTAACGATATAAATATTCTTTAAATTGAAAAATGCCACTTGTACATGGGAATCAATCTTTGGCTTAGTAAGTTCTGATAACTCACAATCTTAAATGACCACTCATTTGTAGCTGATATTGTCACATCGCCATAACAGACCCTTTATTTAAGAACTAAATAATTCGACCTCAACATAAATTTCAGACATTGAATACTAGTGATTATTTCAACTCTAATGATAAGTAATAACAAAGCTAGGTTTCTTCTTTGGGTGTAGCAATGGCAAGGTTTCTTAGGGTCAAGTAATTTTTTTTAGAGAAAACCTTTCACTTGTTGAGGAACATCATATTATTAATAAAGAGGGAAAAGAACAAATAAGATAGCTTTTAGTTAAGGAGAACATTTCACAATATATATATATAATCGCTGCAATTGGACCAAAAGGTAATAGCTGCCTCTTCAATAAAATTAGTTGTTCAATCAATCTCTTAAAATAGGCTTTATTCTATTGGAACTCGTAAGAGAGGAAATGAGAAACGTGCAAAGCTGACTAAACAGTCCTTATATGGAAAAATAAACTTGTTTCATTTGTGACCTAGTTTTCTTAGCCACCATATAAGGCAAGCTGCTCATCCAATATCACAACCTTACCAGTATTGACCTGGTTCTAGCTACAAGTTTTCCAGATGTGTTTTTATGCTCTTAACACAAGCTAAGGGACAAGTTTCTGGCACCATACTTAAAGAGTGCAGTCTATAAGGAAACCAAACCAGTGTGTTCTCAAAGGTGGTTGAAAAACAATATTAACATTGGTATATTTTAAATACAAAACATTCATTGGGTACACAAGATTATTAAGTTTATTCAAATAAACTAAGTCTCTTAATTTTTTTATAGCATGTTTACTGTTCAATTAACTAGAATTATTTGTCTTAAATTCTTTTTCAAACTTAATTTACTTCTAAACTATCCTATTTTTAGGTGAAAGCTTCATTTCCAGCAGACAATTTTCTTATATTAACAGAAAAATGACATTTCTATTTTGTTTTTTTAGCTAAGGTTAATAAAAACATTTTTTTTCATTTGAATATGATTTTTAAGTTTATTAGCTGGAGATTGATAAAAACATTTTTGTACACAGATAAGATTTTTTTAAGTCAATTATTGACCCAAATCTAATATTTTATACAAATTACTTAGTTTACTTTCATGTAATTATACACCAAGTGACGCAAATCCTACTAGTGTGGATAATGGTAGATGTCAATAATGATAAGATCATAGCGAATGTATGGTCGGATGTGCCCTAGTAGGTATTTATGAATATTTGACACTGTGATCAGTTCATGTATACAAGTCTGTACAGGGTGGGGCAGAAAGTTTTGATACATTTAATAACACTATATGTACTATTTTAACTACTAAATGTCTTAAATTAAACTTCAAATAGCAAAAGATTGACAATTTTTTACATACCCTTGAATTAATAATTTTTTTAAGCAATGTCCTTAAGATGGTCACCATATTACATTGTTGTATGTGCTCCTCGAAACTTTAAATTGAAAGCATGTATCATAATTTTCAAGAAAGTTGTACACTATGGCAAGTTTTATTTTCTGTATTCATGAAACTTTTCAGAATTAAAAAATGAAAGCCTTCTGTTATTGACACTGGGTAAATTAAGCTAACACTTGATTAATTTTGATTATGTTAAGTGAACCTACCCCGAAAATAGTGTTGGCAATTGGGGGCTCCTTGGTTGTACAGGACCCTACTTCTGTGGATAATTATAGATAGATCTCCACCTCAAATGGTGTAAGTTGAAATTTCGTCATTTTCAAAATATCAAAGAAACATAATCAAATTTTGAAAGTAAACAATTACAATAACTTTTGAGATTTTCCCAGTAGAAACACATTTTTCTTGGATCATTTTTGAATTTAAATAAATTTAAATGTATAAATAGGCTAATATTTTAAAGTGATAAGCTCAGTGTTATCAACATAATCTTACTATAAGATATTACAGCGAACATAGATCGGTGGGCATGTGGAGTAAGGCGTCAGTTTGATCTGGTTTGCTGGTGGGGAAAGTCTAAGGTTGAATCCTGGCCAGTATTAAGGTAGTTATGGTTTCGTTCTCTTTCTCCATGAAAATATTAGTATATTTCCTTTAAACTCTACCTTCCAAATTCCTATTCCATTAAGTTATTTATAAAGATGTTGATAGGTCAGATCAGAGACACGGGTGTACATATGCTACAGCAAAGTAATAACGATAATACATTTATTTTTCCACAAGTCTTCTAAACTAGACAATATAATAGTAATACTTAAATTACAGGGAGTGAAAAAAAACAAAAAAAAACATGCATTATATATTTAAAATAAATGGATATGTTATGGTAGAAGTGGTTAATCAGGTCACTATGAAAAATGACCTGGAATTATGCAAAGTGACCATGAAGCAGTTGGGCAAAATCATAAATATTTGTTAATTTGTCATTTTTATAGGGCAGTATGCATAATGCTCCATGCTTTGGGGTTATGTTAAAAACAGTACAGTACCTTGTCATTGGTAGGGTGGGAACGGTGAACATTTGATCACATGCCAGCCAATTAACATCTAACCTAAATAACCTACCCTAACTGATCTAAAAAAGGTTATGTAGGAAGGGCTGACTATTACAGATTATTAAATAAAAACATATTGCCCGATCAAAATGATAAATTAACAAATATTTATCACTTTGCTCGACTGCTTTGTTCACTATGCATAATGCCAGGTCATTTTTCAAAGTGACCTTTTATTCACTTTGTCCATAACATACATACTAAATACACATTTTATACAATGAGAGGGAAAAAAAATACAAATTCAAACACATATTAACACAGCAGCAATAATAAAGATATATATAAAAAACTTATTTTACATAAGTATGTTACTCATTTATTTCTTCAGATTTATGAGCAGGTATACATACTAGATAAATGATGAAAGCGTTCATAGCCTTTTAACTGAAAAAATTGTATGTAATGTGAAGATGTTACATGCACAATTCAAGATTGCAAACATATGCATTAATTATTACTAGCACTGCGTCATACTAACCGTTCAGGTTGTACGCACTCACGCTAATGTGTTATAGTAGGGTGATTGCGAGATGAAATGGAGGACATACAGTTTAACGTGGAATCCGAACCATGGTGGAGGCCTGGCATTCCCCACATTCACAAGTTGTGATTAATACACGTCTTATCAGAGGTGAAGGAAGGGTTTGGCAATCAGATAAATCTGTGCCGGGACCGAGGATTTAACTCCGGATCTCCAGCACAGAATTCTGACACCTTACCCCTAGACCGCCAGGTCACCAACTACTTTTAGCTACCAGCTTCAGTGGCGACACAGTCTAAGGTGTCACTATCATAATAAATTAAACTGCCGATGACTGGGAGATCGAGGTTCAATCCCAGCTGGGTGTACTGAGGGTATTTTATCCTAAAGGGTTTTACTCTCCATCTTCACACAAATGGTGGTACATTTCCTCTAAATTCAATCTTTTCCATCTAACACACTAGAGTAATATATAGGTGAAAAATCCAAATGAGTAGTAAGACATGGCGCTAAAATTGTGGTTAATTTTTTCTTTTTGTATTTCATATATATGCTTTTAAGAATCCTTTACTAATAAAATATGCAGATAAAATGAATGTGTGTGTCACTATTAACCATGGCCCTTCATTCGCTGGTGATCTTTAGAGGCAAATACTTGAAATTAATAAACTGGGTTGCACCAACAGCTTTTGACATTCTTCTTAACTAACTTTAAATTAGGTTGTAGTATCAACATTAATATCAACAGCATTTATGTATATTCTGTTTAACAAGCTTAAGAGTGCGTTTCAGAAGATGAGTCTCATTTTCATATCCAATTTGATTAAAAATTTATTTTTAGACAAATCTTAAAAACCGACACAGTAAAATAGTACAATATGACACTGTTTATGATGATTGAAATATATTATCTCAGTATTTAACTCTTAAGGTGGAGTGCTAGTGAGCGTGAGTTTAGGGCAGTATTTTTGCAGTTTTTATAGCACAAACATATTTTGGCCAAAATAAATCAAAATATTATTCTATAGAAACATAGCAATGACTGGTCCAAGCTCTAGGTTAAATGACTCAGATTATTTAGACAGTATTGACAGTGAGATTAAATTACCTTGAACTTAGTTTTATATAGAATTACAAGTAAACCTATCTTACTACAGTGCTAAAAATCATTCACTACAGATAACTGCTCAGCAACTTATTTAGCTAATTAATTGAGATTAAATTACCTTGAACTTAGTTTTATATAGAATTACAAGGTAAACCTATCTTACTACAGTGCTAAAAATCATTCACTACAGATAAACTGCCAGCAACTTATTTAGCTAATTAATTGAGATTAAATTACCTTGAACTTAGTTTTATATAGAATTACAAGGTAAACCTATCTTACTACAGTGAGAGTGACTTTGTGCCTGAAAGTAGCTCTGATACCACTAGTGATGACAGTAACACAGATCTTACAACTTCATGGAGAGTGATTTCCCAAACACAGGTGTTGAATTCAAAATTCTAAGTACTGTCCTGTTTACATGATTTTACAAAGTCATATATTTTAGAATCAGACAAACCTACAAACACCAAACTTATATAAAATTTTATAGAAATAAATGACTGATGAAAAAGGAAGATGTGGAAAAATATATATATTTTTTACTCTGATTAATAAATTTTAATTCAAGTTTTCCAATTTTCAAAATTCATTTTTTTTTTCTCAAAATATCTGAAGTCACATGAATTATGATTATTTTCTTCTAAATCTTCAATGTTTATTAATTAGTGTGATTTTTTCCATTTGTATACAATGAAAACTTTTTCAATGGGAAAGTTTAAAATGTTTAGAAGTAAATATGTGAAAATTAGCCAGAGTTTTTTTGGATAAGTCAAGTGAAAATGTTTTGAGTGCAAAAGGGTTAATATAAGCTTAGCACGATATTAATGAGACAATTTTTTTTAACTACTACAGTAACTTTGTAAGTATTTTCTTTAAACTACATCTTTTTGTCTCTTATTTATAGTAATGGTATCTGGAAAATTTATCATTGATGAAAATATAGGTTTACCCTTTCACATGATAAATTAACATTAAGGGACTGGATGTTGTGCCCGTACTAGTCTTAAGATAGATAAGGTATATGAAGCTACGAGAGACCTAGCGAGCCAGTAGTGGAAAAATATATGACTTGAATAAAAAACTGACCCAAGCCATTGACTGGAAACAGTAATGGATTTAAAAAGTACTGACAACCTAAATATTCCTTATTGGAAACAGGTCTTTCTGGTAAATTTTCATGATTTTATTTTAAGTACAAATCATTCCAATAATATATGAGAAGGTTTGTTATTGAGACAATTCAAAGTGTTTACTAAGAACCATGCACCGCCTCTACAAGTGCCTTAACATGATCAGGATTCATGTCAGGATAGATACCATGTCCTAAGTTGGCTATGTATCTTTGTGTTCCAAACTTCTTGACCATGTCTGTACCTTTTTTCTGAACAACATCTTCTGGGGCATATAATGCACAAGGATCTAAGTTACCTTGAAGTGTAACATTTGGACCTACTGCAACCCTTGCTTTAACAGGATCCACTGTCCAATCAATACCAATCACATCGTAGCCACTTTTAGCCAACTCTTCCAAACCATAATGAGCACCTTTAGCAAATATTGTCATGGGTACATCACTAAGTCCTTTTTGCTTGATTCCAGCTTTCACCTTTGATGCAATTTCTCGAATGTATGGAATGGAAAACTCAACAAATAACTCTGAACCTAAATACTCAGCATTAGATTCAAAAACCTGTAACAACTGAGCCCCTGCCTCAGCTTGCATGATTAAATAATCAATAACTGCATCTGTGAGGATTTGCAACAGTTTTTTACTAGCTAGTGGATATCGATACAACCAAGCTTTAGATTTAGACATGGTTTTTGAGCCACCACCCTCTATCATGTACCCCATCAAAGTCCAGGGTGCACCTGAGAAACCTATGAGGGGAACTTTTCCTTCTAACCGATGGCGGACAAGTGTGATGGCTTCACCAACATAGCCTAACTTCAGAGATACATCTACAGGTGTCTCCAACTTTGCTAGGTCTTTAGGCTCAACTAATGGATTAGGCAATACAGGTCCTATACCCGGTCTCATTTCAACAATCATTCCTAGAGCCTGTGGTATAACAAGGATGTCAGAGAAAATAATTGCTGCATCTAAGTCAAATCTTCGAATGGGCTGAAGAGTGATCTCTGCTGCAAGCTCAGGAGTTTGGCAGATTGTGAAAAAGTCATGTTTGGACCGAAGTTCCCGAAACTCAGGGAGATAACGCCCGGCTTGGCGCATGATCCATATTGGAACCTGGTCTACATCTTCTCCTCTGGCTGCACGAAGCAAACGATCGTTCTTCAAAGCTGGGAACAACATACTGTAACAGAGAAAATTGTAAAAATTGAATGACATGTTGACTTGATTAGGTGATGTTGTAGGGGCAAAGTGGAAAAATAGTTTAGATTACATAGTATGTGACTTACCGGCTAAACTTTTGTGTAACCCTGATCAGGGTGGACATGGTAGATTAAATTTTAACTGGTTATATGTTGCAAGTAATGTAGCCCTGGCTATTACTGTATATTCCTAATAAAAACAGTAAAATCACCATTAAATATAGAGTAGCTAGTATATATAGGCCCCCTACACTGGAGAATGGTAAATTTACACAAATTGTACCCTATTGCAGCAGTTTACTGAATAAAGGATTATCCCTTATCTCTATAAACAAGTTTGGCACATGGGAGCTATATTAACAACCTAATATAAATATTAGACTTTCTAAAAGAGTCATTTATTTATTGACACTGGATAAATCAGGACAAATCTTGATTATTTAATTATAAAAACGAAACAACCAAACTGTAGCACTTTTGAGCTTTGGATGTGCCTCACCCAAAACATGTGCCATCTGCAAAGTTATTTTTATTTTTTTGCACTGTGTTTGGGTTATACACCTATGCAATAATTATGCTATTAGGTTAGAGATTATGAAGGTTGAATTTAGAGGAATTATACCTACATTTGTGTGGAGAGAGAGCGAGTGGGAAACTATTTAGGAAACCACCCTCAGTACACATGACCGGGATTGAACCACAATCTCCATGTCATCGGCAGTCTAGTCTATGGCGAGAGTGACACCCCTTAAACCATGCGGCCATTGAAGCGGGTTATGTCCAAAATTAAATCATATTTCATCCATAAAATACTACCATATGAATTACTAGATATTGCTTAGTCCATGTTTGTAGTGGAGTTAGTATGTGCCACATCTTTTGGATAAAGTTAGTACAAATACAAAAATAATTGTCTAAGTTACTGATAAATTACACAACCAGAATTCATGAATACTAACAATTGAGTTTGTTTACATATTAGAATTATGAATACAAGCATAGAAATTACAACTCGCTCTTTCAAAACAATCCTTCAATTTATAGTACAAATTAAATTTACAATTTGATACTTGAAATTGTATTAAAATATATTAGTGTGAAAAAGATAAATACATTATTTTAAACCCACAGATCTTGTGAAAACATACACAATGCAATGAATGGTAAAAAATAAACAGACCTATATTTGAATGTTACTTGAGTAACACTTTCCCTTACTTATAACTCTATTTCTAAACTTTTAACATAAACCAATTGAAAAAAAGCAATATTAGAGAAATACACTAGATTGAGATTTTTTCAAAAAAGGAAGCCATCTCATAAGTAGTGAATGGAAACAGGCTGAATTCACAAACATACTAATTTCAGAAAGATTGCTAGTGTTTATGGGCCAAGGGTATTTCTAAATGAAATGTCAAGAGTAAAAAAAAGGGGGGGGGGCTGTTAATCTATAAATTAAACTCTTCAGTAGAAATAAACTGCTTCTATTCATATTATTTGTAGGCTTAACTTGAATTTGCACATATTCAGAAGTAAATAAATAACAAACACATTTAAAAAGCTATTTTAATAATTTAAAACAAGTACATCATTAGAAGATACATAACAAATAAGACTATACTTACATATTTGAAAAATATTCTTAGTATAACATAATGACAATAGACGACCATAAAAAGCACTATGTCATTCCATTTTTAATTCTAGATCGGGTTCAAAGTCCTAACTTTTCATTACTTACTATTACAGTATAACAACCATACGGCATACGTATTATTTTCGTCATTTGTTTTGCGTATAGTCATGCCTACTGTCAACAACTCTGAACAACTGAAAGTTGCCAATTCAGCGACTTTGTCACTAAACCTAGTGACTTTTACATGTCTGAACCAACTAAATTTAATTTTTAGCATCTCTCGACTGGCGACTTTTCTTAATTTTCGGTCATGTTCACGTTCATTATTTTAAATTTCAATGCTTTAGAATTTTTATTTCTGAGCTAACGTACTGCAATGCATTGCTTTATTAATGTATGCATTTTTTGTTTGGTAACAAATCCGATGACTTAATTTTTCGTTTAATGACAATATAGTGACTTTTTGGTACTAATCTAGATATACCACTTATCTGGTCGTTGGCAACACTGGCACAACCTAAACTCAGCTGAATAACTGATCAACAATTCAACATGGCTGACGATGATGAAGTTGACATTCTAGGAGATTTTAGTTTTGACAATTTATTCCCTAAGGAAGATGGTAGGCTGTACGTATGTTTTAATTTTAATTATTTCGTTCATAGTGTTTTAAATTTTATTTAAATCTAACGTATTTTACTAATATTTAAAATTGAATATAGACCCTACCTTGACGCAGATTGTTTTTTTTAAAAGGAAAACCAAACCCGCTTTATAAAATTATTTATCTGATTTCCTTTGGCGGTTTTTAAGATGCTTGTCAATGAACGTCCCTGTATTGTAAGCCTATAATACTTAAGTATGTTGAAGTAAAAGATGTAGGAGAAAGCTTTAATACTTATTTAAGTTCAAGTAAAAAGGTGTAGTTGAAAGCCTATAAAACTTATTTAAGTTGAAGTAAAAGGTGTAGTAGACGGATTACCAATTGTTTGTAAACAAAGATAAACAACGTCTTTGCCTTCACTCCTTCCCTTTATTTCAAAATATGGTAGTTGTTCCAACTTACAACATTTGTTGAAGTAGATCAGACTACTTGGGGCCTGACAGCCAATAGAAAAACATAAATGCCACAAAGCTATTTAGGCTACCTACTTCAGAATATCTATTGGAACCACCACCTTGTGAACAATCACAACTCTGATTGACCTGACAACTAGAAACTATTTTTTTTTTATTAAATGGAGTACTATCAACAAATCCAAGAAAATTTAGCTAAGTTCCCAATTTAAATATATTTTTGGGAATTTTCCCCAACTGGGAACTTTGAGAAAGTTTCACATTTTTACACACTTTCTTTTAACTTTGCATAGGCTACTCTATAATATATATCAAGAGGCCTACATATATCTCTACATATTGTATTCACTTACTCATTGGTATTAGGAAATCAAAAGTTCACTGTCGTTCATAAGTGTTCTGTAGACCAATCCCTATCATGAACCAACTCTTCAGTCCTGTTCATTACACCATATCTTTTGCTAGTCCATTCTAATGTTATTATCTGATATATGTATAGGTCTATAACCGATTAAAATTATCGTGTGAGATATTTATAAGATTTTGTAACAAACAATAAACATAAATCTTTATCTAAATGTCTAAACAATATCTTGAAATGTTAACAACACAAGATCTCATGAACTGCTAGGCAGATTTTAATTCTAGAACATAATTTGAATCCCGCCTCGGTGGCGTAGTTGGCTAATGCGCTTGTTGTGTTGAGCTTGACTGCTGAGGACGGGGAGATCGAGGTTCGAATCTCAGTCAGGTGAACTGGGGGTGGTTTTTCCTAAATGGTTTTTCACTCTCCCTTCATGCAAATGCGGGTTCACTTCCTCTAATTCAACCTTCCCAATTCCTAATCCATTAGCGTAATTACTACTTAAAGCGTATAACCCGAACAGGTAGTAAGATGCGGTGCTAAATATTAACATAATTTAATGGATTTACAGTAGCAATCTCTTGGCAAGGCTTATAACACAAACATAATCTTCCTATGCTTTTATATATAAAATCTTATTTTAAAAACATTTTAAAATCCAAGATGGAAACAGTGTACTATGATTTAATGAATTGATGATTGAAATATAATATTTTACAAGTCAATGAATCACATATTTTAAATCGACTAAAGCTAAATTCACAAAAGAAGGTATAGTTCATAAAAGCAAGCTCTCTCTCTCTCTCTCTCTCTTCTATATATATATATATATATTTTTTTTTAAAACACAAACTTATGAAAATAACTGTATGGATGTTTCTTTTTTTGTGGAAGTGGTTTTTTTTTGCTTAACCTAAAAATTATTTTAAAATGATCACTTCTAAAATGCTGCATTCTCTTCATAGATAAAGATGTAAACCATCCAAAACAAGCATGGTTAATAACTTCATACAAACCATCTTCGGTTGTGTTCATACGCTGTTTACAAGATACAAACTTTTTTATTTTGAAGCTAATATTTACTTTGGCTCTTTCTTTAACCTCAGTCCCAGCACAGATTTATCTGATTACCAAACCCTTTCTTCACCTCTTACAAGACATGTATTAATAATAATAATATTTAGCACCGCGTCTTACTACCCGTTCAGGTTATACGCTTTAAGTACTAATTACGTTAATGGATTTAGGAATTGGGAAGGTTTAATTAGAGGAAGTGAACCCGCATTTGCGTGGAAAACCATTTAGGTAAAACCACTCCCAGTTCACCCGACCGAGATTCAAACCTCGACCTCCCCGTCCTCAGCAGTCGAGCTCAACACAACAAGCGCGTTAGCCAACTACGCCACCGAGGCGGGTTAAGACGTGTATTAACCACAACTTGGGAATTTGAGGAATGCCGGGCCTCCGCGTGGTTCGGATTCCACATAAAACTTTAGGTCCTCCATTTCATCTTACATTCATCACCCTACCATTACAAATTAGCGTAAGTGTGTATAACCCGAACAGGTAGTAAGACACGGTGCAAATAATAATAATAATAAAATTATTATTTTTCTTTAAGTTATAATTTTTTTTAAATTTTATTTTGTAAGCTGGTTAAAACTAGATAAAAATGTGAATTTTGTAATTTAATTGATTATTATTTCATATACCTACTATAATATCTCTTGTTGCCACAACTGAAAAACAAACAAAAATATAATAATATATTTTTTATTTCATTGAGTTACGAAAAGCCAACTATGCAACCATCCTTGGGGAAGTATTATTAGGCTCGTTTGATAACACTTTTTGTTGATAGTATAGTAATGCTAAGAAATAAAAATTATTTTTGAACAGGTTGACATTAGTCACTTTTAGCCAATGTTTGATTTAAAGTACCTTCTGATATTTGTCACCCCACCTCTCCTACCTTATATAGGGCATAAATAGTAGTCACTAATTTTGTTCAAGCACCTGACACAGGAATTGAACTAAAGTTTTATAGTCAATATATCCCAAATGAGTTGGAGATGAGAAGGTGCTCTATCGAATTTAAAACTATTGTTTTATTTTCCTCTTAAATCTTTCCCAACAAAATATAGTGAGTTAATGAATTCTATTACACTATCTAGATCTTCATGCTATGATGGAGGAGTGCTGGAATCTCACGGAACAGATTTGTTACATTGTGACTACAATATGTCCTCTAATTGGTTACTGGACACAACTCAACCCTGGTACTCTATGGCAGAGGACAACAAGAGTCCTCAATCCGATGACCGACAACAACATAATTTTTCTACATCCATGTCAACTGTTGACACATTGCCAACATCGTCCTGTATTGAAGAAAATGATCAATGGAGTGTGAAAGAAAAGGATTTATTGCAAAAGGGGCTTGTAAGATTCAATTTTAATTAAATTATTTTACAAATTAATAGGCTTGCAGGCGCATTTAAAAGCTTGTATTATTTTCTTCTTCTTCCCTCCCCCAACTGTAGATAAAATGTTGACTGAGTTTAATTTGATTAAACTTTAATTATAGTTTAGAATTTCGAAGTGTAATTTTCTTCAAATGCTGGCCAAACATCTCTTAATAACTCATATGAATCACAGTTAAAACTAATTCACTGTTTATGGGGTGTGAAACCAGTGAGAATGAGACATAGTTTAGCAATACATATGCACTATCTTAGCCTATATGGCTTTTTATATAGGCTACATACGCTTTGTCACCAACCTTTTAGTTATAGGATACTGGTATTATATTTTTGAACTGGGTTAGTAATAGCATACCCACTTTGGTGGTTGAATGATCTAAAATATCACTCTCGCAATAAACTGGACTACCGATAACAAGGAGATTGAGGTTTGAATCCTGTTGGGATGTACTGGGAGTGATTTTTACTAAACGGTTTCCCACTTTCTCTACACAAAAGTGTGGTCGTGCATTTCCTCTAGATTCTACCTTATTCGGTTCCATTGGCATAACTATCATATGTCCATATAGTATAACATTAATGGGTAGTGAGGTGTGATAAAAAACTGCGTGTCAACATATCATGTACCGTAGGCTATTTAAGATGTTATCTTGTTTTGATCCAGGAGCTATTTGGTCACAGTGGTTCAGGCTTGCTCAGTTTATTGGTAGTAAAACATCCCAACAAGTGAAGAGCTATATGAGAACTCAGCACAACAGCCTGTTAGAGAAGGCAAACTTGTCCTTCTCCATTGACTCAGGACATTGCGAGTCAGAATCTTATAGCTTCAGTGAGCTCATCAATGACATAGAGATACCTGCATCAATGGAAGAGGTTTGTAGATTTGCCTTCAATTTTAATCACGGAAAAAACACATTTCATTGATTCCGATCTTGATTCTACAAATCTGACACCTTAGCTCAGTCAGTAGCATGTCTGTTGACTTAGCTAAGGGTCCCGAGTTCAATTCCCAGCATGGCCGAAAAATTAATCATTGGTGAAATGTGAGTTTACCCTTTCACAGTGATGAATTAGCGGTCAGGGACTGGATGTTGTGCTCGTGTTAGTTAGATTTTAAGTGTATGACATGACAGATTGAATGCCAGTAGTGGAAAATATATTATTTTAATAAAAAAACTGACCCAAGCCACAGGCTGGAAACGGTAATGTATGTAAAAGTGAAACTTGTACAACTAATTATATTGAGCAACATTCCAAAGTTGAAATTAATGTTAATGTGAAATAATCTTTGTAAATTGCCAATCAAGCCTACACTTGAGTGAGTGTTTGTCTTGATCACTGACAAAGTGCCTATAACAGGAAATGTTTCGCATGTTGGTGTTTGAATTTCAGATTTAGTGGAAATTTATCAGTGTGAAATTTATAATGTGTAGCTAACCAGACACAAAACAAACAAGGTGTGTTAAATGTCAAGAAGAAACAAAAACAAAATTAACCCCTCAACTTTGTAACTAACCATGACATTCTGTTTTTGACAAATTCTAGGGAAGGGCTGCCTAACCTTTATGATATAATATAATTATTACCTTTATATTATAAATTATATAGATTTAATTAGTAGGCCTAGATATCTTATTGTTGTTTTAAGAATTTTTGCAATAAGAAAAAAAAAGAGAAACAAATAGCCTAACATTTTCTTGGGACTTTATTACGAAATTAAAATAATTATTAACTTTGTGTATTCATGTTTTATTGACATCATAATTAAACTCAGGCTCACTTTCCTTTCATCTTATTAGTGTTAGTTCTTAGTAACCATCTGATCAATTAAATTTGACATACCTAAAGCTAATTTTGTGAACATCTCATTTTACTGTTTGGGTTGAATCACAGTGAAATGACCAAAAACTGAGTCTACTTTTATTTCCACATTTTTTCCTTTTTCCATGAAGGGCTTTCTTCAATTCTCATTTGATTAGTTTATCTTATAAATGCACACGAATATTGAATTTTACAAGCAGATTTGTACAACTTTCACTGTACCGAGAATGTTGATCGACTGTAAATCTAATCAACTGGTCTTGGTTTGAACAGCTGAGTGTGTATTTTATTTCAGGGATTATAAATTTTTTTTTTCCAAAGTCACAGACTAGCCCAGCCCCTGCCTGGTAGAGAAATCTCCTGTCAACAGATCACACTTCTCCTTGTTTGATCAACTGATTCACTTGCAGCATTATTTGGTAGCCAAACTGACCACCACCATGATTGAGACTGTTGAGCTTTGGACACTGACCAACATTTTAATGACTAATTTGAATGTGGTTTGATTAAAATTCAGTCTTTAACTTGTGCAAAACTTGGGAGGTTAGGAATGATTTGGGAGTTCGCTATAAGTTAGGCTTTCAGACAGGGGAGACAAAACTTTTCAGACCAGTGTGCCACTTAAGTACTAGCTGAATGTCTTGGACAATTCTAATTTAATTAAGTTAAAGTAAATACATTGAAAGTAACATCTTCAAGGGGGAGGGGGGGGGGGGGTAATAAAGATACAAATTGATGTAAATTTTAAAATAAAAAACTTAGATAATCTTTACAATATTAGTTTTGAACATGTATTTTGAAAGCTAAGATATTTATGTTTGGTTTATATTTAGTTTTCAACAGTCTACAAGACATTACTAACTGATTATTAACCATCGACTTCAATAAGTTCTAAGTTCACTATGACAAGACATTGAATGACATTGCTTTCAAAACATTATCATTTTAAAAATCATACCACTTTGGGAAAAGTTTTATTTAGTGTTTATTATTTTTCATGTTGGCGTGCCACCCATTAGCATTCATGTCATAGATTTGCCATTCCTGGGTTAGGCACTAATAATATCACTTGTACAGAGCAAATGTAGATACTTTAAAAAAACAAATAATTTACAGTAAAACCATATGATTTATTACTCTCTTTAAACAAATTATGCTTTTAACTATTTCACTTTTTCAAAGCTCTTTTCACTATTTGATTAGAATTTAATTGTTTCCAAAAACATTCAATCAACACTTCCTATGAATTTAATTAGAATTTAATTGTTCCCAAAAACATTCAATCAACACTTCCTATGAATTTAATTATATCTGGACCTTATGTTAGTTTTTTATCTCTTTGTATCTCAACTGACTTACAGGTGATAGCTGTTGTGAGCACAGCCCAAACAACAATTCCAGTTGTGTCATCAAAGAAAATCACTACTTCTTATGTAAATGCTGACACCACTGACTTTAGAAGTGTAGATGGAAGTTATGAACCTGATGATTATGAACAACAAAGGTAATATTATATATATGTCCTATTGAGATAGTTAATATTGATACCATGATATGAGAATCAAATACAGTAAAACTTGTGTGTCCGTGATGGACGCCAATTAAAACGTTTGTGTCCGCGATGGACGCCAATTAAAACGTTGTGTCCGCGATGGACGCCAATTAAAACGTGTGTCCGCGATGGACGCCAATTAAAACGTTGTGTGTCCGCGATGGACGCCAATTAAAACGTTGTGTGTCCGCGATGGACGCCAATTAAAACGTTGTGTGTCCTCGATGGACGCCAATTAAAACGTTTTGTGTCCTCGATGGACGCCAATTAAAACGTTTTGTGTCCTCGATGGACGCCAATTAAAACGTTGTGTCCGCGATGGACACCAATTAAAACGTTTTGTGTCCGCGATGGACGCCAATTAAAACGTTTTGTGTCCGCGATGGACGCCAGTTAAAACGTTGTGTGCCCGCGATGGACGCCAGTTAAAACGTTGTGTGTCCGCGATGGACGCCAGTTAAAACGTTGTGTGTCCGCGATGGACGCCAGTTAAAACGTTGTGTGTCCGGGTTGGATGCCAGTTAAAACGTTGTGTGTTCGCGATGGATGCCAATTAAAACGTTATGTGTTCGCGATGGATGCCAATTAAAAAGTTATGTGTTCGCGATGGATGCCAATTAAAAATGCTTCAGATTGAAGTGCTACAGATTGTAATCGTGATATTGCCCTGTTGTTTGAGCACTATCTATAACGATATTGGGTTTTACGATGATGATGATGATGATGACGACGACAACGGTGGCGGCGACGAGAGCATGCATTGCAGCGCACTTGCTCGCAGTATGTAATATGATTATTTCTGATATTTAAGCGTATTAAGTAAACAAGACTTTTGTTGATGCACACGATTTATTTGAATGATTGCACCTTCGCTACTGTTTTATAGACTATATATGTAATCCAAGCTCTAGAACTAGAGGGATTCAATACAATTAAATAAATTAACATTACAAAACCTTTAGACTAATAGGAGTGCGCAGTGTAACTAACATTATGTTTTGAGCCCAAGATTAACAGGGTATACAACCCATCTCCAACACACGCCACTCACTCCTAGAAGCGTGAAAAAACACTGTCCAACTTCAAAGATCAAATTATGTTTCATATGACGAAGTCGGAGACTAAGTTAAAAGGACTGGGAAATTACACATAACTAAAACCTAGGGATAAATGGCGCAACTAGAATAGTAAACAGTCTTAAAGAAAACTTTGATTTTATTTCAGCCAAAATCTTATTCGAGAACAATACCCTTCTTTTAACAAACCTTAGAAAATTTCGTATAGATACAATATCAGCAAAAGCTAAAGTGCAACAATAACACTATGTTCTTCACAAAAAAATATTTATGAACATACGTTAATTAGATTTAACTGCATGGGCTTATTAAAATGGCGTATGACAACATCTAACATATTTCAGTGCTAGTGGTGAAAAAGTAATACAAAATTTTAGCTAACAACTTTAAAGTTGTGTAGTTACACAACAAACGACTAGTCTAATTGTCTAACTTCAAGATTATTAACCAACTCTGTCAACATTTGATTGACATTGAAACATAACTCATAAGTTAGATAAATAACGTTAACTAGATAGGAGTAGCTATCAACGTAATGCCTAATTATATTAACCATTTAAAAAGATTATGTCCTAATGTTAGAACTACCTTTCCCTATAAATATTACTCCATTTTGCATTGCAACACACTTTCCACATTAACTAAATATCTTTATTTTGAAACGCATAAGTTAACTAACAATAAATTATTTATTTTGAAACGCATAAGTTAACTAACAATAAATTATTTATTTTGAAACGCATAAGTTAATTAACAATTGGAAAAATTCAGACCTAACTTTTAGAAAAACTTCCCCACATTACTTTCTTTTAACCAAAGTCATATTTTACTACAATCCTTTTGCATAATTAAAAAAGTTACTCTATATTCAGTAAAAGAACGAAGATTCTATAAGATATCAACAACAATATTTATACGTAAAAATGACCAAAAAAATTTTAGAAAAGTTACAATATATATTAATTTACGCCAAACATAATTTCTCCTTACATTGTATAGGTATGTCCTCGAAGCCTACGCTTCGTTCTAGTGTCCGAGCCTAATCCAAGAGTGGTCTCATTCTTGACGGACGGTCTTTTATATGGAGCACAACTCATCGAACACTCGAGACGGGGTTACACAAGGGTGGGGATCACTGAGTTCAAACACACGGTTAGAGGGGATGTGCGCGGAACTGGACGCGTCTAGAGTCTTCTGGCGGTTTCTATCTTCTTCTACACGTCCATGTTGTTATTGAGACTGATGGCGGTGTCTAGTGGCATGATCCGCAACTAGCCATGGAGCTCTCAGATGTTTGGGTATGGTTGTTGCGTGCTGACATGTGTTCTTCCCGCTGCCTAGTCTGGTTCGGTGAAATTGGGTAAGTGATGTTTTGATTGACTAGCCCAACTTTGGTTAACTTGTGGCAATAATTGCTACATATAAAATAACAGTTTTTTGTTTAATTCACAGATTGTTTTTCTGTGATTTTTCACTCTAATATATTTAATGTACTCTGTGGATTTAAATTACTGGCACTGTGTATATTCATATGCACAAGCAACTTATAGATGACCTACCCCTTGCCTCTTGTAGCCTTCTCATATATTAAAAAACCCATGGATGATGTGTACTTTTCTTAGAGAATCTGTATATAAAATATACTCTTAATATTTCATCCATGTAGAGTCACACGTTTTTCAGAAGTAATTTCAATATATTGCACCACACACTTTTTTTTTCTTTAAAAGATCAACTCATTTGCATTAGAAAGATCTTGTGACGCTGGCCCTCTTTACCCAATAGGAAGCCAGCCTTCACAACACATGCTGCCAGAAATCTTTCTATTAGTTGGTTTTGACACTGGAGACAAGGGGTCCAAGAGGCAAGGGGTAGGTCATATATAAGCCACTTGTGCGTATGAATACATACAGTGCCAGTAATTTAAATCCACAGAGTACATTAAATATATTAGAGAGAAAAATTACAGAAAAATAATCTGTGAATTTAACAAAAAAAAACCATTTTATATATTATATATAACACAGTACCAAAGGTGTAATCATTCAAATAAATCGTGTGCAACATCAAAAGTCTTGGTTACTTAATAAGATTAAATATCAGAAATAATCATATTACATACCGCGAGCAAAAAGGCATGCTCGCGTCATCATCATCATTGTAAAACCCAATATTGTTATAGATAGTGCTCAAACAACAGGGCAATATCAGGATTACACTCCGCATCACTTTAATTGGTGCAAATAGTGGGGAAAACAATCTGTAGCACTTTAATTGGCGCCCATTGCGGATGCATAGCACCTTAATTTGCATCCATTATTGACGCATAACGTTTTAACAGGGCGAGATGATATGGAGACCTAATAAGGATGGAAAAGAAAGAATCTCAAGGAGAATGACAGAGGGAAAGTTCATAGGGAAAATACTACAAGGCAGCCGAAGGAAGAGATAGAAGGAGCAGATAACAGCAATGGGAATGAGAGGAAAAGAATGGTGGAAGAACAAAGCAAGATGGAGGCAGAAACAATTCATAATGCTGACACATGACCTTTAGTTTAACACTTTAACACACTGAAACACTAACCACGGACCTTTCTTGTTTGTCCTCTGCCCGAGATCATTCCTCGCTATTTATTTTAAGGCACATTTCTTATGTTAATTTGTTATAAAGTTTTATCTAATCCTAGAGATATCGACAGCTGAAATAGTTATTTCTGGCTTTATTTTGCACAGTAGCACAAGTACATTTTATAAATTGAAATAGTCTTGTGATTATTTTATTTATTTAGGATGGAGCTTATGCAATCTATACTTATAAAATAACATGTCCTGACTGACTGACTGACTGACTAATTCATCATCGCCGAGCGCAAACTATCAAGGCTACAAGCATGAAATTCGGACTGTATATTCATTTTGTTATGTAGGCACCCACTAAGAAAGGATTTTAGAAAATTCCACCCCAAAGGGGTCAAAATAGGGGATGATAATATGTATGATAATATGTATGAAAGTCCTTCATTTTGAAAGTTACATACACAAAATTTTGTATTTCGGTTATTGACGTAAAACAAATAAATACGTGTTTCAGGAATTTTGGAAATTTTATTTAATAAGGGATGAAAAAGGGGGTGAAAGTTTGTATCAGACTTGCATTATTTTTGATCTGAGGACAAGTTGTGGTCATCAACGTAACGTAATATTTTAAATTAATCTGTAAATACATATGTATATTTTCGTATTTGTATATAATCAACTTCCACGCGAGCAAAGCCGCGGGCAACAGCTATCTAGTTAAATATATAATTACAATCTTAGATCAGACTATCTGTAGTTGACTTTAATATCTAGGATAAATAGATAGGCTTAACTATATGTAAAAAGGTAAAAGATTAAATATATTTATAAAGAGCATTGTGGTCAAATGTTCTTAAAACAAAAGCTGGTGAATTGTTGGATACTAAATTAAAGGTAATGGAAATAAAATATTTGGGTGTTATATTCAAAAACAATATTATTCTGGTCTTGGATAGAAGACACACGTTTACTTTCTCAGGGGGCATTCAACTTAAATGTATAGTGAGAAATTTAAAGAGAGAAAACTGGAAAGTGTAAAAATTACTTTAATTACTAATGTCAGTTCCATTGTTTAGTATGGGTGCTTGTGTTTGAAGAAGAGGAAAGGGGATCATACTGAAAGAATGTGCA
Source organism: Timema cristinae (assembly GCA_039000515.1). Taxonomy (NCBI): domain Eukaryota; kingdom Metazoa; phylum Arthropoda; class Insecta; order Phasmatodea; family Timematidae; genus Timema; species Timema cristinae. The sequence goes on along the minus strand of JBCFYV010000935.1, from coordinate 35,971,531 downwards.
AGATTTGCTGAAGATCCAAAGGCTGGTTGTAAAGAGAATACTAGAGAGATCGAAGGGAAGTATATAGGGGATGAAAAGGAAAATGACCCGCCTCGGTGGCATAGTTAGCTAACACGCTAGTTTTGTGTTAAGCTAGAGGGGGTGGTTTTTCCCAAATGGTTTTTCCACTCTTTCTCTACCCCCATGCAAATGCGGGTTCACTTCCTCTAAATTCAACCTTCCCAATTCCTAACCCAATAGTGTAATTAGTACTTAAGCATATAACCTGAACGGATAGTAAGACGCTATGCTAAATAAAAATAATAGGAAAATTGAATTGGTAGGGTTGGGGGGGGGGGGGGTTACATCTCTACTGGTGTGGCGGATTTGTAACCAACTTCAGAGGTTGGAACAACTATGCAGGTGCAGTCACATTGTCCCGATGATATGGTGCCGGTAGAGGTCTTAAACCTAACTTAAGCCTAATTAACCAGACCATGGGGACTATATAAACCATTCCCCATCGAGAAAAAATATTTATGGCATTATCGGAAATGGAACCTAGAACCTCTATAAGCCAAGAACACTGACCACTAGACCACAAGGCTTTCCGGGGTGAGGAAATCCACCAGAATGATTTTGGTAAAATTATTTACTTCTGTAATTTTATGATACACGTAAACACATGTCCAAGCTTAGTAGAATTTTGTTGAGTTCCACATTTTATTTATTAGAAAAGTGGTTTATCATAAATAAAATCTCTAAAATTGATTTTTGCCAAATATTGTTTTTAAACTGAATTAATTTTACTTACTCTACGGCATTAGAAACTCAAAAGCATATTACCACACTTTCAAAAGTACGACAGTATTCCTATCTTGACCTAGTTCTTCTATCCAGTCCACCTCATTTATCTCAGGTCCATTCTAATGTTATCCTCCCATCTGCGTCTTGGTCTTCCCAATTGGGTTTGCCAGTCAGTGCCCTGAACAAGGCTATAGAATCTTCCATTTGGGCTGCATGTCCTGCCCACCGTAATCTATGAGACTTGAATATACAAACAATGTTACAGTAATTTCAATTTCAGAGTCAAGTCTGAGACTCAACTCTAAATTTTACCTATGGATTATTTATTAATGATGGAACCTTAAAATACTTAGTTTCTTGAGGGCATTCAAGAGTCGAAGATTTGATAAAATATTGAATCCAAGATTATTATTTTCAAATTTGGAGAAATTATTTGTTTTAGAGCTTTTATACTGCCTAATGGTGTTTTAGTTCAACATATTTATATGACAAACTTAACTACCAAACCCCACACCATCCATTAGGATACATTTTAACTGAATATATGATTGCTATAATTTAGAGGTGTGCGATCTTCAAAACTTCCACTTGGCTTCGAAAAAAATATCAGCTTCGACTTTGCTTTGAAGAAAATTCCAACTTGACAATTATTATTATTATTATTATTATTATTATTATTATTATATTATTATATATTATGAAGGTTTTCTAAGATTAAGCTCTAGTGGCCAGATATATATATATATTATCACTAGACCACAAAGACGTCAGTTCATATATATCCAGGTCATGGACTCCATCCTCGACACTTCAAATTTTTCTGTGAACCAGTGGTCTGTAACAGGGTCAACTCAACCTCATGGAGACAAATGACTAGTTTGAATAAATAAGTAAGGCTCCATTCTAGAAACTAAATTAATGGCCAGAGGGCTTGTTGTGTATGACCACATGACATCCTCTATCCGCAAATGGTAGCACTATCATAACTTAATCGGCGGCAGTTGCTCAGTCGGTATAAGTGGATCGAGGGCTTACGCCATAGAGTACTTTTTTATGTATAGGAACCAAGGTTGATTGTTATAGTTCTAGGGTGAAGAAGAAAGGATTGCGTCGCCGTGAGGTGGTGAAGAAAGTTTTAGCAACAAAACCTAAGAGACCACGCGGACGCCCCTGTGGTAAGAGTAACAGTGGACACTCCACAACATCAGCTCGTTGGTATATAAATAAAATGGCTGAAAGTAGTGAGGAAGAATCTCTAACAATGGCAGGCTGTAAAAAGGGTGTCTTGCTATCCACGGGAGAAGAAGTGGTAAGATATTAAACTAACAAAGTTTGAATTGTATCTATATCATTATTCTAGCATCTAGCTCACCATGCTCTGTAATATTTTTAGTCTTAAATTATTTTATCTATCATAATTTAAATTATTTATGAGAGCATGAAAACATGCAACCTAACCTCCTAGTCAAAAAAATGAAAAAACAGGGGGAAAATGAAATTTGTAAAGAATGACATGAAATATAAAATAAATGATTTACATAAAGGATAAACATAGGAATTGAATAAAGAAGGGATGTATATATTTTATAAATTACATAAAATTTACTTATAGAAGAGAATACAGGAATGAATAGGAACAAACATAAAAGTAACAAAAACCACACTATTAGAAGTTTATTATTGCGTTTCACATCCCTAATAAAGATTTCAGATAGAATCAATACTTATCAAGTCAAGGAATTGAGCACTAACAATCAATTTCCTTAGCTTCTTTTGAATCACACAAATTTCAACAATTCATATTTTATTTTATTTCAGGTAGCTTTAAAAGTTTGTGCTGTTTGGTTATGAATTTAAACTATTTAACAGCTGAGCCCTGTGTTTGATGACAAAATATGGTTTTATATAATTTTCAAAAGTAATCATTTGTAAATATCCTTAGGTAACTAAATAACTCTCAATTGTTTTGTTTTATTTTCTTTAAAAGTTAAAATGTTATGATTTTCTTAGATGTATTTTGAAATTTATAATCAGGGTCTAGTGTGCCTCTAAATCTTATTCTCTATTTAACACTCAGTTCTAATATTCATACATTTTTCATGCTATTTTAAACACACGACAAAAATTATTAATTGCTAAATTAGTCTTACCCACTTCGGTGGCCACATAGTCTAAGGCATAATGATTGGCTGGCTAGATCATGTGAAGCTCTTCAATCAATGTTCACTTAAAGTAAAAGACCTCCCAGGACATCTCTTACGTTAAGTTAACTGCATCGTGATCGCTTCCATTTAAACAGACGAAGAGATCCTTTACGTTAAATTAACTTCAAGTAAACGTTAAGTTGATTGTGATCCTGGCATAATGGGGAATCGAGGTTCGAATCTTGTTCGTGTGTACTAATGGTGGTTTTTCCAAGTGGTTTTCCACTCTCCCTCCATGCAAATGTAAGTACACTTCCTCTAAATTAAACCTTACTTACCCTGAACACATTAGCATGATTATTACACAAACATATAACCTGGACAGGAAGTAAGAGGCAGTGCTAAAAATAATCTTTATTGTTTTCAATATTTTTCCCTCAGCTTGTTGCCTTTGTCTAACTTGCAAATCTAAACAATTACATTTTGTTCGGTGCTTTCAATGCATAAAACCATTTAGGCAATACATTTTTACCAAACTGTTTTTAAATACATTTTACCCTTTGATTACATGCATTTTCTAGGAGGCTGTGAGCTCAAATATTTTCATTCTAAGTTGAGCTCAGTTTAGAATGCTCCCCCATGTCTTGCTGAGCTTGCTTTCAATAAACTTTTTTCATAACATGAAAGGATAGTTTAGATAGAAACAAATACACTACTCTCTATCTAGGCCTAACCTAACTCTCCTTTCATGTTGGCTTCCTTCAATATCAATTACTTTCCATTATTGTACAGTGTTTCTACACTGTATTATTAATTACTATACAGTTCCAAGTCATTAGGCACTAGTTCATTTTATTAATAAAAGTTTAATAAGAAACTGACCCAGGCCACAGTCTGGAATCAGTAACGGATGCATTTAAATAAAAATAAAATAATTATAAACATTTAAAAAAATTAATTTTTAAAATGAAAATCACAATCATACATTTGAAAATAAAATAAAACATGATTTTTAAATAACATTAGCATTAATATTCTTACAAAATATCATTCCACCACAGCACATTTTATAAACAATATCCACACTATTAAAAGTATAACCAAACAGAATCTAGAACCAGCTTAATACAACAAGCTTGAATTTTACGAACATAAGGATGTCAAATTCAGACCCAAGCTTTTTTTAAAGGTCAGTAAATAAGTTAATAATTAAAGTAATCACAGACCTCTACTATTTTCTCATATTGTCTGTTTATTTACTTACCTGCCTCGGTGGCGTAGTTGACTAACGTGCTAGTTTCGTGTTGAACCAGACTGCCGAGGATGGGGAGCTTGAGGTTCAAATCTTGTTCAGGTGAACTGGGGGTGGTTTCCCAAAATGGTTTTCCATTCTCCCTCCATGCAAATGTGGGTTCACTGCCTCTAAATTCAACCTTACCGATTACTAATCCATTAGCGTATGTAGTACTTAAGCGTATAACTTGAACAAGTTGTAAGACGCGCTAAATAAATATTTATTTTCTTCCAATTCTCAAATGTATTTCTTACAAATTTTCTTGAATATATTTTGTTTGTTTGGCCTCTAAATGTTTTGAGTAATGTTCTTTAAAACAATTACATCAATTTAATTTAAACTCACACAACCATTATATTTTCATTTTAGGTGAGAATCCAGAAAGAGAGTACATCAGATTTGGATGAAGATGAAGAAATTGAGATTGATGACACAGATGAAAATTATGCTTTCATTAAGGAAGAGCTTTGTTTAACATCTATCCAACCTTTAAAAGCAGAAGTAGATTCAGTCACAGACACTTACAAGACATTGGAAAATATTCCTAGCTGTGACATAGTGAACGGTGATGATTCCAAATATAGTAGTTATAGTAATATCAAATTTGAACATACTGTAAAGGAGGAAATTGAAACGGAAAATTTAATCGTGCCTTATAGCCACTCGGTTAGCTGCACTAATGACACAAAAGAAGAGGATGAATTTGAGAGTAAGGTATTTGACACAAACTCAATTATGTGCAGTCAAAGTGATACAGTTAACCCATTCAACTTACCAGTGCCAACAGAAGAACATTTAATTGATCCAGGTACAATATCCGAGGAAGAAAGATGTATACATTCAGAGTTTTTTGAAGGAAGGCCAGCAAAGACACCCAAACGTTACTTGAAGGTAGGTGATATAAATAAGACTTAAATTTTATAGTGAATAATATTTAATGTTTAACAATTTGTTTCAATTCTATTCATTTTATGAGACCTGCACTTATCACTGGTCTCATTATTCCAACTTTTCAAAATTATCAAATTCAAGGTCAAAATGCATTACAATATTCTAATAACACGCTCCATTGGCCGAATGGTCTAAGACATCATTTTCATGTTAAACCAGCCCGCTGATGACGGGGAGATTGAAGTCCGAATCTTGGTTGGGTCTACTGGGGGTGGTTTTTCCTAAATGGTTTCCCCTCTTGCCTTCCACATGATTGCAGGTATCGGTATGCTACTTCTAAAATACTTTCTTCCTCATCCTTAACCCATTAGAGTAATTGTCATATATGTGTACAACCTAACGTGATGATAAAAACAACCATTAAAATAACTCCACAGACACAGCACTAGTTAAAAAGCTGAATGGCAGAGTCAGTGTCTAATAGATTGAAATATTGACTACCAGATAGCTCAAAACATTTATACCGATGTTAGCAAGACTATGGGTTGTATGAAAGTCAAGGACTGACTAATTGATATTTTTGCACAATAAGTCATCGAAACAACCTTTGGACATGTCTGTTTTCAAAATTTTTTGCTTTAATTTTCAACCTATTTTCATCTGTCAATGATATTGAAGTGTTATTGAATTATTACTGCACCGCAATGGGCGCCAATTATGATGTTTTGGACGTCTCTCTCCGCATCGATCAATGAGTTATGGATCTGGTTCGTCGCGTTGGGTGTCGATTGAAGTTATACCGTTTAATTAGCTGATAATTGCCCCGTGGTTGAGCACTAATTAAAGCGGTCCGGTATTTTGATGTGGTGAGATAATTGGTATTTATAGCCCCGTGATCGAGCGCCAATTAAAGAGTTATTGGTGATTGGAATATTGTATAATTAATACACACTTATTATGTTGACATGTTTTTATTTCTAAATCTCGTTTATTTCAAAGAAATGATCATGTTGTCGGCGAACTATTTACGCGACCTATAGTACGATCGTAGGGATCGCGGACAGGAGCTGAAGTCCCGAGTACTTCAAGGACTGGACCCTAGTGCTAGTGCCCTTACATTGCACCATTCTTTGTATATATCCATTACTCATGGAAGCTTCGAGAAGGTCGTGTTATAAAAAATTAAATACAAACAAAAACATCTCGGTTTTACTAGGAGCTTCGAGAGCCGGAAACTAACTCAAGTTACTTTTTAAAATCTCTATTCGAACTTTCCAGAAGAGGAAGTTATTATTTAAAAATCTTATATTATATTGTCAACTTGAGTTGACTGGTACACTCTGACATCACTTACAGTAGCGTGTACTTTCTTGGAAGAAAAAGTGCTTCAAGTGCCATGTAATAGATTATAATTTAAATGAAATAAGATACGATTATAAAATTAAGACGATATTATTGTCATTGCTCTCACATATTCTTTAGGGCAAATCAATAACATTACAATATTTAATTGTTTAAGATTCGCAACCACATCATAGAGTCCTGGTCTCAAAGCAAACCCATGTATGTCACCAAGACTTCTGTGAGGCTGGGTCTCAAAAACTGTGGAGATGTCAATTGCATTGGGCGTGTACATTCTTACCTAGAACAAATTGGTGCAATTAATTTTGGGTGTGGTGAGTTTCTCTTTTATGTTTGATTCAAACCTAAATTTTATGTATACTTATTATATTCAATCATCATTTCTTGTCGATTACCTCGGGTGCTTCTAATTTTTTGTAAATAATTTTTGTCATATTTTGGTATTTCATATAAAAATAATACAGTTTTGCATATTTGATTATAATTTGAACCTAATGCAAGTGTTAAAATCCAATTAACGAGATTTTTTTCACTTTATCGACATTAATATTAAATATATCTCAAATTAGTTGTTGAATAGGTTGGAGACTTCAGTTGTCACAACTTGTGAATGTGTGGAATGCCAGGCCAGGGGTGCAGAATATGTCCAAATGCGCAAACGAGGTTCGGGGCAAATTAAAGGAGTCCTGGGAAAATTTGGGGCAGAGAAAAGTCCAACAATTTTGTTGACGATTTTAGTTTATTCTGGTTCTGATATGGTAGTCTCATTTGTATTAAAAACAAAGGCAGGTAACATTCAACACCGAGATTATCAGTTTGTGCCATAGCGAGGTAGTGGAGGTTGTGTTGGTGTAAGCACAAAGAGTTGCGGTGTTTAAGGGCTAAGATAATGTGTCATAGGGTTCTAACTAAGAAGTCAGAGGTTGAGTTAAGGAGCAAAGGAAAAATCTAATAATTCAACCTGGCTAATGGCGTGATTGAATGATGAGTCATCAGTCACCTACCCTACTGCAGGTGTTTGGTATCTTTGGCAGGCAGGCGGTGGAGGGTAGGGAAGGGTGAGCGATATTTTGTTTTAGTTTGAATTCAGTCACAGCCTAATTACACGGCGATGTGCGCAAAGTTTATTTAAACTCCCTACATGCTTATTGTAATAATTGTGTGCCATGAAATTGTTGTTTTTAATGGACCTATTAAGGTTTATACATTGTAAAATAGATAAATGTTTATAAAAAATTAGATGGTTTAGTGAAACAAATGTTTATTATGTCGACTTTTAAGAGCAAACAAGACGTCAACTGTGCTTATTGTGAATGTTCTGGCAGATGTGATAAGCTCGGATATCATGTATCGAAAAATATCCCCAAGAAAACTCTAGACGTAAGGATCAAGGGAGTATTGCAAGTTTTTTAAAACATAAATTATGTAATCAGGAAGAAAATAATGAATTTTACAAACTATGTGGTAGGTAATAATCCTTATTCCCTTCAACCTCTATCATATATTCAATGTTTTATTTTGAGTGCTATGGTTTTCGGGGAATTTTTTTTATAAAATGTTATGTACTGGGGAAATCTTGGAGCTTTGCACACATTCTGCACCCCTGTGCCAGGCCTCCACTGTGGTTCGGATCTCATGTTAAACTGTAGGTCTCCATTTCATCTCACAATCACCTTACCATTACACATTAGCGTAAGTGCGTACAACCCGAATGAGTAGTTAGACGCGGTGCTAATACTAATGAAAATAAGTTTTCCTTAAAAAGTTTAATGTACCTCAAGAAAAAGCATAGTTTTCAAAATTATTATCGTTTCTTACTGTGAGTGAGATAGAGTATTTGAAAAGGAGCTTGTTATTATTGTATTAATTTTTATTAATTTTAATGGTGTTTAGACATGAACACATTTACTAGCATCAAAAATGCTATTAATTAGGGATGGGCCCTCGAATATCTCGTATCCTTAAGGAAATTTGAGATTTGAGAATATTTCTGATTTGGGAGTCAAATCGTTTTAAAAAAATCTCAATTTTTTAGGTGAATTTTTTAGAGCTCTAATACCATTTATTGGTGGTTCAGAACTAATTAAAATTGTAGAATGAACTCAACAACCAGGCCCCAGACCATTAATTTAACACCTAACTGAATATGAATGCTCTAATGAATGGATTATAGTAAAGAATGTAATGTTGTAATCTCAAAGCTTTACACAACATTAATCCCTAAACATGTCATTGATCCTGGGTGTCAAGGTTTGAAGCTAAGCCACTTTTAACAAAATGTTGTTTCCTTAGTTTTTTAAGCCTGGCATTTATATGTTTTTATAACATATGTCATTTTTTTTAGCTATTGAATATTTTTATTTTCTACCCTCTTTTGAGTACTTTGTTTACTCATGGTGTGTTGATGACTTTATCCTATTCAGAACAAGTGAGATACATTCGGCCTTTGTTCTTCTCGCCTAATTCTGTGACAGTGGTGAGTCACCCACCAGTTAAAGACAAGCCAAGCACGGTGCAGCTGATGGCAATAAAGCAAGCTCGCACTGAAGGCATGAGGCAGCGCAGGAAAAAAAACTTTCCAGTAAGATCACAAACACAAAGTGTATATAGTTGTCATTACTAGTCCATCAAAGAAATACATTAGTTCAGTTATATCAATTTTTATTTTGAAAATATTTTGACCCTGGGAATGTTGAAACTTCTAAATTGCCACAAATACATTGGGTCACTGTTTTTTTCACTTAGTTGAACTTACAAATTTAAAAATGTTGATAGAATTATATTTATATTAATCTAATTCTATCAACTTTTTTACATCCCTATTTCATTACTATTTTATTTAACTTAATATTTATATATATATAGTTAAATCAAATCTTCCTTTATTTTGACTTTTTTACAAATCTTCCTTTATTTTGTCATTTAGTATGCCTGAAAATGGTATTCAAATACCTAAAAAAACTCGAATTAAATTCAACAGCTGGTCTTTTACCAGCTTTGGCAACAAGGAACAAGGGATTACTTAGAAATTACATATCTCTTTACATCAAATCAAGAAAATAAATCTTAATTCTAAAAACTTTATTTATCATGATTAGCTATTCTTTCAATTTTATTCCTTGATCTTTACAACTATATTTGTATTTGTAGTTTTAAAACTTTTTATTAACATTTATTGTTTATAAAGTATTACATTTAAATGTACATGTAGCCAAATAGCTTCTGCTTTTGACATGCCTTAATGCTACACTTTAACTTGTGTAATGTGTACCAATAAAGATATATTTATTTCCATTATAATTCATCATTTATTGTTTAACTAAAAAGTTTGTATGGATACAATTCAATTTTTTTTACATATTATGTTGATCTTTTTACTTTTATATTCTTAAAATTTTCTCACTAGTCAATTTTTATTGTATATTTGGTCTAATGTTTGTTTAAATTTCTGCTGTAATTGTGTGTTGAAATGGTTTTATATAACATTCTATATTTCAATTTTTTTTATAAGATCTTAACTCTAGTAAAAATTTTATTAGACTTTAATCTATTTATGAATTGTTAATGACTTTTCATTGATTACATTAAAATATTATTAGTAAAACAGATTTCAATTCTTATTATTTGAATATCTTGATGTTTTATTTTGTAAGTAGTAATTATTAAAAGTCAGGCCATCAATTTTGTAATTAAGAACTTTTTAGTTTTTAGTCAATCTTAAAATCCATTTTTAGAATTCATTTATATTCATACAAAATATTCATGATTAAAAATACACAAGTTATTATAATAGATTGCATTAGTACTAGGTTTTCTGTTACCTTGCTCAAGACTCATTAGAAAAAAAAAAATCAAATTTTTTGATTTGGTAAATTTTAACTTGATTGAAACTATAAAATTGTGATCCCTTTCTGATAATCCACAAGCTTCTAATTTTTTATCAATTTTGTTTTTTAATGAATGGTAAGGATAAATTTAGATTAAAATTATAAATCTGAACAATAAATATAAGTCTAAGGTGGAAAATTATTTTTAATTTCTATCCCATCCCTTTCCTGCAGAAGATTGTTGTGTTATCTCCTACCCAAAAATTTCCCAAAGTTAAAACATCCTGCACAGGCCTGTTTTTTTAGAAATTTTTGTATGTTTATTTGAATACCATAACACAATTTTATATCAAAAATTAGATTTTCATAAATTATTTTTTTCATTTTGGGAAAGAATAATCTAATATAATTGCAGGTTACAAAAAAGCAGTGAATATAAAGTGAGTGAAATGCTGTGTTTCTATTGTGACTCTGGTAGTGACTTTGTTGTGTTGCAGGACTTTTGGGATCCACTGGATGGCGAGGGGGGCTACACCATCAAACACAGTGCAGATGGTCGCGTGGTTGACACAATCATAGTTACAGAGGATAAGCCTAGGGTTGAGAAATTGCGGAGTCAGAAGGCAGAGCTCATCAAACTAATTTATTGCAATAAATTCTCTGATGATAAACCAGTGAGTATATTCCGTTCACAATAGGTTTTTACCTGGATGACAGTTTGAAAATCATATTTTTAGGTTTTGGGTTGCCAACACTTGTAAAAGATTACAGTTTTGTTATAAATGTAAAGATCTTTAATTACCTGTTATATATTACATGCTATTTCATTTAAAAAAATTTTTTTATCCAACTCGAAACAATATTTTAAACATAAATAAAAGTACTTATTTTTCGTTTTGGAACGTTACTGATTTTGTGTAATATAATGCACACATCAATATATTTTATTACAGGCATCGTATTTACTGGAAAAAGAGAAAATTGTTGTCATTTTTTTTACATACAATAAATGATTTTATGATTATTTTATCGTATTTTGAAATATTTAACTGAATAAAATATTTTCATCAACTGCGTGTCTGCATCATTGTAAAAAACTTGTTTACCGTTATGTTCAATCATATGGTTTAGATTTGTCAGTGGCCATTTTGAAGCTATGTTCGTTAGAAGTTTTTGTGAAAGTGGTGTTAATATTTTTTTAAGGGGAATAAAACTATAAATAAACTTTGTGTCCGACCTCAAATAAATATATAAATAATATTGGCCTAAATTACTGTGGTTAACTATCACATTAATATATTACCATCTCTGTTCATTACAGTCATCCAAAGTGATAGATGTCAGCTGTTGGCATAGTGATATATTAGGGATTACTTCTAGTAACATTTCGAGTTGTCATCCAGGTAAACTTAGCTTGTGAATGACTTATATGTGTTTTGTTGTTTTTATTATTATTATTAGCACCGCGTCTTACTACCCGTCCGGGTTATACGCATTTACGCAAATGTGTAATGGTAGGGTGATTGTGAGATGAAATGAAGGACCTACAGTTTAACGTGGAATCCGAACCACGGTGGCGACCTGGCATTCCACACATTCACAAGATGTCTTGTCAGAGGTGTAGGAAGGGTTTGGAAATCAGATAAATCTGTGCCGGGACCGAGGATCGAACCCCGGCCGCCAGCATAAAAGTCTGACACCGTACCCCTAGACCACCAGGTCACCCTTTGTTGTTTTTATAATTGTGAAATTTGATGCCTACAATTTTCTGGTTTTTAGACCTTTGCCCTTCTACCCTCTTTTCAATGTTTAATTTAATTTAAATATACATCTTGTGAATGTGGGGAATGCCAGGTCGCCACCGTGGTTCGGATTCCACGTTAAACTGTAGGTCCTTCATTTCATCTCACAATCACCCTACCATTACACATTAGCGTAATTGCGTATAACCTGAACGGGTAGTAAGACGCGGTGCTAATATAATAATAATAATAATAATAATAATTTAAATATAAATTAAATATAAAATATTTGAGTGTATAATTTTTTCCCTTTCAAAAGTTCTACAAGATTATAAACTTAAAATGTAATGTTCATTCTCATAACCGAAATCAATTAAGAGTTTTTATCCCTTTTCCCAACCCAATCCAAAATTATTTTTCACCTCTACTAATACATTTGACTATTTTGAAACTATATGATTTATTCCTTTCTGATCAAATTACCATAAGCTTCCAAAGTCATCATCAAATAACTTGTTAAATTATTTTTAATTGAAATAAATGTGAAGGCAAAGTTTGGACTCATTAGAAATCTTAAGATTTAGGAATATATAAAAGCCTGAATTAAAAAAATATATATATATTATTTTTTTTGCTTCAGCAGGAAAGTGCTTCTCACCCAAAAATTTCCCGAAGTCAAAATATTATTTCTACACATGCCTAATTTTTGTACACACACATGTCAAGTTGTGTGATCTGTTACAGCCACAGTTGATAGATTGTATCAATAACTATAAAATAATACTATTAACGCTGGTATAGTAAAATAATATCAATGTTTACAACAAAAATAAATTTGTATTTGATAACAGTTTTTTACTAGAATCCTACTATAGTTTTTATTGTTGCCATATTGGGGTACCTATAGCCAATAGTGGGGAACTGAAGGCATTGCCCCCAAATCCATCCTTGGCTGTATTAACGTTTTCCCCTCTGGAATAAATTTGCCTTCTATGAATTTATTTCCTCTCTGTATATGTATTTTAAGAGAAGTTACAGGAAAGGTGGATAGAAAACATATAAAAGGGAATGAACACAAAATGGCTTTTACTCTGAAAAAACACTGTTTACACTTTACATTGTTTTCTGTCCACCTTTCCTGTACCTTCTTCCAAACACATAAACAAAATACCTCAAAAAGTGAAAAGAGAAGTTCCTTAGAGAAATATATTTCACTCCTCTCTGATTCTCGAATATGAAGCTGAAAGATGTTTTTCATAAAGTTCCAAATAGCAGTGGTCTCAAACTTGCAGCCCGGCACTAACTGTTTTGTGCCCCCACATAAATGATTACAAAATAAAAATAAATTACCTTTTTTTTTCAAGTCAATTGTAATATGGTAAATATAATATAAACACATTAACAACACTTGCACAGGTACTTAAATTTAGTGGTATGTTCAACACACCTTTTACAAAATATTTTCATTTGAAACATTAGCTCAAAGTCTAACAGACGGAGGAACAGCGATTTTAAAAAATTGGTAAAATATGTTTTAAAAAATGTTTTGCCAGTAAATCCAAGAATTATGTTGTAATTTTATTCTACCTGGAATTGATTTTTTTTATTTACACTTTTTGTAATCATAATCTCTCTCTCCAGGCCCCCTTCTCAGTGGAGCTCCATGTGGAAGCACTACTAGTAATGGACCTGCATGCCCACGCTTTCCACTCTGAGGTTATTGGTCTGTTGGGGGGTAGATACTATGAAGAAGGTGCAGTACTGCGGATTACTCGCAGTCAGCCTTGTAAAAGCAACAGTAGTGGCGTACATTGTGACATGTGCCCAGGTAAAACTCATACATGTTGAAATGTTAACTACAATACAATTTTCATTGGAAGAACCTTATCTTACATCTAGGAAAGCTACTAAATCTAGTTTAATTTATTCATACATCAGATCACACTAATGCTGTTGTGTTTTTTGATAGATAATGTCAGTTTAATGCCTACGACGACTCTCCCAAAAGTAATGCAAAACTTATTTCATGCAAAAATTAAATAAAATACTAAATGGTTAATTGAAACCCTTCAATGTATCATCCTTTATGACTGATGATGGTGTCCCAATGTGTTCTGATTAGTTTTTGATGCTATTTAATTTACCATTCAAGCTTAGGTGTCTGATCCTTTGGGTTAAGACTTTACTCACTTCATCCAACAACAACAAACGTTGACCCCATATAAGTACTTCAAGTTTGGGGAACAAATCTAAATTGGGAGGACTATAGGCAGGGTGGGGAAGCTCGGTTCATTCGGATTTCTGTAAAACAGTCTTTACAGCTTAACTCGTATGGCCATGTGTTGTCATGCAATATCACCACACCAGCATCTAGCAATTGAGGCCTTCTTTTTCGAATTTGTATACACAATTTTTCATGTAGAAAGTTTGTATAATATTTGCTAGTCACTGTTCATCCAGTTGTCACCCAATAATTTGTAATAACACCTTCATAATCTTATGACATTATAATTATTTGTTTTACTTTTGGGTGCTGACATTTAGTGGAATGTAGGATGATTGATGCCTCCACTCAGGTGATTATGACTTCAGCTCTGGCTCAAAATCATGCATCCATATTTCATCATTAGCCACAATACGTTTGAGGAACACCTCGCCCTCTCATTGGTAGTGTGTGAGTAGCTGTGTCACAATTTATTTTCATGTTGCTCACTATTCAGGAGATGTGGAACTTAACATCATATGGCAGTCTTCCTCCAAAATTGTGATTATTGCCACTGAAGTGTTGTTTGTTTCGGCCTTCCCATGTGTTTATTGTCTTCAATGCTAGTTTGACCTACATGAAACCTTTAGGATTAATGTGAAATTGTGCTTTGTTTCACTTTGTCTCCACACGCTGCATACATTTCGGTTGGCGTATGACCGCTTAATGTTTCAATTTTAATAAAGGAGCTTTGATCCAAATTTGTGACTTATCTGAAGCCGACATTCTTATCCATTTTAAAATTGATATAATCAGACACGTTCTATCCCTAGCTTTGTTTTGTGCATACTAGTATGAAGAGGAAACTTCAAGCTACAAATCTGTGCGCAGAACGAAGCATTCCATTCTTTTGGTGTGGAACACAAGCACATTGTGCATTACTTTTGGGAAGTCAATAACACTTAATATAGTAAAATATTATAAATGTTGACCGTAAAAAAGTTTGTATTATCTAAAAGCCTTTTCCTATAAAAATTGTACTTTATTTTTTATAAGAAAACTTAACTTTACAGCAATCTACTGTGCATTTTTTAATCTATTTTATTATACTGTATTTGCAAATAAAGAAAAAATGGTGCCAAACGGTTGTATTAAATTAAATATTGAAAGGAGGATACAAGGACAAGGCCTACACATTTGCAAAAAACTGTAGGCCCCGGAGTTCACAATTTAAAAAAACCAACAAAAAAAACATAATTATTTAATTTTCAGGGTATATCAGTCCCCTTCTTCAGCAGAAAAGAGTAAAACACAGATTGGACTGTGGCAGAATGGCTTAGGGCCGGGTCTTATGACTACTGGATAAATATTGCTATTGGGAGGTTAAAGTTATCTATCAGATAAAAGTAATGTCACTTTAATGTTTTATGCATCTAAGAAACTGAATTTATCTTATCTGTAGGATAAATATATTTTTATTCCGAACACGAAAGGTTGGTACTGTTTTTACTAGTGCGTGCATGCATATAAGCCCTGCTGATAGCGCTACAACCTAGTGAGCGGTGAGAATACTCAACATTTGTTAAATAATGTTGTCTAAACGAGTGCGAGGAAACAGATGGCGTCACGTGGGCGCAGAAGCTAAGTTGTCTTACAAGTACTAATTTCAGTGTCTGCCAAAATGTGGGCAATAGTTGGGTATAACGTTAGCAAAATTTTATTTATTGTACTACATTTAAATAATTTGTTCTTATATAAATATAACTCTACAAATAGCCTTTCAGTTTATATAAAAGTAAATTAAATGTTTTAACTTTATATAGTTATAGCCCGGGCCTGTGCTTACCAAACACGTGAACCAAGATTTTAACCTAAACACAAATTCTGATTGTCGAAACCTCATTAAAAACAACGCATAAGTATGGCAACTACATTTTAACTTCCAGTTAAAAGTTATCAGGTACTTAAACCTCCTGATAAAAATGTGATAGTAAATACATTTTATCCTGCAGATAAATGCTATCTGGCAGTCATAAGACACACTTTTAACTTATCCACCAGATATCTATTTACCAGATTAATATTTATCCAGGAGTCATAAGACCGGCCCTTAAAGGTTGATCATGGTCATTTAGATACTGTTGCCTGTTTCTTGATTTTAAAAAAAAAGGCCTAGGCTTGGATTCTGCAGTTGCGTGCTCGCATTTGTGTCTTTATTCTTGGTAGATGGATATAATGTTGTATTTATACTTTATCAATTATTAAATTAAATTAGATTATCTATTAATATTGTTTACTTACATTCATTACTGGTTTCAGCTTATGGCCTGGGTCAGTTTTCTATTCAAGCCATACATATTTTTACTGTTGGCTTGTAAGACTTGTCGTAGCTATCACTGTTAAAGGATAAACTTACATTTCACCAAAGATACATTTTTCGACCATTCCGGGAATCAAACCCAGGACTCTTAGCTCAAGACACGCTACTGACTGAGCTAAGGTATTTTAATTAGTATATGAAAAAATTATTAAATGAGTTTTTAAGATTGACATTGTATTGTACACATTTGAACTAAGCTATTTATGTTCTACTAGCCATACAGGAATGAAGTCTCTCTACCCAAATATCAATTGAGCTCCTTATTTAAAGCTTAGCTCTAAGCTCAAAATTGGAATCTACCTTCTACTATAAGGAGAATAAATTTGAGCTAAGAATTATATGACAGAAGAGAACATATAAAAGGACAATGATTGACTTACAAAACAAAGCATGAAATATGATCAAGAAGTAAATAATTCTTGATAAAATATAATAATCGTAAGCCTGTTTCAATGTGGTTAAATGGTTGTTTAGTTTCCCAGACTGAAGCTAGTGAGAAGCTACATGCTGAAGACCTAGAAGTAGTAGGCTGGTATCACTCCCACCCCAAGTTCTTTCCCAACCCTTCAGTGCAAGATTTGGACACACAGAGCAACTTGCAGTCCTGGCTCTGCAAGTCTTCTGTTGCCTTTGTCAGCTTTATTCTCTCTCCATACTGTCCCACAAGCAAAACATTGGCATCAGAATACAGGTGAGTCTATCACATGCTTGGCTCAGAAAATATTAGTAAATAATTGGTTTGTTTTTAGAATGTTAATAAATGTCTCAAACATATTTACTTGTTCATATCAGATCCATCAAGGAATATGCATTCAAGACAGCCCCAAACCTCTACCATATATGTATTTTATAGAAGGCAGGGCTGTATGTGACAGTGAAAGCTTGTTTTTAAAAATGTGACTTTGTATTTTTTTAGTGTATATTCCAATATCACTTAGGTAAGTATGTATCTCTTAATTTAAACGATAAGAGATTATAAAAAATAATTGTTTCCATTGAGTTAATATTTCCATATATGTTTATAGGAGAAACAGGATAGGGAATTAATCTATCTGGGAAAGAGTGAGAGTACAGGAAGTACATGAGATAGTAGAGGAAGCGAAACTAAGATAGTTTGGGCATGTAATGAGGATGAAAATGTAGATAATACCAAAGAGAATGATAAAGATGAATTAACCCGCCTCGGTGGTGTAGTTAGCTAAAGCGCTCGTTTCGTATTGAGACAAACTCTCGAGGACGGGGAGATCGAGGTTTGAATCTCGGTCGGGGTAACGGGGGAGGGTCCTAAATGGTTTTCCACTCTCCCTCCACACAAATGTAGGTTCACTTCCTCTAAATTCAACCTTCACAATCCCTAACCCATTAGCATAAGAAGTACTTAAGCGTATAACCTGAATGGGTCGTAAGATGCAATGCTAAAAAAAATCAAGTATGTAAAGAAAAATACCTCAAGGGAAACCAACAAAGATATGGTAGGAGCTGACAAAAGGTGTGCAAATGAAAGGAGTAGAATAAAAGCAATTAAAGGAGGAATATATATTTTTTATTATATTATGCTTGAAAATATATTTTATTGCGCTTATTTGTTTAACTTTAAAGCACTAAGATCAATAATAAAATTTTTACTAAACTTTTTTGTAGTATTTAAACCTAATCTGATAAACAAGTAACTATCACATCTTGCAACTCAATTATTTCAGTTCTCACCACCACCACCACTACCACAACCACCACTTGTTTCTCAGGTGTGGTTAGTGAGTGCTCTCCATCTCATCATATCTTTGTACAGTTCACTCTTATGAGTAGTATCCCAATCTTATCCTCATTCTTTTACGTTTATTCTTCACTTGCTACAGTCATCGTATCCTTGGTCTTCCAACTAGTCTGTCCCATTTACATTTCAGAGAATTGTCTTGCCTTCCTTCTTTTGTTATTCGTTGTAGATGTCCATACCACTTTAGTCAAGCTTAACTTATTTAAAATCTACAAAGTCAAAGTTTTGAAGCCTCTCTTTCTCTCTTACACACACACTTGTTATTATAGTCTTCATATCTTTCTTAAATTGTTCCCCTGTGTCATCTGACTATTTGGGATTTGAACCCTCGTCCGCCGGAAAATGGGTAGTTACATTAATTCGATTAAATTGTTTTGCCCCACAGATGTATGATTGTGGAAAAGAATGAAGATGCTGGCTCCTTAGGAACACCATTTAGATTGAAGGTTGATGTGGTGTCGTATGGACTTTCTATCACTACTTTCATGAAGCAAATGGCACAAATTTTTAGTCTCAGTGAGAATAGTAACATGGGTGTTGTGGATTTCAGCTCATTGTATAGTTCAAATCTTAGTTATACTGACAAGGTAGGTAGAGCTAATTTTATTAATATTGTCGACACTTTTCATATTTGTTTACCAATCTCTTTCATGTGTGTGTGTTTGAGGATTTAGCAAATATTTTGAAAAATATAAATTAAAAACAAAACTAGTCATAATAATTTAATATCCAACAAAAATATTGGATTGGATGGGGAAATAGTGAACAAATTGATCAAATGAAAAAGATGCTGAACAATTATGTAATTAGATCTTAGTAGGTTTTCCTTAAAAAGTTAATTAGAATATATTCACATCATTATGTCACATTTCCTGCGATTGACTTTAACTGCAAGTATTAAGAAACCCTTTAAGTGGTATGCAAATCTTTGAAATTGAATAATAAAATAACATTGAAGTTTGGTTTAATAGTTATCTAATAAAAAAATATAGTGCACATTAAAATTTTGCTATGTTTATCTATCATCACTAATGATAAAATTACATCTATTTTATGAAATAGTGACTTCAAAGTTCTCAGTTTAGGATTATAATATTTTTTAAAATCTTGAATATTATAAGACTTGGGTTTTTATCGCTAATTTTGTTCAATAATGACCCAAATATAAATTATTTTCTATAAATTATTTTTAAATTATGTATATATAAAAAATTGGTTTCTCAGTTCCTACAAAGTCTTAGGGGGTATACAATAATGAGGCTAAGTAAACAAGAAGATAGTCAATTTGATTTGCTATCTACTTCTCTGCAATTTGTTCTGCAACTCATTCTTGCATGGGAGCCTTAATGGCTTTAGTTTCAATTCCATTATTTAGTTCTACTGATCATTTTCAACCTTTTTAATTTTAATTTTCCTTAGTGAGCTACTGGAAAACTTAATATTTAAAAACTTTGTTTTCAGTGTGTGGAAAGTGCCAAACATCACTTAAGTCAGTGTGACCCTTTAGTTGGGGAAACTTTACTTAAAAATGTTCTTCGAGCTGTCTCTAGTGCGTGCAAAACTTTATCAGTGTTGAAATAAAGTGTAAAAGTTGGTGTTGAGATAGCTCTTGAATGACTATGTTGGAAAGATTTGTTATCTTTGACAATGTTTGTCAATGTTTTACAGTGAAATTGAAAACAAGCTATACAGGAAGATCAAGTTACTGTGAAATTTGTAAGAACCAATGACTAAACATTTTGAAAAATATTTTTTTGTCAGTAATTAAAAGGCACTACCTTTTATTGTATGTACTTGCCTTTTCTTTAATTCAAGCAGTATTTTGTAATATTAATGATGCAAACTATAATATGGGAGAGAAATAATTGTTTAGTATGTTTGGAAAACGAACCTTGGGAATTAACTCTTTACTGTTTTACCAATTGAGCTATCCAGGTGCCTATCCATTATTTATTATGTACTCTTTTTTACTCTCTCAAGAGCCAAGGTAGTAATAGTAATAAACATTACTACAAGATGGCTTTGATATTTGACTGTGGGCAGTAAGGTATTGCACCTTAAAGATTTCTCCAATTACCTCTGTAAGTCTTGGTTGGTGTGAATCCTTATGGGGTTTAAGTTTCTTAATCTTTGTCTGAACCTTTGCGAACAGTGTGCCATATAAGGACTAATTGGATTTTGAACTAGTCTATTGTTCCACCTCCTATTTACCTTTTTTAATGAGTATATAAAAATTAAAACCTGTTGAATATTATGAAAAATAATGAATAAATAAAATGAAATTTAAAATATTTTAACAATGTTTAGATTTTAAAGAAGGAAAATTTATTAAATATTGTCATCAAAGTGAGTGTCTTAGACAGTATTAATTTCAAGTAAAAACATTGAAAGTAGCACTTTCATTGAAAAAATGACAAATTGATATACAAGTTAAAATCATAAACTTATAATCTATTAAACATTAATTTAAAATGTGTTTCATGTTGCTAACCAAGGTATTTAAGTTTGGTTTATAACTTGTTGTCTTCAACAGAACACAAGGTGACTTTCAGAATAAACCAAGACGATTTATAGCCATTGACTAGACAAAGTTCATTGTTTAAGAATCAAATAGCCAAAGCTATTATTTATGCTTTTAGTAAGGGTTACTCCATCTAGACATCTTATTCTGAAAATTGAAAAATGACACCTTGACACGAGAATCAAACCCAGGACCTTTGGCTTAGTACGCTAATTATCTACCACTGAGCTATCCAGGAATCGTCCAGAGTGTAATTTTACTAAGACCACTAGCTATCAGATAATGTGACCACCTTCGACTCAGAATAATATATCTAGATGGAGTAATCCTCACTAAAAGCATAAATAATAGCTTTGACTATTTGATTCTTAAATATGCAATCCCTTACAATTATAATAATTGTACAAGTGGCAGCATTAAGCCAACTACTGAGTCGAAGGTGGCTACATTATCTGATAGCTCGTACGTGGTCTTAGTTAAATTACACATTTGTAGCTGACAATTTCCACACATCCATCATAGACTCTGCCTTAAAATATGAGTGAAGAATGACAATGAGCACAGGTCGATTCCTGGATAGCTCAGTGGTTAGAGCATTGGCGTACTAAGCCAAAGATCCCGGTTTCGATTCTTGTGTCCAGGTGTCATTTTTCAATTTTTAGAATAAAGTTCATTGTGACATGACATTGCTTTTGAAATATTATTGACTTAAAAAAATTATACCACATTTAGAAAAGTTTTATTCATTGTTTATTTTTTTCATGTCAATATGCCCACCCAAATCATGTTCGTGTGCCACTGGGTGGCACACATGCCATAGATTTGGCATTCCTGACCTTGGGCATAGTTTTTAAAAACTATACATATATTATGAGACTGACATCTTAGACTTTGTGAACAACAGTTCTCTATGAATATCATATAGGCCTATATTAAATGTAATATTAATTTTCTATCTAACTTGATCACCAAGGAAAATTTGAACTTCAAATCTGAGAAGAAATTATAAAAGAGATTTTAACTTGAAATCCAAAGAGAAATCTTAAGACTATTGACGATAAGAACATGACATAATATTCTTAGTATGTTTTTAATGGAGGAAGTGAGGTATACTGTTTATGGAACTACTAGCATTATATTGTTTTTCATATCACTTGGTCTAGCAGTGGTCTGCAGAAACATTGGTGTTGGTATCAAGAGTTCGGCTTGTTTTAGGTTTGGTTTTGATGGTTTTTACAGAAATCCAGTATCCTCTCAACCATGAGGTTAGTGACAACACACTTGATGGACAGTGAGTCAGGTCATGTCCATGTAACCAACAAGAGAAAATACAACTTATATGTATCAAAACAAAGGGCCAAATTCACAGTCAAAACTTATTGCACCTTGATACCAAACTCAAGACGACACCTACCTAGACTTGAATGGACTAGGTCAGTTTCACATATGAAATGGGCCCATCCCATTCTGGTATCTAGCTGCGCTTGAGAGACACTAAGTCTGACTTTGAATTTACCCCAAAGTGTACACAATATAGATTACTAAATAAAGAAAGCACACTCATATAGACTGAACGTGTTAGTTTTTTGGGTAATACCTACATTATTTTCTTGGTACCAACCATGAAATGGTAATTTTAGTAGAAAAACTATATTTTAATAACTTCAAAAAGGCTTATATTTGTAGATACAGAAATTTTGCGAGATGTATTTTTACAAACTTTTACTTAGAACATTAAAAAAACTATCTACTATTTTAAGTTTATTGTAGCATTTTTGAATTCATAATACATTCATGAAATAAAACAAAATAGTTTTGCAATATTGATTATTTAAATACAAATCCATTTTGTTGATTTAAATGTGATTTAACAATTTTCCATTGAAATAAAAAAATACCTTTGCCTGGTAAATGTATTTCCTTCAACCTAAGTACATGGTAACACAAATGTTTGAACCAATTACTATAACAACATAATGTGACAAAAGGCAAATATTAAAAAATATCAAGAAGAAAACTAATTTATAATAAAGGAAATTGATAAAACTAAAAGAAAAAGGAAAAATAAACTACTAAAAAAAATTTGATGAAAAGCCCACCTAGGGAAAGAGAAAGATGTGGAAGAATCCAATGCACAAAAGTGACATCTTCTTCCTTCTTCTGTCTTCTATAGTAGAAGTAGTCACACACACATTTTAAAACAAATTAATAATAGTTCAAACACAAAGAAGAAGAGAGAGCAAATAACACAAACAATGGATTACTCCATTTTGAATTTTGAATTAAACTGTTAGAAACAACATCCATTGTTTGTGTTATTTTTACTCTCTTCTTTGATAAAGGCAACAATGCCGAAATATTATTATATTTGTGTTTAAAATGTGTGTGTGACTACTTCTACTATAGAAGACAGAAGAAAGGAAGAAGATGTCACCTTTTTGCATTGGATTCTTCCCACATCTTTCTTCTTTCCCTAGGTGGGCTTTCTTCATCAAAGTTATTCTTAGTAGTTTATTTTTCCTTTTTCTTTAGTTTTATCACTTTCCTTTATTATAAAATTATCTAGCCATTGGGCCACCTCATTTTTGAATCAAGAAGAAAACTAAACAATACCTAGGCAAACAAATTATATGTTTAACCTTCTATCTTTAGTTTGTTTGGAATTTACAAACTTTAGTCTTTTTTTTATTACCCTAAGGATAAACAAATTTCTTGCTTAGAGTTGGCTATTCTTTAATGAAAGAAAGTTGAGTGTTGAAAAATTCTTTGCAAGTTTTGCCTAGAA
Organism: Timema cristinae; assembly: GCA_039000515.1. Taxonomy (NCBI): domain Eukaryota; kingdom Metazoa; phylum Arthropoda; class Insecta; order Phasmatodea; family Timematidae; genus Timema; species Timema cristinae. Next base: position 35,947,822 of record JBCFYV010000935.1, on the reverse strand, counting down.
AAGCGAATTTTTTGACTGCAAAATATGAAAATGTCAGGTCAAAGCTAAAAATTGGTGGCAACTTTTTTTTTTGTTTGCGTACCAACAAATATTATTAACTTTGTACCCTCAAAGTTGTGTATGCATGATGTAATAAACAAAATAAATGGTACGGTGCACCACTCAAATTTTCTTTCCTTTATCTTAAAAATAGAACCATATACTAAAAACACATAAGAGTTGTGAAAGAAAATAATATAAATTGTTGTAGAAACACTCCACCAAAGAGCCTAGTTGAAATAATATACACTTGTGCAGAAACATTGAGGCAAGAGGAACATCTCTGTCCACCAAAGACCATAACAATCGAGTTCAATTTTCAAAAAGCTCCAAAGAATGCTAAGGCAATACTTGGAAACTATTGCTTTTATAAAAATATATTTCAAAAAAAAGTTTTTTTATTTTTAATAGTATCACAACTTTACAATGATAAGGTATTTCTTATCTCAAATAGTGGCAGAGTTATGATCAAAATTGGAAATTTCCGTTTATATAAAGTACCCTCAAAGTCATATTCTTAGAAAAACAAGAATTGCCATGTTTGTAATATTAAACAGTGCCTAGACACAAAATTTAATTAAAATTGATAGATCGTATTTTGAGAAAATAAATGTTTTCCTCTTTTTGCTCTTTAATAAACCACCCTTAATTCTAGGGTTGAACATCTAATTTTTTTTTTAAATCCCTCAGGGGGAATTTTATAAAAACTCTAGTAGAGGCCATGTTTTATCCCCATTGGTACAATGGTTTCAGAAGTTCATGATTTGTTTGACATTTATCAAAATCTTGAGATCAGATTTTTTTTTTAATCTTTACTAAAGTGACTAGACTATAGGCCGAAAACTGATGATGATCTAAATTTCGGGTGACCTGGTGGTCTAGGGGTAAGGTGTCAGACTTCTATGCTGGCGGCCGGGGTTCAATCCTCGGTCCCGGCAAAGATTTATCTGATTGACAAACCCTTCCTTCACCTCTGACAAGGCATCTTGTGAATGTGGGGAATGCCAGGCCTCCACCGTGGTTCGGATTCCACGTTAAACTGTAGGTCCTCCATTTCATCTCACAATCACCCTACCATTACACATTAGCGTAAGTGCGTATAACCCGAATGGGTAGTAAGACGCGGTGCTAATAATAATCTAAATTTCTTTATCATAGCAATGAAAGACTTATTTTGAAAGAAGAAATTTTCTTTAAAAACCCTAGATACTATCTACTAACAGCCGACTGATCAACTACGTCGGCACAGATTTATCTGATTACCAAACCCTTCCTACACCTCTGACAATACATCTTGTGAATGTGTGGAATGCCAGGCCGCCACCGTGGTTCGGATTCCACGTTAAACTCACTCATCTCACAATCACCCTACCATTACACATTAGCGTAAGTGCGTATAACCCGAACGGGTAGTAAGACGCGGTGCTAATAATAATAATAATAATCATCTACGTTTAGTATGGTATATTAAAAAAATAACCTGGATAGCTCATGGTGGTTCAAATCCTTGTTCATGATCAATTTTTTTTAAATTTTGCAAATTGTTATCAGATATTCTGAATGAACATTATTATATTTTTTATATCCACATTACGTATGTACACATTTTGGTCACTTTTGATCAAGAGAAAAGTCCTCGAGCGAAATAATTATTTGTTATTAATAACCTAAAGCTGTGTACACACCAGCAAAAGGAATGGCAAACCGTACATCGAAGCGAGCAAAGTACTGCAACATTTCCGTAATCCACCCAATGTCGGTGTTTCAATTAACTATCAAAGAGAGTTGTGCGAACTTGTTACAAGTCAGTATGGGTAAGCAAACATTTCATTGAACATATTATTTAATTTCATTGCAAGACTAAGTCATTAAAGACAGGTGGTTTGTTTAGTTTAATTTTTTCACCGAAAATGGAAGGGTTTGGAGACATAACTAAAGTATATTGAACTTTATGTAAGTAACATTGTTATTTAGGACCCTAGAAATAAAGATTAATTTAACAAGTTGATGAAGAATGACATGTGGAACAAAATAGCGACTGATTTGTTGGCACACACATCATGTGAAATATCTTGTATGAATGTGGCTTCTTTTAAAATCGTATTTCTTTTTGTGGTATTTGGTCCAATTAAATTCAGAGGTAAATCATAATAATCAAAATGCATTCTGGTAAAATTGTGAAAGTGTTTGTTTAGTTCTTGAGCTCGCAAGTCTTTTAATAAGCTAACCCCAGCAGACCCTGATAAAATATATTACACAATTGAGTTTGCCAACTCATATTTTTTTTCCTTTGCTTCTTCTGATTATAAATATATATGGCTGCCACTTCTTGTTGATATGATACATGTTGGACTTGAACAGTACTAGCTAGGAGAGTCTGAAAACCAGTGAACTGAACGCCCCCATCACCTGTCAGTGTTTGAAAAAGGTTTGAAGCACAGCTCGGTGAGCAGCTCGCTGTTTGGTTCGCCAATGTGTTTGTGGGTTAAGAGAATGATGTGTGTAAACTGGACTTTTTTAGAATTTTAAGAAATTTATGCTTATATTAAACTTTGTATACCCATGGTTTGGTTATTTTGGTTTATATAAATAAAGTTCTTCAAAACTTTTAAAATTGTTTGTACTTGGTACAATTTATTTGGGTTATAACACCAATATCATAATATACTAATGCTGTGAAATAGTTTACCAAAATTAGTTGGAATTTAGTGCTTTTTTTAATTGAAATTTTGCAAACCTTAGACCAGGCCTTGTGAACCTGAGGCACACTCTTAAAGTTTTTTTGTTTGTTTTTTGCTAGACCAAGTTTTTTTTTAAAACCCTTTTAAATCCATTACTATCACAGTTGTTAATTTTGCCTCTTATAAAGTTTAGCTATGTAATGTCTTAAACTCTCATATTTACTATCCAGAAACATCTCTAGGATCGATTTAATTTAAAAAAAAAAACTTTTCCCTGTAGTTATGCATTTATATATATATTTTTCTAATGGAGAAGATTTTAAAAAGTTGCTAGAGTTTTTTCCAATTTTTAAATACAAAATAGAAGAGCTACAATTCAGTGTGAACTATCAGTTTAGTCAACAATTTACAGGATTTTACAATGATCACTATAATAACCCTTTTCCACTAAATACCTTTTTGGGTTGTCAGAGCCTTAATCAACTATTATTTTATGAAGAATTAAACAGAAACCAATTTCAAGTTTAACCTCCTGAATAGTTATTACAAAATAATGAACCCTCATTTAATATAATTATGTATTCTCAAGGGGTCATCTTTAAATAGCATATTTTCTCTTAATCACTTAACTCACAAGGTTATGAATAAGAGAGGTTATCATAGAACTAAGGCCTGTTGAAAGGGTTATCAAAGTCAACCAATGTCTTGTTAAATCTTCTCACTACTACTGTAACAATTAAGATAGTTTTTATGTCAACTCACCACAATGAGAAATAGTGGGTTGAACTCTTTATCAAATAATGTGACGACAGTTTTTGCATTTAGGAGTAGTTAACAAACCATGCTATATGTTTGTGTGTATTGCAATGAGAAAGTATACTCTAGTTAGACAGTTTAAAAAGTTATTTGGAAAGGTCGGGTAAAGATTTAAAAGAATCTTATCTAATATTTGCTAATGGTGTACGAGGGTCACTTTCAAAATTTGAAGTGAAGCTTGACTACGGTGATATTCGTCCCTTTTTTTTTTGCCAAGTCCCGGCTGACTTTGTTAAAGTAAAAAATGCCATTTTTGTCCCATTTAAAAAAAATAAAAACTTTAAAATGTCATGTAATGTCAATCATAAAGTTATAGTTGTGAGGAGATTGGATGCACGGAATAAATCAAATATTTCTGTATCTGATCGATTGGTGCAAATATTTGCTGTAATGAGTGAAAAAGTTTATATTTTTAGGAATTTTTTTAATGTAGTAGAGTTTATTATTTGTTTGCCAGAAAGTACATCCATGGAAAGAATATCTTCTTTTATGAATAGCAAAGGGTCTAAGGTGTTAGGTAGATTTAGTGTCGAATCAATGAGAGCCATACTAATTGTAGAACAAAATTGTAACATGGAGTGTTATAAGTTTTCTGATATGATATTAAAATACCAACATTTGCTGTGCAAAGTAGATCCATCCGAAAAAAACTCATAGTATGAGCAGGATGGAATTCACTCCCCATCTACATCATCCACCTAAAAGTTTTGGTGTGGGTTCTGTGAAGATTGATTCACCATGTTAAGTTATAAAAACTATTTTTTTTTTTTAAACTTACTCCCCCCCCCCCAACATTCCCCCTTCTACACCCCGTCTCCTGTTTGTCTCAAGGAATTATGGTCAGTCTAAGCTTAACCCGAAAGTTAAGTTGAAGATAAGGTAATGTGTCAAACCACTACATTTAATCAAATTACATTAAGTGGATCTATGTAAAGAAAAAAAGGTTTAGAGAAAAAAACAAAGCCCACTATATTTTTTTTTGCATCATAATTTATCTATGCTTGTTATTTTTTATCACAGAGTCGTACTACTATTTGTTTGAGTTAAACACTTGTTTAGTACATACTAATTATGTTAATGTGTTAGGGATGAGAAAGGTTAAATTTAGTTGAAGTTGTACCCACATTTGCACTAATGAAGGATAAAAACTAGGGGAAAACCCTCCGTACACCAAAACAGGATTCAAACCCCAGTCTCTTGTCATTGGCAGTCCAGTGTATTAAGAGTGACAACTCAAGCAATTCAACTAACGAAACAGGTCCAATCGATGTTAAAATACTGATTGGTAGCTGTTCTAAAAAATATTTTGAAATGTCATATTTAGTAAGATTCTGTTCATCATATAAACATTTTACTTTCTCTTCTAAATGTTTTGAAGATGTCAAGGTTGTTGTAGGTGTTGAAGTCAAAGGAAAGGTGATTTTTACCTTTAACATTTCAAAGCTTTGCACCCCCAATTAAATTGAGTACTCTGTTATAAATTAATTTTAAAGATTTTTTTAATGTAAATACAAGTATTTTAGTCTACAAAATTTAACCAAACATAAGGTTTAAATTAGGAGGGATAGCCAGCACACTTTGAAGGCCAAGCTTAAATCTTTGAAATTAAAATTAATTTGTAAGTATTTTAGTCTACAAAATTGAACCAAACACGGGGTGACCCTGGCAATAGGTATTGTGTATTGTAATATAACATGAGAAAGATATATCTGTATCCAAATAGTGTATTCTATATACATTGCTCCTGGGATTGAACCAGGATCTCTCATAGTAGACTCCTTAAGTAAAAATTCAGCTGAAAAAAAAGGGGGGGAGGGTGTGTGTGAATTACTCATCTTTCAAAAACTCTAAATAGAAGGTTTAGAAAACAACAAATGAATGTATACATTTTTCATAACTTATTTTTATTTCAAATAATTTATCAACAATATCCCACTTTTGTAGACAGACAAAATAGTTTATGAAACAAAACAATGTACTAGCATTGAAACATTTCAGGAGAAACTATATACCATAATACTGATTGCCTACAAATATCTATAGCACAAAATAAAATTAGCAACCATAATAAATAACAGGATATACATTTTAAAAAGGCACCAAAACCAGCTGGATTTAAAGAGTACAATAACCAGGCAAGATTCTAGAAAAACTGTAGATACAAAGAAAACCTTGAAACAAACATTTTCAAATAGCGATTCTTTATCAGAGGAAAGTTGAAAAATTACTTTTCATGAATAAGGGCATGAGTTGACTTTTCTCCCTATAAATTGACTCATTGTTCAACTCTCCAGAACGAACCAAAAAATGTAATGAACGTGTGATGGCATTTTTACAAATGTTCTTCTGCAGATTATAACTCTTTTATTGACAACTATTCAGGCCATGTCTACAAAGAATAAATTAATTCAAGAAATATTATGCAGACTTACATTCACTTTATCAACAGGTTAATTGTGGTCCTAACCTCTTATTACAAATAACCATTTCTGCCTAAATTCATACAACTTTTAGTCTAGACAAAATGGGTTTGGTGGAAGACAAGATTGCTTCATTTTCTACACTTGAACGCTACAATAATACGGGTGCTTACAAAGAAGTTAAATGATTAGTACCTGGGACCACATCTTTAATCATTGCCGGATCACTAGTATCCTAAATATCCTTGCCCCCCCCCCCCCCCCCCCAATCACGTTAGGATCCAAACAAAACAAAAATGCTTAGTGATGGTTGCTCAACAACTTTACTAGCAAAACCCATTTGTTTAGAAGAATGAAGGACCTTAGTCATCAATAAATAGCATACAAAATGGCTAAAAGAAAAGCTATCATACATATATGCTCAGAAGCTAGTCGAAAATAACAGCACCATAAAATCGTCTGACAAAGTTTTATCCCATAGCTTTAAAATACATTAACCGCCATCAAGTATACAAATATGATTACTTTAAGGGTCTCAACTTAAGTCTTGTAGAATAGTGTTCTCAATTTATGCATATTGCATATTACACATTACATTACAGCTTTTTTAGTATTTATCAACCTATTTCGGATGTTGATAAATAATTTCCACACATGTTATCACAGAATGGGTTGCAACCAACTTTCACACCTTGTAGCCGAGCCAATAATTTGAACTCAAACTAGTCACATCCATTTCATTCAAGTCTCAGCCTTTCTTATACACAAGAATCCTTGTATTCACATGTTATACTAATCTTATATGTTTAATATTTGATTACCATTAATGGTGTGATAGAAATATAAAATAGTTTGTAGGCCTAATTAAATACAGTATCTAGCAGCCATATTGGAAGTGCTTTATTTTAGAGGTAGCAAACTTCAATGAATTCAGTGGAAAGTAAAATTTAGTTTTTGAAGTAACAACTTTATTTCACACATTTAATCTAAACTTTAATATAATTTTCAAAAAATAATGTATAAATAAGGTATATGATGAAATGACAGGCCTAGCCAGCCGGTAGTGGAAAAATATGACTTGAATAAAAAACTAACCCGGACTATAGGCTGAAAATAGTAATTGATGTACAGTAAAATGTAAAAGTGTGTGTGTGTATTATATAATTTTTTTACATCTATTACTGTTTCAAGACTATGGTCTGGTTCGATTTTTATTCAAGCCCAATATTTTCCACTACCAACTTGCTAGGCCTGTCATAAGTATAGGCATACTTAGCTATATTATTATTTATATGTAATTGCAAAAATTTATTTTTTAACATTTAATTTTAAGTAAGGATTTTAATCCCCTAAAGAGAGGGATTCATCTCCTCTACCTAATACCTTAGTTATATTCTATCTAATCAACATTAAGTAGAATTCCTAAACATTTAAAAGTAATACGTTTTGTTCTTTAAATATATATATATATATATATATATATATATATATATATATATATATATATATATATATATATATAATATATGTATATATATATATATATATATTATATATAATATATATATATATATATATATTATATATATATATATATATGTTGACCATTGAAAGAAATTTTAAATCTATCAACTTTCGAATCAGTTAGTTGCAAAAACATATAAGTTCTTTTATCAAACCTATATTTTAGCTAGAATAAGTTTTTAGTTTACTTACCAACACTGGTCTTTATAATTGCAGACAAATAAAAAATATTGCAAAATAGTTTTCCTGTGTTTGTCCTTAATGTTATTTGTTCTTAACTAAGTGTCCTATCATTGTCTACCAATTGCATTGTTCTTTCTTTTGTGGTTTTTGGTCTCCTCTTTTAGGAAATTGAATTGCACATTTCATTACCCCTCCTTATGAGTTGCAATAGAAAAAAACCTAGATGTGTGGAGTGGGTGGCAACGATCAATTTTATTCTAAAAGCAGCCACTACATCTTTGTCCAATGTCAGCAATGTAAAGTGGGACCTGTGATCGTTTTTAATTGTAAAAAAACAGTCAAGTTCTTCCAGTGTATATAGTACAAAGTGTATGCACTAATATTCATCATTTTTCACATGAGACAAATGAAGAGATTATTTTTACTCGAATTACTAAACAGATACACATTTTAACACAAAAAAATAAATAAATAGAATAAATGTGTTTGGTTGAACATTTGAATTTATAAAGTAATTGCTTGTGGTCTGCCAGCTAAAGTATTTTTATTCGAGTCGAGACTCAGCAAGCTTCTAATAATGCCCTCAAGTCTTAGTTGAAAGTTTTACCAGGTATGGTCTTGCACTTAATTTGTTGAACCCATTAGTTATCAGTACAGCAATTGATGAACCCACCCTCTTTTTAAGTTTTCACTCACATCACTGTCGAATTAAGTACTTCACATACAGACAAGCAGAGAGAAGAGTAAATAATGAGTTCTCCAAATATCAATACAGTAGGTTTGAAACTGCCAAGCCTCCACTTGCACATCACTTGTTATTGCAAACATACATTCATACATAAATACATGCTGTATCATCAAGCAGCAATCTTTTGATCAACAAGCAAAGCATTACCATTGAGTAAATGTTCCTTAACAACTATCTTTACTGGAGTGATTAACTTTCCTGAGATGGGTTGAGGCAACGTTGATTTTAAAGCTTGATCCAAGTCGGCGATCAAATCTTCAGGAGCTTCCAAGCCAACAGAAACTCTGATTAGAGAGTCTGTGATTCCTAGAGCTATCCGTTGATCATAGGGAACTGACGCATGTGTCATCATGCATCTATGAAAACGAATTGATAACATTTTAACCCATTATTTTCCTGCTTATATCAATAAGATGATTTCTTGTATATAACACACAACTTTACTTTAGAATAAACTAGAAATTTTAAAAAATGTGTATTTGTTTGTTATAATTTTATTTTGTCATATAACTTAATAAATCAACAAAATTAAAGATAAATTATTAGTTAGTAACAAGGCAGTAGAGACAAAATTAAGTTTGAAATTCAGCAAAAATAAATGAGCCTGAACTCCGCTGGAGAGACAATAAGATACCAAACCCTGACCTACTTGATTAGACAGTAGCATATTATTGCTTGTTTTGCTATACCAATATAAATGTTAAAAACTTAACTAGTAAACTTACGGAAGCTCCACAAGACTCTCAAAACCTCCAAGACTTTCTGCTAGCGTAAACACTTTAAGGGCCTTGAAGAACATCTGACTCTCTTGGAGTCCACCCTTGATATAGAAAGACAGCATTCCACTGTGGCCATAAGATTGCTTCTTCGCTAATTCATGTTGAGGGTGTGATGGCAAACCTTTGGTAAAACAAAGCTTTATTAAAATAAAAGGTCTGCAAGCACCAGTGTTATTCATTCAAGTTGTTTTAGAGTGGGCTTTTCATGAAACTCTAAATTTAGAGTCGAGTCAAGCTTTGGTTAAGTAAATATCTTATTTTCAAACTTAATTATACAAATAAAAAAAAGGTTTGCATTAAAGTTATTGAAACAATTGAATATGTATTAAAAAAACTATCTCAATATGAGAAAATACCCATTTTAAACACTACATAGGAGTGCTCAAATGGGCAATTAAAATGTTTTGAGTGATACACCTGTTAATAAAAAAACCACAGGGGACAGTTTACCCAGTTGCTGGCTTTGACATTCCAATAGCAAGCTGTACAACAATATCCTGTGTTGGATTATTTCGCCCTATCTACTAACAAACCCCCATCCCCTCTACCACACTTATTTCACGAACCACTTCCAAACAAGTAGAGAGAAAAGATAAGAGTGATTCACTTTATTCATCACTATAAACAATACAAGGAAAAGAAATAACCTTTTTCAAGTCCGAGTCTTTTACTTACTTCACAAATGTTCTATGTACCCAAAAGATTATATTTTAAGGTGTTCATAACTAGAGTTATGGAGCTGCAAAATCATTTTTAAATAATCAATGTTTTGTTTAGGGGGATATTGTTAAATAAAGTACCAAGCTATTTTATTACAAAATACACAATAAATTAGTGTATATGACCGATGGAAAATCAATAAGAAGATCAAGGTTACAACCTGGATGTAATACCTTAACCACAAGTGGATGATTCTCCAAGAACAAAGCGACTTTCAAACTATTCTTCATATGTTCACGCATTCGAACAGCAAGAGTTTTAAGACTTCGATTTACTAAGTAGCAATCAAATGGTGATGGAATGATTCCTGATGCTGAAAACAACAAAGAAATGTATTTAAAAGTAACTATACCAACAAACCAACCTGCAAGTTGATGACTAAAAAAAATGGCAAAGTAATAAAATAGAGATTATTATTATTTACCATGTCCTGTTTAGTGGTAGCCAAACACACCAACACTAAATTTAATGTTGTATGCTAGACAAGGTTCATTGTCTGCAGTCTAATTTTAGCTAGGTTCAAGGTGAAAGGAGGAGACAACAATGGAAGCAAATCTAGATTGGAGGATTATGTCATTCCATACTCAAACATATTAAAACTACATCAAAAACCACTCAAAACTATTTAAAATTTAGTTCTTATATGTTTTGTGAGCCTGGAAAATATAAATATTTACATAATTTAATAGGTATATTATAAGAACGTGTAACAATGCATACCATTTTGTAGGAACTTGAGTTTGTCAAAAGCCTCTTTATGGTTAGTTGCTATGGATCCCATAATTACATCTGAATGTCCATTTAAATACTTGGTGATGGAGTACAGTACAATATCTGCTCCAAGTTCAAGGGGGCGCTAAAAAATAAGAGCAACTCTTGTTTGTATCTGATCAAAACATACATGATCACAAATTTCCTATAAAATTAAACATACAGAACTATTTAATATAGAGGTGATAGAAATCAAGATCACTGAGTTACTGTGCATTTAGTTTCATCATATTAAATAATTCTTATATATAATTTATTTATGTTTTGCCATTAAAACACTTTTCACAATTTAAAAACATTATCAATACAGTGAATACAATAATTTGAAATATTGTAAAGATTTACAAATTGGAAATAAAAATATTTTTGACAGACTTTGACCAAAATTGTTAAAACACATATTTATCTTTATGAATATTTGTAGCTGTTAATATAGAGTTTGTTTGACATGTTTGTTCAATTGTGGCACAAACGTTTATCTCAAAACACAAAGTTATCAAAACATTACATTTTTTATACAAATTATTTTCTATCCTTTCAAAATCAAAATGTCAAAAAATGATGCCAAATCAAGTTTAAAACTATTTCTTCCACCAAACAGTTTTGTTAAAAATAGCCTACAATACCAATATTGTAAATATTTACCTGGAAATATGATGTCAGGAATGTATTGTCCACAACAAGTAAAATATCTTCATGTTTCTGTATGATAGCTGATATGGCCTTGATATCAATAACTTTCAATAAAGGGTTTGTAGGACTCTCAATCCAAATCAACTTGGTGTTTGCACGCAAGGCATTTTTTAATATTGTCAACAATTGTGGCATCAACAAATGTTGTTTCGATATTCATCCTGGCAGCTATAGTACTGAACAGCCTATTTGTTCCGCCATAAACATCATCCACACAGATGATGTGATCACCTGCATTAAGGAGTTGAACAACTGCTGTAGTAGCGCCAAGGCCAGATGAGAAGGTTAGTGCATGCTTTGCTCCATCTAGCGATGCCAAGCATTTTTCCAAAACACTTCTAGAGGGGTTTCCACTTCGGCCATATTCATATTGCTGTTAAACAGGATTAAAATGTACTTTATCATTACATTAATTGAATTTAATATATTACTAGAGTCAATAAAATCAGCTGTTATCTTATAATGCTCTGCTAAAATGCTATAAGTTAAACAAGGAAGTTTGGAAATTAATCTTAGTTGGTTTCATTTTTTAAAATTTATCAGATCAATTTCTAGCTAAAACCTGTGCTGCACAGTACAAGTTCTAAACCATTGGATTGACATACCCACTCTAATAGGTTGCTAATTTGTTAAATAATTACTTCAAATTAGTGGGTTTGATAAAGCAGCAACACAAATAATGTAAGTCAGTTTAAAACATAACTTGTAAATAGGCTGACAAATCAGTATGACCTTGAGACATTTACTACATCTCAAATTTCCAAATCCTTTCTACTGTTCTATCCTAATCAGTCTGTTATTATACATTAAAATCATTGCACATCGTGTGACAATTATTTCATCTTTTCTTCAAAATAATTGGTAGGTTTGACTTTTTATGCGAGATTTTGGTTTTTGATCTGTCATTTAGTGATATTTTTAAAATATAAAGATTGAAATTTCATTTAAAAGACTTTAAGCTTTCAGTACGTACAGCTAAATACCAGTATGAAGAAGGCTTTTTGGAATTAGGTTTTATATTCCTTACTGATCATGAAATCTAATTATAATAAGCAATTATGTGTAATCTGTGGTGCAGTTTTGAGCAATCTATAAATCATCTAAATTTTTAATCAAAGCACAGTGCTTTAGTAGACAAAGTTTTCGAATTGCAAGCACAACAAATGAAACAACAGCCAGATTCCAATTTACATAAAAAGGACAGTTAAAAAAAAACACAGACTTTTTGTGGTCTATATTGATAATGTTGAGTGTTATTTTATAGATATTGTTAAAATCTATCATTAGTGACATCTAGAGATCACATGACTCGACATAATTAAGTTACTAGATGTCTTCTTACAAAAATTGAACTGTACTTGAGGCTCCTACTAATAAAGCTGTATACCCTGTTCAACAAAATATGTTTGCATCTGATCAAATTGCGTGGTGATTGTGCTTAATAATTTTCCAAGCCAAAGAAGCCCGCCCCATCCTATTGAATATTTTTAGTCCTGGTCAGAAAAGTCTTGTCTTAACAAATACAAAATAATTGACAGACAACACTATTTGCTTGAACACAATGCAGGACTAAACTATGTTTATGTAAAGTGTGCACCCAGAGACTACCAAAATAAATTATAATGCTATAATGGTGTGCCAATACAAAAGGTAATTGGCGTTAGGGACAAAATGTAATTACTTAAACATTAAACATCGTTTCACCAGAATAGAATACAATATAGTGCCTTAAACACAGTTGACAAAACAATACCGTAGAGTAGAGGTGGCCAAACAGTTCGATCAGGATTTACCAGTCAACAGCAGCCTCTTGTTTGGTCAATCACCATATTAAAAAAGATTGATAGAAAGAAAGTGAAAAAGAGAGTTTGCAGATTTTTCTCAAATCAACATTAGAAAATTAAAATATCGAAGCTGTCCGACTGATAACCATTTACAATTGTGCCTTCGTTTATGATAGAGTAATAATTATGAATCTCATCCAACAATATATCCTAAAATTATGTGGCCTCTTGCATCAACTTCAAAGTCAAGTGTTTAGTGAGAAAATACTTTTTTTTTCAGGGAAATTATATACATTTTGTGGTTTGATGTAAAAACTCGGTTTCAGTGTGTGAAAGGATTATAAGGTCTTATATGCCATATAATTTTACTATTAAAATAGCACAAAATGGGTAGTATTAATTTTTTACCAATGAAACAAACAATATAAGACTACATTAGATCCCTAGAACAAAAAGTCTGGTCACTCCTGCCGTACAGCATGCACTCTCCAATAAAACACTTAAGGAAGATAAAATACAAGAACATCAGAAATACAAGATACATTTCCATAGAAAGAGCTTTTATACAGAAAATATCACACACATTATGCAGATAAAATTAATCAAATTTAACTACATTAATATTGTTATTTTAGAAGTATTGATTATATCTATCAAAAGTGGTGCTACATATCACAAGACTTACCATATGATTATATTAAAGTAGATCTAGTAGCATTTTTTACTGTCAGATAAAGAAACTTCCAATAAACGGTAGGTTAGGTAGTCCAATGTTTTAGTAGCTATACTCCAGTGCCAGGGATCAAACTAAATACTTCCAAGTTTAAATCAAGTGATACTTACTCAAGTAAATTTGAAATAAGAAGTTGAAATGATATACAATATATTTGGTCAATGAGAAATTCCAAGATGTATCACCTAACATCTTACAAAAGCTGCAAATACTTCTTGAGATGCCATATTGCGGTCTACTAAATCTAATGAATTATAAAACAAAGGTCTTATTGTTTAATATCTGATATATATTAGTGGTTCACCTTGAATTGACAGGGTCCATCTTGTTTGAAAGTTGTACTCAGTGAAATGGGGGGCACCACACTACGGGATTCCCATTGTTCTGGTTCTTGGCCCACATGAATTGCTCTTGTCGCAAAGCTCGAGTCTTGTTTCAAGAAACCTTCTCCAAGTCCTGCCATTCTATCACAAACTAATGAATCTTTAAACAGAATAAAATAAACTGCTAAAATTAAAATAACATGATAATTTTCACATAACTATAATTATTTATGGTGGTATATTTTAAATGCCAATCAAAATAAAATTATTTCAAATATTTATAGTATTATTGGATTCGCTGTTTCCTTGTAAGTATAATATATTATTACTTTTTTGTTTTAATGATTTGCTATCATAAGGACATAAAAATTTGTTTTTGGGTTATTGAGCACATAAAATGTAAAGATTAATCATGATCTTGAGATCAACATTTTTCAGTTTCAATATTTTTATTTTTATTAGAAAGTAAAAAGTGAAGTATATTAAAATTGTGTTTACTTCTTGATAAATAAAAATTTCCTGCTCCGATAGGTGGGTAGTATATTCAGGGTCTTCATTTATTAATTTCCTCTCTAATTCCCTTGACTTTTCTTTCAACCATTTTGAATATCAAGTATAAGGATTTAACTCCTTTCACGTAAATAGCCAACTTAACAAAATGCCTTTTAACAAAACAACTTATTAAGAGGTTACTCTGGAAAGGCTATTTTAAAGACGTAGAGCTTCATTATTTGATAAGAGAATGGGCTAAGCTACAGTGATAAATTACACATAGAAAACCACTCCCAGTACACCCGGCCAAGATGTAAAACCTTTATGTCACTGTCAAATAGTTGTGGACGAACACAATAAGTATATGGCCAGCGGGATGCACTAAGAGCTGTCTCTTATGTTAAACAAAATTGGTGAGAAAGTTTTTATTTTGACATTTTATTGTGCTGGTTTAATTCTGTATAATTCTGAAGCTCAACCTTAATACTCTAACCACCTATTTAATGGATGTTTAAAAATCATACATATTCTTCTTTAAGAGCTTCAGCTATATTAAAAGAATTATAAACATTGGGAAAGCTGTTATTTTAATCAATGTAGAGTGAGAATTTTATCGTTACTAATTCCAAATATGGACCTTTACACTCAGTCACCTAATTAATAAAAAAAGGGCTTTTTCTTGGAACTAAAAAACTGTAACCTATATATATTTTCTTTATTAAGAGATTTAACTATGTGTGTGTGTCCCCGAAACATCGTAAAAATATTAATTTTAATTGGCACTTAATATTTTCCTATGTAATACTTTTTTAAGACGATTAACAACCTTTGTTTTTATTAAAAAATTCCTTTTTATAACTTATTTATAAGTATTTCACACTCATAATTCATTATTAGAATATCATTGTATGTTCTGGTTACTTTTTCTTTATGTTGGCTGTTACTAGATTCGACATTTTTTTTAATATTGTATTTAAATACAAGTTATCCTTTGTGACAAAATATAATTTTTATAATATAACACTGTGAAAATATTAATTTTTAATTTTACACATTAAATCTGTTTTGTACATTATGTAGGTGGGCCTACATTTACATTATTCATATTAAATTAAATAAATTTAATTTTTCTAATTTCCTAAAATTTATTTTTTTAAATAATTTCATCTGCCATTCTTAGCAGAAAAACTGTATCAACAAACATTGATTTATACTAATTTTTGAAAAAGCCACGACGGCGGTATTGAAAAATGTTTCGGGTTACTCACATCAATATGCACACGCAAGCCGCAGGAGACAAAGTGAAAGAACAAATTCGTTTTATGAATAAAAATAGCTGATGTCAAGGTTAAGACCTTAGACAGCTCGTCGCTTTTGCTACGGCCCGCGTGCACAGCCGTACAGTAGAAAAGACAAGTTGCAAATTGACAAGAGAAAAGTGGTAATGTCATAGATAAAGTAGTACAAAGTGAAAGGAAACGTCACTAACCATTTAGATAGTAACTAAATTATCCCAACATAATTGTCATAATTATTTTTTTAATTATTAACTTTACTCTTTTCAATAACATGACTTATGTTTACCCATTATTTTAGACACACACCCTATACCTAATATACTCGGAAGTTCATTTCGTGACTAATGATGACATGGGAGATTCAAGACAAACCTTATAATCAGTAAGTATGAAACATACTATTATGGAACAATTTACAAGTGTAGCGTGTAGGTACCATAATGTTACAAGGGCAAAAATTCGATCCTAATAATGTGCACAACGATGTTTCATATTTGTGTTACTAATTCAATTTTCAGTACAAAGCATTTAATTATCTTAATTCTGCTCCCAAGACTTGACAGTTAAGTTTACTTTAAGAAATGTATCACAATATAGCTTGTTTTATTTCATAAATTAAAATAAGTAATATGCAGCACTATTATTACTAATATACCTAAAAACGATTAGCTGAATCATCTTATCTTTTTAGTCCATGACACACTGGCTACATTAAAATGACAGCATGCGCCTTATATTGCATTATTAGTTTGTAAAACGTATTAATCTATGATTTGTCCATAACCATTATCCACAAAATTGTGTCAATTGAACAACGAATATAGACCAGCGCAGACTGTAATCATTTATATTATTTTTGTTTACGTAATTAGTTTGTGTGTAATAATATCTTATACACAAGGTTGATTTTTAGCACTTTTTCACTATCATGAAACCACTAGCGTAGTAGCACATAAGTAAAAATGCCACGTCCATTTGAAAAATGAAGTAAAGTGTATTCACTTGTAAAAATGACACACGCCTGTATTTGCAAAAAGGGTGAAAATTAAACTGAACACAATATTCAGAAATGAGCCTCTTTGCTCTTATAAGTAAGGTGACCCTATTTCTTGGTTGCAAAATTGGATCATTTTGGGGGCTGTGTTGGTTTCTGGGTAGTTGGGTAGGAGTTAATGGCATGCATGTATATTCTATGAAATACCCCCAGTGACGGGTGTTTAAGGGAGAGAGAGGGCGAAAACATTTTAAAACGTAAGCCTTGATAGTGGCGTTTACAGGCCATCATGGACACCAGGAATTAAAATATAAAATAATAACCTTATCATTAATATAGGCCTAAAAATCATGCTTAGTTTTTTTAATGACTGGAAAATATTTTTCCAGTTCACAATTTAACTTACAAGAGCGCTAAGGCATTGCAGTATTTACTTCCAACTGGATTACAGTCAAACACATAAGTGAGAACACAGCAGTAATGAATATTGTTATATGAGAACTAGTCAACGTGGCACATGAGCAGGACACTAAAGAACATTCATTAGGCTGATCTAATCGCTTCAGTGGGGAATTTAGTAAGTGATGGGAGCAAAGAGATCAGGAGGCGAGGGAGGGTGTATCAACGTTTTTAATTGCCTAGACCCGCCTCGGTGGCGTAGTTGGCTAAAGCGCGTGTCGTGTTTAGCTCGACTGCTGAGGACGGGGAGATCGAGGTTCGAATCTTGGTCGGGTGAACTGGGGGTGGTTTTTCCTAAATGATTTTCCACTCTACCTCCACGCAAATGCGGGTTCACTTCCTCTAATTAAAAACCTTCCCAACTCCTAATCCATTAGCGTAATTAGTACTTAAAGCGTATAACCCGAATGGGTAGTAAGACGCGGTGCTAAATATAATTTAAAAAATAATAAATTTAATTGCCTGGCTAGCGTAGATGGCTTACACATAAAAAGAATATTCTTCCAACAAAGCTTTTTTAAAAGGTTTTAAACTGTTGTTTCCACATTACATAATATGTGTTCATTTAATTAATTCATGGCTTCAGAAAAGAAAAAAACCTTCCAAAGCGGGATAATTATGCGTCTCGCAGGGAATCTTGGGGACAGCGAGATGTTTAGTCACCTTATTTATAGGGTCTTTAAAAATAGGCTCATTTTACTTTTGGGTTCACTTTAAAAACAACATTCATTAAACTGTATTAGACATGCAGCGTGAATGAGAATCAAGAACCTTGTTCAGGGTACTGACTGGCAAACCTAATGGTAAAACCTAGACACAGGTGGGAGGGTAACATTAGAAGGGATACCTACCTTATCTATGGAATGAACCCTAACTAGATAGGGTGAAGGGTGACCTAGCGGTCTAGGGGTAAGGTGTCGGACTTAGGTACTGGGGTCCGGGGTTCAATTCTCGGTCCCGGCACAGATTTATCTGATTACCAAACCCTTCCTTCACCTCTGACAAGACATCTTGTGAATGTGGGGAATGCCAGGCCTCCACCGTGGTTCGCATCCCATGTTAAACTGTAGGTCCTCCATTTCATCTCACAATCACCCTATCATTACACATTAGCGTAAGTGCGTATAACCCGAACGGGTGGTAGATGCGGTGCTAGTAATAATAATAATAATAGATAGGGTGAAAAGAGGTGGACTGGATAGAACTAGCTAAAGATCGAGATAAGTGGCATACTTAAGTGCCACAATGAACTTTATAGGCCTAGTTCTTAATGCAATAGAGTAAGTAAAAAAACAAACAAGCATGACTACTATAGGGCATTTCAAACATTAACTGGATACATTTTCCATTTGCACTGGACTTTTATTAGTTAGAGCAGGGTTCATAATTTAATGGCCCGGAGGCTGGATTCAGCCCATAAGACAAGTCTAACCGGTATGAATGTGGGGAATGCCAGGCCTCCACCGTGGTTCGGATTCCACGTTAAACTGTAGGTCCTTCATTTCATCTCACAATCACCCTACCATTACACATTAGCGTAAGTGCGTATAACCCGAATGGGTAGTAAGACGCGGTGCTAATAATCTAACCGGTCGATTTGTCTGAAACAGTTGTGATTTACTATCTGGCCCAACGTTTTTTACGCACATCCAAAACAATGGTTTCCATTTTATCTTGTGTTGTTTCAAAGTAATAGTTCAGGGACCACTTTAATGTTTTGCTGCGTGTTGCATTCCCCTTTTGTTTGTATTTCATGGTGAAAGGTAGTTATATTAACTGTACTGTTGATTGACAGCTCTAATTTGTTAGAAAAAACTTAAGGGAATTTTGTTATTTAAAATTATAATCAATCTAAAATTTTAAATTCTGTATATATATTTAAAATTTTAGATACTGATGTATTTATTTGATGCTATATATTATGTAATATATCACATCAAATAGTTAGTATAGAGCCACATCAGTAGGCATGTAAAAACGTGTTAGGTTCATTTGGTCTTGTTTGCTGATGACAGGAAGATTGGGGACCATTTTTTGATCCCAGAAGATGTCCATTATTAAGAGATTTAACAGCATTTAAACCCAATACATTCATTATTTTCAGATAATGATTACCAAGTAAAAAAAGTTTAATCTCTCTTAACTTTAGTAACCTGTAGTGATTCAAAATCAACCAGACAATTGAGCTTATAAATACTTATTTGAATAATGCAATGGACTTTTATGGACTTAAAGCAGGGATGTCAAAACTATGGCATACGCTCCACCCATTGGCACGCAAACACATTTCATGTGGCATGCTGACATGAAAAAATCAACATGAAATAAAAAAGTTCCCAACGTTATGTAATTTCTTGAAGTCATTGATTAGAAATCATCTTGGTTCATACTTAAGTGCACATCTTGTGTGCTGTTGAAGACATATATTATATACTGTAAAGTGGGGCAACTTTGACACAGTGGTACATCTATGATACGCACAAATAAAAAAGATTTAAAATGCGACTACTCCTAGAACTTAGCAGTGATTGCCTTATATTTAACATCGCTAGATGCAGAATATACACGTAGATATATGATATTATAAATGGTTTAGTGAGAGGATTTTTTTTTCTCCATTGCCAAAAAACTGCAAAAAAATTTCAGGCCCAAACATTTATGTGTCCAGGTCATTCCACAACATGTATCATAATTTTAAGTGTTACAACTTGTAGCCTAGTTTATCAGCATTATTTTGGTTTAATGGATACCTTTTTAACTATGTGAAAATAAACAATTTTACCAAAAGTTTACAAAGTGGTAATTTTTTCGCAAAAGTGGGGCTATAACACACACTTTATTTGGGGAAAAATGTATTCTTGTATAAGATATTATTTTGTTATTTTCTCTGTTGCAGAAATGAACATTGAAGTGTAATAGTGGAATTTTAAAATGATTAGTACTGTTTCAATGTGTGTTTTAGTGTATTTGAACATGGTGCACAAATACAGGCATAAGCTCGGTGCCCAGCACTATAAAAATTTCAGTGAATAAAATGCAGTAATTCTGGTTAAAAGACAACTTATCCATAGTGGTTCATTTGAAAAACATTATTGGGTACCTTTATTTTTCATGATAGTGTTTATTTTGTTAAAACAGTTCATTTTAGCGAACCCAAAAATGTAGGTATTTTCGCTGAGAGAGTGAATTTTTTGTGTGTCGCTTGGATTTTCAGATATTTTTTCGATGTAATACAGCTCTTTTACTACTAAAACAGCACTTTATTCCAAATCTAAACCTATTTTGTACAGATATATGATTTTTTCAAAAGTCAATGTCAGTTTTTAGACATTAGTGGAGAAAAAGGACCGTAACTGTCACTGAAAATATTTTAACTCAAAAGATTTTTATTCTAATGTGTTAATAATAACCCCACCGTTGTATTGAATGTGTCAAAGTTGTCCTATTTCATCCTACTACTATAGTTGTTACTGGTTTAAATGAGTAGCCCCACTAGTGAAATATGAACATGCACTTTTTTTAAACCCATGAGTCAAAAAAAATTAAAAAATGCACATCTTGTGTGCATTAGAGTCCTGTGCAAGTAAAACAAAAATTATTAGATTCTTAACAATACCTGGGGTTTTACATGAAAAAAATCAAAATATTGTGTCAAAGTAGCCCCACTTTACGGTATATAGACACAACTATCAAAATTTATTTGTAACTTTACTTACCTAAAAACTCATAAACAAATTGGTCCAAATATATTTTGTGATCAGATGAAAAAACTATAACACATTGGACATGTATGTGTTTAAGTATTAATTAGTCCCAATAGGAAAGTTTCAACCAACACCATATGTGTACATACAGTGTAGACTCAAACTGGCCGGTGTAGCATTGATAGCCTTGTTTATATAGTATACTTGCTAAGAAGCTTGACCTTTCAAGGTTGCATAAGATGACTTGCACAAAGAACTACAAGAAGATTGGAGTTCAAGAATCATGACTTATCACTTTTTTCACAAACAAGACAAACTTCTGTATTTCTCAAGATAGTATTTTTTATTTAAATGCAATGCTAACAGAAAATTGAAGTAAACAAAACCACAATAAGTATGTATTTAACAATAAGTATGTTTTATTTTTTCACCAAGATTGATTTTCTTAAAAGTTCTTTCTCTTTATTTAGTGCAAATTATGTAAATTAAAGTAGGATACACATTTATATTTTGTCAGTATATTAATTGAATTTTTTTTAGATTAGGGCACATTTAATTATCATTTACCCATTGTAAAGTATCCATTATGCGTATAACCTAAACAGGTGATAAAAGATAAAGTGTTTGTGTGTAAGTAAATACAAACACATTTTTGCTGTCAACATTGATATAATTATATAAAACCTGAACCAGTAGATATGTGCAAAAATGTGTATATATTTTTTTAAAGTTTCTTCTTACTAAAATCTACAACACACTTAAAAAGGACATTAAGAATTAAAAAAACAATGGTATGGTTACTTTATTAAAATGTCTATTTTCTTATACAAAATGACTAGATGGTATGAATAAAGGCTATGTTTGAAAGTTGCTCAAAGTTTTGATCAAATTTGTTTGAGTAGGATTGTCAAAATCTTGAGCTTGATGTGGGCTGAAACATAGATGATTTAGGAATAATTTGTAATTATTTACAATAAATGTGGTGTGGTCATTCTTACTGAGGTACTGGGGATATCACTGCATCAACAAGTAAGCTGTGATGCAAACTGGAATTTATACTGGGTTGTAGAAAATTAAATAAAATTATTGTATTTCAAAATTGTTAATAAATCAAATTTATTATTCCTATTTGTAAATCATATATTTTCGTGGGAAATGAGTAGTAAGAAAAAAGTAAATAAACTATGGGTTAACTCCGGTGTGTAATTTGTAGTGATATTTTACACATTAGGTCTATGTACTTAAAATGAGCAATGGAAGAATTAACTCACAAAATTGAAAGATAAATTATACTCTTCTCAAAATTGTTCTTGATTTTATTTCACTATAACCAAAATTTCTTAAGAAATGACATATTTGACAGCTATACAAAATTACTAAATCTACAGTAATGTATAATAAGACAGTGTAGAAACACTGTACAATAATGTAAAGTAAGTGATAGTGACATTATTTGAAAAGTTATGTTAGCCTAGATTAGGAACACACTAGCTCAAGCTATCGGCAATAATTCATTTTATTATCATTAGATCTACATTAATATTCCTGTGATGTCACTTTTGATAGATTTTATAATACCTATAAAAATACCACTATAAGATGTTATCAATGTTAACCATGGAAAAGGTATAAAATCATGCTATATATAATATTTATGATGGATCCATTAGTTGATATATTTTAAATATGCCAGGAATTATATATACAAAGCTCATAGTAGTTAAACACACAACATAGGGATAGATGAAAATACTTGTCTTAATAAAAGTGTCAGTCAATAGTTGTCTTGATATGTATGTGTATCTCTGTGTGTATAAAAGTAAAAAAAAAAAAAAAGGGTGTGTGTACTTATGTATGCGCGTGAGAAGTTATACTTCTTTGGCATCATTAAATAATTTTATTTCTTTA
Organism: Timema cristinae; assembly: GCA_039000515.1. NCBI lineage: Eukaryota > Metazoa > Arthropoda > Insecta > Phasmatodea > Timematidae > Timema > Timema cristinae. Next base: position 35,924,753 of record JBCFYV010000935.1, on the reverse strand, counting down.
TTTTGTAAATATTAAATAACCAATAATAAATATTTAACAATAATAATTTAACAATATTTAGTATTAATTATGTTAAATAATAATATTTTAATTTATATCAATAAATAATACATACGGATAGTTAACCTCAATTATATTGGAGCACCTGAAAAAGTCTATAAGCACAATTTTTTCACTAATATTTACGAATAGTAAATAATATTAATAAAAATATTCAATTTAAATCACTATGAATATAATTTATTAGCACATATATAATTCTCACTTGTATGAAACTAAAACACGTGTTGTGAATGTAGAAACTAGAAACATGTGGATAAATATTTATATATATGAAAACAGTGATCAGAGGCGACGAGCGTACCATAGAGAAAGGAATAACATAGTATACATTTCTCTATGAGCGTACCAACATGCGCGACTAACAGAGGTTCTACTTCTATTTTGTTGGTAGCTTTTTTTTTTTTTTGAGACTTAATGAGCGTTTAGCTTCAACCTGTTAATTTTGTGTTACAGTGATGCGCGCCATCTTAAAATTTCACTCTCATCATTTTTTCATAACGCGCCTAAAGAAGTATAACTTCAATAAATGTTTCAATGCTGTTTTTATGTAATATGTCTAATCATGCACCTTTTATGGGACAGATCCAACTTCATGCAGATAACACATGTTGCTTTTTATATGTAATGCGGCTGAGCTAACAGATTTGGCTTATGCTCATTCATAATTTAAGGCAGAGTCTGTGATGGACATGTGAATCATCAGCTACATTCGAGTGAGCTATAGTATCACAAGTTATCAGATACCATGGCCATCTGGGACTCTGGAGGACTGTCATGCTGCCAAGTATACAATGCAAGATTGTAATTTCAAAGCTAAATTACAAGAAATATCAACACACAAGCTGCAAATCATTGTAATTATAGCCCTGTACGTATGAAGGGGACCACATTTTAATTAATTAAATTAGTTGAAAATCCTGGCTGGATAAGTGGTAGAGCATTGGCGCCCTGGGTCTTCGATTCCCATGTCTAGGTGTCATTTTTCAAGTAATTTAAATGTATTATTATCATCATTATTATTAATTAATTATTATTATTATTATTATTATTATTATTATTATTATTACCACACATCTTACTACCCGTTCGGGTTGTACACACTTACGCTAATGTGTAATGGTAAGGTGATTGTGAGATGAAATGGAGGACCTACAGTTTAACGTGTGATCCAAACCACAGTGGAAACCTGGCATTCCCCACATTCACAAGTTTGTGATTAATACATGTCTTGTCAGAGGTGAAGGAAGGGTTTGATAACCAGATAAATCCATGCCAGGACCGAGGATTGAACCCCGGACCCCCTGACACCTTACCCATAGACCGCCAGGTCAACCTTAAATTAATTTAATTGTAGTTCCCTCCATACTGAAAATGCTGTAAATACAATGATCTGCAACCTGTGTGTTGATATTCATTATGGTCAAGATATCAAATTTATATTGAGTCTTCTATCACTCTTCTAAACAATTGGATTAGAATAAACAAACTCTCTTTAAATCTAGTAACGATCAACTGAATAATATTTAATAAATACAAAAGGATTACTGAAATTAACCTTTAAATTAGGCCTTGTTATAAAAATACGATTTTGGATCAAGCTAGGTAAAATATGTAGGATAAATTATTATTGATACAACTTTATCCTGAAAACATCACAAAGTATGCTGATAGTAGAATTGCTTGGTAACTTGTATCATTAGTAAAACTGGCTCATACATAAATTACTTTCATACACCTTAAATCATATTTAATTTTAACTTGTTCACTCACGTCTTAGTTACTTTAAAGTTGTAAATCTTCAAAACAGAGCTATAAAAAAAGTGTACCAATATCCTTATATTCACGCCAAAACATTAAATGTATATAAAAACTAATATTTAATCGTCGGACAAGTAAATCTACTATAATTTAATGTTTTTTTTTTTTACAAAATTAGCAATAAACAGTTAACTCACTAAAAACCATAACATTTAAGTTCCACCAGAGGTGTTGAAAATCTATTTAACACACATGTTAACACAATCCACTATAGGCTCGAATCAATATCTGGACATTGGTATTCGACTCCTAAATAAATTATCAAGGGATTAGAGAGTCTTTCACAACATCAGTTTAAATAAGATTAAAAAACTACTTTTGAATTATATAGTTGATTAGGGCAGCCGTTTAATTGGAACAAAAGTTGAAAAACGGAAACAAAACATGTATTTAGTTTGGATTTTTTTCTGCTTATTTGGGCCAACTCGCCGCTTAATTGGGGTAGTTTAGGTCATGAATGAACAACCAACTGTGCATAGATAGCACACACGCTTGAAACTGGCTCATTCCATTCTGGTCTAGGTGGGTGTTGTCCTTTTTTAGTAAAACGCCGCACTTGAGCTGTACAAAGTCTTGACTATAAAACTGGCACCACATAAGGGTGCATTTGATTTTTTTTTTTTCTTCTTCCAAAGAAAGAACCCTTATTAATATTTAACCTTTGATTGACAGACATTGACTGTTTCTTCATTTTACATATGTTTGTTTGCTTTAGTTATTTTTAAATAAACTTGTTCCAATATACATTAAATACATTGTGCTTTATTTAAATGCGACAGTTCTTTAATTTTATTCTTAGCTTTTTTGTTCTGTTATGTGTTTTTCAGCTAATTGGTTAAAATTTCACTTAATTTGGTCAAAATGACTTAGTCCTGATATGTCCCAACAGGAATCCACTGTATTTGTATAATTTGTTCATAATATATATACATATATTTTAGAAATAGTAAGAAAAGAAAAAAAATTGGAGTTTAAATTTAAATATATATACATATATTTTAGAAATAGTAAGAGAAGGAAAAAAAATTGTAGTCTATATATAGAGTTATTCATAATTTGTACGCACGCATCTCTATAATTTTTTTGTAATATTTATGTAAAGAGCCTTGGCTCATTTAAAAATCAATAAACAGATTGAATTGAATTGTCATATTTTTTCTTTTATGGAGATGATTTGATTTACAATACTTTTTAAACATATGGAACTTTTAGTTACACACAAAGTCAAATTTGTGCTAACTACTGTTGTCATAAGTAGGTATACAATTTACACACACTTCAAAGCATTTTTTATGTAGATCACTCAATTTTATAGTTCAGAGATTCCTAGATTTTTCTGTGGGACTAATAACACACTTATCATAATATATTTATTTTGCTCTTACAATTGTATCAAAATTTAAACTTATTCATCAAGAGTGGTGGCTCATGATTAATATTAAAGGTGAGGTAAAATATCAAGACTATGTGTGTTTGTGCGTGTTATTCCAAGGTTCTCATCAATTCACTTTTTCAAATTAATAAAAGAAACTTTTTTTGATGTGAATACATCTTTAAATTCAGAACAGTACTGGGGTTACAGGACCAAAAGTTAAGTGTAACAAAATCATTTGAAAGCTGAGGGAATAAAGATTCATCGTTGACCTTCAGCTAGCATGCCGCATCACGCATTCGGTAGGAGGGGGTGGGGAGTCCGCAATTTTGTGCATGATTCGCCGCGTCTTGGAAACTTCCACCATGTATAACTTCACACTCTATCATGGTACAATGCTCATTTTAGTGTCAATCGACAGCTCACATCAAGATCTATTGACTTAATTAATAATACTTAAATTTCATTAAAGTGTTAGTGAAGAAATTGTGGAATGAAGTTGAAAAATTCTAGAAATTTCACAATGTCTACCTATACTCGCCAGAAAGCCAGCCAGAAACACGCCAAACATACACAACGAGAAAGAGCAGCTTGTCAGCTATTCAATAATACCCCCAATGTCTGGGTTGGAACGAATAAGGAAGTATCGGGAGTGACAAATTTGGAAGTGGCGCAGCATATTCATGTAAAGCCCCTTTGGCCGTGCATCAACACAGCCACACCTGATATTTTTTTAATTGAGTAGCATACAGTAACTAAAAACCACATTTCTTTTATATAAAAAAGGTAACTAATTGTCACTTTTTTGTCAATTTTAGCAGTTCATAGGAAAATTTTTATAGTTATTTGTTTTGTGCAAGGTGGAAGCTAAAGTGAATGGATGTGTACCACAGTGTTTGGCATTGCAGGGGCCAACACTTTTTGTTGAAATTATTAAGCAGTGTAATTCTATTGACTATGCCAAAAAGACAAAATCAATATATTTTCTCCACACTACCTATAAACATCATTAACTTAATGTGACTCTTTTGTTTTAGATTAATCTAGCTTCTAACTAAAATTAAGACATGAGTTATAAATAACCACTTTTACAAAAATTTCACATATTTGTGATGTGTAAGTACTATAAACAGAATACAAAACGAATTATATATTTTCTAAAGTACATTTTTCTAAGCTATATCTAATTAATGTGTAGTTATATTTGTATTGAAAAGTTAATCTTAGTTTTTTTGTGATGTTTATCACTAAATTAAATCACATTCCTCATGGCCATACTCAATCCATGTTCATCATTGAATTGATTGAAATTGAATAAAATAGTAAATAATTGTTTTAGCAAAATACAGGTAACTTTTTTTTAGCAGCCATTCAGGCTGTATACACTTGTGTACTAACTACGCTAATAATTTTAGGGATGGGGAAGGTTATATTTATAGGAAATGTACCTGCATTTGTTTGAAAGGGAAATTGAAAATAATCTTTGAAACCCTCCCTCAGTACACCCAACCGAGATTCAGACCTATATTTCCCCGTAATTGGCAGTCTAGTCTACTGCTAGAGTAGCACGTTAGACTATGCAGCCAACGAAGCGGTTATGGAACTCCTTTATATTTTCTTTCTTTTGGGAAAGTGAAAATTTATATAAAAAAACATAACTAGAATTTTTTTTATTCAAAAATCGGAATGAGGGCCTTTTACAATGCGCAGTCAATGTTCTTTAATTAGATTCATGATGTTAAAAAATTAGACACAATAAAAAATAGCAAAGTAGTGTGTTTTAAAAAGTATTTTTATCAGTGGATATTACTGGCATACTATCTCCTCCCAGCCAAAGCAGAAAAGGTCATGAATGATATATTTTAATGAACATGAGTTGACCCAATGCCAAGTCAAGTTCAACTACATTTCATTTGTGATATCTTGAATGATAATTATAACAGCCAATGGTAATTTATATTCTGCATACATGACAAGTCATGTGATTTTTATGTGTCATGTGCTTCCTTTAGACAGGTTTTAGATTGAAGTGACTGGTTATTGTAGTCTAGCAGGATATACTATACTTAATTTACATGTGTGCTGACAGATTCTCACAGTTGCCGCACAAAAATGATAATAGCCTGATAAAATAGAGGCACTTTTTTTTATATATATCTACTTATGTGCAATTAGTGTTTTTATTATGGAATAACTATATATAGTTTGCTATTGAAAACAAATATAATCATCAACATCGACTGTTTCTAGCTTGTGCAGGTCAGTTTAGTAAAATGCTTTCATCTCCCTCTATCCTTCCATCAATATTCCTCCTTTAATTTCTTCCATTCTTTTCCTCTCACTTGAACACTTTCTGTTATCTACTCCTCCCATCTCTTTATTAGCCTCCCCTGTGGTCTTTTCCCCACATACTTAATTTCCAATATTTTCTTCGGCATCCTCTCTTTTTCCATCCTCATTAAATCCCTATACCATCTCATCTTGCTTCCTCTAGTATCTCATGTACTCCCTATGCCCCTACTCTTCCACAGATAACTTCATTCCTAATCTTGTTTCTCCTTGTGACAGCTAACATGCTCCTCACAAACTTAATTCCCATGGCCTCCACTTTCCTATCTCTCTTACATTCACTGTCCTTATTTCTGCTGCATATGTGACAATAGGTGCAAAGTACACCCTGTACAATACTTCCTTACACTTCAAGGGAACTTTTCTTCTCCATAGCAACTCTCCCAGCTGTCCTCTTCTCATTAAATCCTCTATACTTCCACTTTTCTCCTCAATCACACTTCCAAGATTTTTATGTTCTGTGCTTTTCTCAACTCTACTCCATCCAACCTTATAGCTGTATCAGGCTTTATACTCTTGTCCTTTTAATTACAATCACTTTACACTTTGCCACGCTAAATTTCATTCCACTCTCCTTTACTTCCTAATGTAGTAACATTACCCTCTTCCTTGTCATTACAATCACTTCACACTTTGCCACGCTAAATTTCATCCACACTCTTTTTTTTTCCTAATATAGTAACTTTACCAAATATTGCGGATTTCTAAATATGACTGTTTGTCTAGTTATAGTTAAAGATTTCTTTAATAAAGATAAAGCTAAATGAGTTCTGATTTCATACTAAACTCATCTTTTAAACCCGTCAAATTTGTGTGTTCATTAGAGTTTATCAAAGAATTGTGTATTAATGTTAGACGTTCCACACACTATACAACAAACGTGTATAAGAAATTATAAGAGAAACAATGTTGGCAATGTACACTAAATGCTCCTATAATATATAGGCTGTAATAATTTATTATATAAGTGTACATCCAAGCATTGAATTGCACACAGTCTAAATCATGATTAAGTTATTTTCTTTGACATTTGAGAATTAATGCTTTGTTTTGTAATATTGTTCAGCACTATTAACTTTTTTTTATTATTGATGATTTTTTAATTCATATTAATTCTCCAAATCCATTATAGGATTAAAAAAAGCTTTTAAATTTTGGATCTGGATTTCTTTCAAAGGTATTATGATGCTTACTAGTGGTTTGGTACTATATAAGAATAGGATAAAGCAACAAGACCTCAGCCCATTAATTTACCACATTACTGAATATAAATTCATATTATAACAAAACATGTTATCATTTAATATTTAAGAATAAATATGCAACTGAAACTAAAGTCCCATCCCAGATAAATCTGTCTATGATCCTGGAGGAAATCTATATATAATTTATATATTTACATTAATCAGTGAATGTATGGCTGCTATTATTACAGGATTCCTGAAGTTATAAAAAAGTGGTTAAAGTCTCAAACAAAGGGTCTGGAGCTGTTGATTTGTACAAAAATTACAAAACGTCTGAATTGTTGCTGGCATTTACTACAAACCCTTTGATTTGGACAAGAAAGGGTATATGGGCGCCTACAAATGGACATTAAGGGGGAGCTCCAGCACCCCTTATCACTCTACAATATTTACTTCTTTTTTAAAAATTGTTATGAAAAAATAAACTGTTTTATTTGGGAATTGTCTGCAATATGCTATTAACAACTTATGTGCTGTGCACAGTTTTTTTTAATATAATAGAAGAATGTATTTATGTTTTAATTGTGCGGTGAACACAAGCCTAACTTTCAACTTCCTTTTGGACTACATCAACTATATTGAATTGTTGTGACTTGGCGCCGAGATCAAGCAGTACAGACTTCATCCATTACGCAGAAGAGGGTGGAGGTGTTTGAGTTGAGGGTTTTATGAGATCGACAGATGGTGACGCTGACAACTTCGGAGTTATTTTCTTTAACATTATTAATATACACACTAATTTTCCTTTGTTTTCATTATGAGTGATCTAAAAAAATTCTCTTTGGTTTTTATATGTTTAATAGTAATTGTTTCTGCTTATGTTTAGAACTAGGTTTCAAACATTAGCGTTTTGACACCTTTTGGCAGTTTGATACAGTGGGTGGAGCTTTTTTTGAACAGAGACGCTATAAAGAAAAAAATGTCATTGGAGTTTTTTTGAGTTGGTTATCAGTCCCTCCTCTTCTTCTTTTGGGATGCAATGAAGTTTTTCTGTCCTCTTTTTGATCTTAGCATAGTGACAGAGAGTAAGGGTTTCACATAATTACTGCCCTTTTGTGGTAAGATGAACTCTTGAGTTTTATCGTTTTTATTTTGTTTAACCTCATTGTCCGACTTGTGTGTTTTGGAAAATTGACGTTTGTAAGAAAGGATGGCAAAAGGTTTATGTTTGGTAACTCTCCTATTGTAATATTGTTGCTTGTAGATTACCTGTAATGTTACTGGGGTGGGAATGAAAGGATCTTGTTTATAATACATTCCTTTGGTGTATTATATTAATTTCAAAGGGCTAAGGGGGATCATTGTTTGGTTTTAATTGTAATTCTTTTATGCTATCATTGTGATGAATTGTTGTTGTTGGGAATTTTCATTTATATTGTTAAGAATGAATTATCTGAAATCTTATCATGGTCATTAATAATAGTCATTAAAGGTTTTCCTTTTTTGGGGGGGGAGGGGGGTTATTCTATTTTACTGGGCATAAATTCCTTCTTCCTTTTTACCAAATATTAAAGAAGAGAGGTGAATGTTTGAAAGGAAGACAGTACACTTATAATCATCAATATCCAAGTTAACAGAGGTAAAATGATTGAATATAGATTTACTCTCATTTTCGCTTCAACAGCTGTCTTAATTTTATTATGTTTAGTAATGGGTTCAACTAAAAAAAATATATAATTTTTTGTTAATTTTTGTGAAAATTGACTTTCGAAACTCATATAATTATCTCGGAATTATGTTTAGATGCTCTAAAATTCCCTCCCACAAGGTTAAATTTGTGAAAATTTCTCTCAAGGAAGGGAGGGGATTACACCCTGGGCAGATAGGATTCCACTCCGCCCCCCCCATTTGGAAAACCTACATGGGCTTCCTTGAAGGGTATTTAAAACCTTCTAGCTAAAACGTTCTTTAATGGAATTAGTTTGGTTTAGTGGTATTTCAGTAAAGTACTCCTCACTAACCACTGTGGTAGGAGACATAGCTACAGCTGGTACGAGTGTCTGGTCCAAGTCTTCCAAAATATCCTCGATAGACTAACGCCTGATTGACAGTCTGATCAAATTGGTTGATAGAGTTTTTCTTCATGTGGATGAGATGTTAAGAGGAGCTTCAACTTGTAACTAATGTAACCACTAAGTGTCTGTTAACCTTCGAGTGAGTGCGCTGGGTTATAAAATACCCCAAGCTTATATTTATTAGTGTTGTAGCACTGCCAAGCCCTCAACTAGCCTGTTAAAATTTGTTTATTACTTCAGTGGGATCTTGACTGACTTTTGGTTTGGTTGGAATTAAATTAATTAATATAACTGTCTATACATTAAATATATTTGAAGCAAATTCATTATTGGGGTATGAAATACCCCACATGCCCACTCGTGTAACACATTGTTATTATTATTATTAGCACCGCGTCTTACTACCCGTTCGGGTTGTACGTACTTACGCTAATGTGTAATGGTAGGATGATTGTGAGATTAAATGGAGGACCTACAGTTTAACGTGGAATCCGAACCACGGTGGAGGCCTGGCATTCCTCACATTCACAAGAAGTCTTGTCAGAGGTGAAGGAAGGGTTTGGAAATCAGATAAATCTGTGCCAGGACCGAGGATTGAACCCCGGCCGCCAGCACAGAAGTCTGACACCTTACCCCTAGACCACCAGGTCACCAACACATTGTTAAGTCAATCACAGCCTAGCTACTAGTTACATATTCGGTTTTTTGTTCACCTATGGGTTTGATTCCCTTTGGAGCTATAAAGTTATCATTAGTGAATTTAGAGTGCGAGTTCTGAAGGTTTTGTACAACTACATTTGGTGCATTGCACTGTATGTAGCAGTAATCTGGACTTTCAAGAATATGGAAAGTAAATACTTCGAATGCTTTGAAATGTAGTACTGGAAAAAAAAAATCTGGTGGATTGATAGGGTGACAAATTAAGAGGTCCTAAGAAGACTGGATGAGAAAATAACTATTTTGGTTATACATTTTCAAAACAAAGCTAACAGGAGTGGACACATCCATAGGAGGAACTGTCTTCTGCATGATGTCATAAGAAAGACTTGAAGGATGGAAGAAACTTCTGGAAGCTGAAGGAGGTGGAGGACAACATGCATTGACAAGAGGAATAGACCTGTCATAAGACAGAACACCTTATTATAATAGAAATAAGTTAGTTCGCAAGTAGTGTGTTGATATAACAAATTGGTATTAGAAAATGCTCATAATAAAAACAAAAAAAATTACTTTTCCCTATTTTAGCTTATACCTCCTACATAAGTTGTTGAGTATTGCAGAAATTTTCAAGTGAAGACCGAAGACAATAATTCTTTTTCCTAAATTTTAAAAATAATTTTTATTCTTTTTCTCTATAAATGTTTGTATTACATGTGTAATCACATGAACTAAACAATCATTTGCTTGTAACAATAGGAAGTAGGTCTATATACATTTTAGAAAAGTTCCATGTTATATATTATAGCTTTTTCTATTAACTCACACAACAATTAAACTTCTTTATCAATGTTTGTTTGGGGTGAGATGTGTCTAAATTAACTCTAATTAAAAGAAAAAAACACACAAAAAAATTTCTTCATTTAATTATTAATAGTTCAGTGAAAACTGACTGGGGTATAAAGTACCCCAAGCGCGCACTTGTGTTAACTATACCAGCGTGCCTGCTCAAATAAAACTTAGTACTATAGCAATATATGGTGAATATATTATTTTAATGTCATACTTTTTAATTTTTTTAGGATCAATATAAATATATTATTTTACCTTCATACTTTTTTATTTTTTAGAACCAATATTTGTAATTTGGATTGACAAATATATTTAAATATAAATTCACAATGCCTAAGAAGCGTCACAACAAGTAATCTGTATTGGAGCATTTTACTACAGCAAATTTGTTATTACTCATATACATTAACCATTTATGAAAGAGTTGGAGTCAAATAGTAGAAAAATAAAAAAAAGTTGGAGTCGAAGGCTTGACGTACTGACTCCACAGCTTTGGTCATAGGTAAATTTAAAAAATATGTGCAAAATTGTTCTTACTTGAAAATATGGTGTCATAAAGGTATTATCAACAGCAAACATGACACCTTTTCTTGATGAACAACAGCTTCTACCGCCTAAATATACACAATATTAAGCAAGGGATTTGTCCGCTTCTTCTTTGATGAACAACAGCTGCTACCGCCCGAATATCCACAATCTTAAGCAAGGAATTTGTCAGCTTCTTCTTTGATGAACAACAGCTTCTAGCGCCTGAATGTCCACAATCTTAAGCAAGGAATTTGTAGAATTTTCTATCCAAACAAGCTTCTTACCAAGCAATCTTACCTTGCATGGTTCCATTGTTGTACAACTTATAAGATAGGTTCAGGGTGTATTCCGTCAAGGTAAGACTATTCCCTTAAAGATAGGTTCATGGTATATTCTGTCAAGGTAAGCTTGCTACTTTACAGAGTACACTGAGTGTACTTAATAGACAAATATATATTAAAAATAATACTTTAAATAGGTTTTAGGTAAACTTGGCAAACCCTTATTTTGATCTAAAAGACAAGCCTTACGTAATTGCTCCTATATACTTATACATCCCATGTGGCTAAAATTTTCAAGAGGTGTATTATCAATTTTTGTACACACAAATTAACACAAAGCATTTATCTTCACTCATGCTGGGATCAAATGTTTACTAGTGTGGACTGTGGAGGAAGAACAAATTACACTATTTCTCAATTATCACTCATTAACTCCAGCATTCTATCTCTTTTAGTTCAAGTTCATAGCTGTTCTTTCATCTTTGTTTATCAATACAGCCTGAGGAGTTGAGAGGACGAGGGGTGATTTACTACCCCTTCCTTTATCAATGATCACGTCCATCACAACCTAAACAAAAGCTTTTGTAGAGCTCATCTTTCTTACAATATGGTATTAATAATTTTCTTTCAACACCACATCCCCTACTCACAACATAAAAATTAAGAAAAATAATGATCACCAACATAACACATATATCAAAAATAAAACATTCTTGTAATGTCTTATGCTGGAACTCATAAACCAGACTTACCCTGGTGCTAAAAAAAAGGGCAACCACCTAGCCCTAACCTTTCAGCACAACTACTTACTAATCATTTTTAGCCATTTGGATATCACAATAATAATATATATGCTCATCTGCTTAATTTCTTTAATCATATGTATAGTGTAAGCCTGGCAAGAAAATTAAATTATAAATTGACAGTCAGCCTTGCAATACAACCACAAATGTCAACTCATTGAGCTTAAAGAAGCTATAGTTTATTCCCTACAATCTTTGAGGTAATTTAAACTATGACTGAGCCAATTGCTGCATTTCAAGTAAAAGTTTAGAATTCAATGAGTTTTACAGGTTTTCCAGACCTAAAATATGTATTTTCCTGGTATCTTATATGCAAAGCTATGATTTAAAAATAAAATTACTTTTAATTTTCTACTAAATACTTGAAAGGGAATTAATAATTATATAGGCTATATGTCAGTACTATTTGTGAGATCACATACATTTTAGATAAAACTAATATTTTACAAATGCTCTTATATGTTGTATTTTGAAAATTGTTATAAAAAATACCTGAAAATTTGTGACTTTTTAAAATCCCCCTAACTTCTCCCTATCATACTAGATTTGAATAAAATTTCCCTCGTCTTCTAGTTGTGTATCAATCAAACCTGATTAATTTTAGAAAAATAAATATGCCTAAAAGGGTTTAGATTAACTTGATTTCATAGTCAAAAAAACCTATCCACACCCAATACATAATCTTATTTATTATTCATAAAAAGAAAAGGTTGCTTAATTTAGACCATTTCCTCAAGTGTTACTCTCAGAAACATTCAGATGTTGATTTTTTTTTGCCACTCTTGAACTTTGACCTTGATAATTCCTCTCAACTGCATTTATGTAATTCGTATTTCCAAGAGAAACAGTTGTGTATCTTTTCAACTGCCACTGTGAAGCAACAATGAACTCGATAAGAATTATCAGAATATAAATGAAAGTGATGTAAAAAAAACAAAACCATAATTGTGCGGATAAAAAGTTATCAGTGAGATTATTAGCTACCATGATGAAATATGACATCCTATTTTTATATTTCAAATATTGCTATGACAAAACAACTATGCAAACGTATTTTGATAGTAAACAAATATATAACTTATTTTTTTAATGTCCATTATCGGTTCTAGCCTGTAGCCTGGGTCAGCTTTTTTATTCAAGCTATATATTTTCCACTACCAGCTTGCTAAGCCTGTCGTAACTTCATATGCTTTATAAAATGCACAATAAACTAACAAAACTAAAAGCATTCACACGTCACATTATTTATAACATGCACATACCTTAAGGTAAGCTATTCTCAAACTGCCATTTGTTTATATTTTCGCAAACTGCAAGGACTTGAGGGCTGATAGGTGGATGACCCCACACCTCCTTAAAATATCCCAACACTCCAATTTTTATTTCTTTGCCGACTCATTTGCAATGTGTTTTCTGAACTACCATTCAAGTTTTGAGTTGAAATGTTTTGTTTTCTAACCTAAAAGACTTAGCACAGTTTTCCCCACATTCACTAATACTACCTATTTCCCTTGTCAATATTTTGTCTTGGTCTATCCAACTTTGTTGCCTGAATAATGAAAATAATCACAACCATTTTTAAAGGTATATTAGAAGTGGCCGCAAGTGAAAAACTGGTATCTTTGTTTTATTTAAACCATATTGAGGCGATATTAACTTTTTTGATCAAATTTGGGAGAAGCGGGGGAAAGTGGGATTGAACCCCCAACATGTCTAAGAGTTCCATAAATATAGTATTTATTTTTTATTGGTACAATTCAACACCAAGATTGTTAATATCTCATCCCTAAGAGATAGGGATTTGTAGAATAGCTTAGTTGCATTGCTAATAACTTTTTTTGGCGGTTTTAAGTTTATCAATACAGTACTTTGGCATAGTTATATTTATTAATTTTACTTTTGTGATTTTTTTAAACCTAGCACTATGATACATACAGTCAATGAATGATAGTGTGAATCTATTTTTAGGCTCCTATAGGCATTGACAAGTGAAAAAAAGTCTGATTTCCTTTACGATGGTATTGTTTTAGTGGTCCTCCTTAAATCACATAATGCTTTGAGAGGGGAGACAGAGACCTTGACATTATATGGTGGAGGGGGCCACATCACATTGTTATGTTATGTAGATCTTATACTTAAGTTCTATGTTGGAAAAAACTATTATATTCTGAATAAATTCAAACAGAGAATTAATAAAGAGGTAAGTTAAACCATAATGGCAAGAAAAAATATAATCAACATTTTATAAACTATTTATCTTGCTCTCTAGAACACAACATAAATCATATTCATATCAAACTATGTCAATAAACAGCTATGTTCATCAAATATTTTTAAATCACATTTAATTTGGTGACATGCTTTATTAAATCAGAAACCTTGGTGATTGTAAAGTTTATGGTCATAAAAATAAATCACAGTTTTTAAGTTAAATTACCCAATAGAATTACAGTATTGGCCCAAATTAATATGGCTAACATTTTGAGGTGCTCTACATGAAAAACAATTGGTCTTGAATATAATACGACCCAACATTATGACAGTAACAAGGGTAAAAACTTAACTTTGATACACTTTTTTAAATCCCTATTTTAAACATGATCACTCACTTGGGTATCTGCCATAGTGCTTTTTTTTTATACCAGTAACACAGCACAAACACTGACCTACTGAATTATGGCAACAGTTCACTGACAATGAAGGGTGGGGGGGTGGAGGGTGAGGGGGAAATCCTCTCAGTTTTGACGTTGAGTTTCCTGCCACCTGCCATTACAGTGGCACATTATCTCTTTCTTCCTTGTTTTGCTGTTGAGTCTATTAAGAGAAACATTCTTCTGAATGGCCAGTACGGTCCTAGCATGCTACAAAATAAACCTATGTAGGAATCCACCTTTTTTTCAGTGAAAGCGTATAACCCGAACAGGTAGTAAGACGCGATGCTAAATATTATTATTATTATTTTTCAGTGAAAAATGTTAGGTTGTGCATATAATATGAGTACGGTTTTCGGAAGGTCATTTTTAGGATAAAAACATCACATTATATTCGGGCCAAAACGGTTTTCTTAGATAGCAAGCAAACATTTATGGTTGAATGGCCAAAAATTAAATAATTTAGCCTATCTGTCAACATCCAATGATATTTACACTGTTTAGTGAAGACATTATTTAAAAGTATTATAAACATGATCACATCCAATTCAACAAAACTAACATGATATCATCCAACTCAACAAAACTATGTATAGTAAAGTATTCTTATATAAATATTTTTTTCAACCTACTAACTATTCAAAGACTCTCTCACTTTCTTTTGTTTTGGAGAGATAACCATTATAAAAATCTGCTGCAGATATTGGTTTCTTCCTTGGCACTCCAATTGACTGAAATGCGACCCAACAGCCATCAGCGCACATCACCCGTAAAACGCCACTGGGCCGATGAAAGTCCACAAACCCTGGATTGGGCCTCTTATCTCTAGTAATGCTGTCAATAATGGGAAGGGGCAATGTTCCATTGTACAATTTGATGGGTAGTCCTTGGTATGTGGTGTAAAGAGGAAACAATCCGCTTAGAGCACGATACAAGTTGTATATTTGAGTGGAGTTGAGGTCTCGCCATCGCACCACAGCAGTTGAGGCAGTCACTTTGGGAGCTAGAATTAATAATAAAAAATAAAATAATTTGATTACAATGTCTAACAATTATAAATTACCACCGACTCATTTTAAAATGCAACCTTTCATTGTGAGAATAAGTTTTATTGTATATTGAGAATAAAATTCCTTTTGACTTGTATTTTAGGCTACGTTTAACTGTAGCGTAGAACAAACATTTAAAATGTATGATGTCACAGTTTCCAAACATGAATGATTAACATTATTCTGATACCGCAAATAGCTATGTGACTGAAAAGTTAGGAATTTAGTGTGGCTAGCAGCCTTATGGGACTGCTGCGTACTAGTTGCGTGTATACTTTGTTTATCCTGAAAGCTTACTGTGATAGGTTAAACTATGGTGCAGCTAATAAGATAGGGCCATACTGTAATCATTCATGGTAGGACTGCTATCTTTCAGGATAAATGGAGTGTACAACATAAATAAAACGAGCATGGTGGAAGCAAATGCAGAATTTAGACAGTCAGTTTGTAAATGGCCCACTTTAAAGAGCGTAAAAAGATATTGAGGCATCTCAGGGCTGTACTTTAATTATATGTGAACGAATAGTAATTTGCATTGACCATATGTAATAATAGTTGGGTGTATGTGTGAAGCTTCAAAACTTCGAATTGGCTCCGAAAAAAAAAAAAAAAAAGTTTCGACCTCGTTTCAAAAAAAATTTCTGCTTCAATAATCATACAGTTTTGCCAATTAAAATATTGACTGCTAAAATATTCAATTTGCTTAATTTATTGACATTTTTAAGTATTACAGTCAAACTTGGTTATAACGGCTTCGGATATTCCGTCAACTCGGGCGTAGCGTCATTTTTTTCTGCAGTCTAGTCAAACTGCCATCTATTAACGTTATAAAAACCTCTGTTTTAGTGTCACTATCACTCAGATGTAAAGTCAAAATCTTCTTAGATATTTTACTTAAAATTGTATTTAATGTATGTATATGTAAAAAAAAACTGAAAAAATGACCAATTCCTACAGAGGTGTTTAGCAAGCTGGGAGTGTACTGGTCATACAATGCGCTGGTCTAATAATAGACTGAATGGCAAAACAAAGTCAGGGAGAGGGATACGAGAAAGGGATACAGGAATCTGGGCACTTCAAGGTCAAAATAAGCAGAGGCTTAACCCTCCTTCATTGTCACTAAGTTGGTTGAAACGGTCTCATGTGCGTGTCTAAGCTCAAAGTCAAAGGTGTGTTTTTTGTTTTGTTTTATAAGTTCGTTAGTTTTGGTAGTCATTATAAGTAGGCCTACTTTTTTAATACATAATCATGGCAAGGTGTAGAATAAAAAGAAAAGTTCTGTCTATTAAAAAAAAAAGTTTCATCAGAGCATGTGAAAGTGGACAGAAAAAAGGCTGATGTATGCCATGAGTTTGGATTAGTGCATTCTATTGTAGGCACAATTTTAAAAGTGTTTTGTTGGTACCTCTTTTATAATGTCACTCTGACGCAGGGTTTAAAAAAACACGGGTTATTTAAAAAAAATTTGGATTGTAATGGATTTTGTTGGGGTTTTATTAATTTATTGTGGTTTAATTAAAGATATTATGTATGTTATCTGAGTAAACCAATAATTCAAATATATTCATTATTCGAGATCCAAAGAAACATATTTTATTTTTATTATGGTACGGAAAGAAGTAATAAAAGACATAATAAAGGAAAACAATAATACAGCAATCTAACTCTTCACAACAATACTGTATAAGCTAGCAGGTTGATAAAAAAAAAGATTGTTTGTGTATAAGGAATAGAAAAAGGTGGGAGGGGAAACCATGCATCAAATTACTGGCAATCCAGTGCAAGTGGCTCCCGAATTCCTTGATCCGGGCCTGGTTGTGGTACCAACTTGAATTTAAAAGAAAATGATTTTATGCAACTATTGGTACAGTTGAAAATGTGTAGAAAATGTTTTAAGATATCTCGAATACAATTATGAAAGCCTTGACTTGAAATTAACATAGACTTGTGTAGTTGGAAAAAATACAAAATCACAAGAATGGACAAAATTGAATGAATATAATTAATTTACTCAAAAGAGATTATCTTTATTTTTTTATGATGTGAGAGACATGACAAACAAAATAAAGTTTGTTAATGGTTTACCAATTCTTTTAACAACTTAAAAATATTCAATCTTAAATATTTTCACTAAGCAAAAGTTGCACGTTTGTATTCAATGATTCGAGATTTGAAAGAAAATGTAAGATTCGGATTTGAGATATATAGTATTCAAACCATCTATATAAAAACAAAATACTATAACCACAGCGAGGTCTAGTTAAGTGCCAACATTAAAAACAGAAAATGGATATTATAATAAAGTTACCCGCCTCGGTGGTGTAGTTGGCTAACGCGCTAGTCGTGTTGAGCTTGACTGCTGAGGACGGGGAGATCGAGGTTCGAATCTCGGTCGGGTGAACTGGGGATGGTTTTCCACTCTCCCTCCACGCAAATGCGGGTTCACTTCCTCTAATTCAACTTTCCCAATTCCTAATCCATTAGCGTAGTTAGTACTTAAAGTGTATAACTCGAATGGGTAGTAAGACACGGTGCTAAATAATATATAATATAATAATAATAATAATAAACAGATATTATAATAAAGTTAAACACATAATATTCCTAAACCCAATGGTCAAACTCGACCAAATGTGACAAATTTCTACACATGGTTCCATCTCCCATTCAAGTGCAGTCTAATACTAAAGACACTTCCTCAGATATACATGGTGGGCAGCAAGAGTTGATACATTTATAACACTATATGTTTATTGTTTACTATTTCGAATATTAAATACTTTGAATTAAACTTAAAATAACAACAAAAGATTGACAATTTCCTACATACACTGATTTTTTTTTTTTTAATTATGATAGCCTTATCATAACCAAGTGTGTCTGAAGGTAAGAAAAAAATCAATAATATGCAATAGATGGTTTTATTATTTATGTGTTTTCAAATCATGACATGACTTTGCTCAATGACTCGTGTTGAAATGTTTTAACTTCCACCACAATTATTTAAGTACCTGAATTTTTCTTTTCGGCGAGTCATGTAGACTGACTCTTTAAACATGCTCCACAAGGAAATGTTCAAAGCTGTTAAGTATGATGAATGTGATGGCCAGGCAATGTCCCTAAATTGTGAAACAAGGTGCCCAGTAAACATTTTGCGAATCACCTCCATTGATGTTGGCATCCATGCCCTTATGTTACCGTCCAGGACTTAAGTAGAACATCAATGTGTTTCCAGGGCACCTTGTTTCACGGTTTGGGGACATTGCCTGGCCACCATGTTCACCAGACTTAACAGCTCTGGACTTTTTCTTCTTTGGTGGAAGTTGAAGCAATCCAACAAGAGGAATGCCTCAAAAACATGTCAAGATTCAAGAAGCGTTTTCAACAAGGAATTACAAATAATGGTGGCCATCTGTAGAAGATTGTTTTTAAAATTAAAATTTAAGGGTATGTAAAAATTTTCAATCTTTGTTTTTATTTTAAGTTAATTTTGAAGCATTTTGTGGTTATATATGTAAGATTTAGTTTGATAAATGTGTAACATTTCTGACTCTATTAAAAAATGTTCAATCACATCTGATTTTATTCTCAAAACAATGTTAAACAACAAATGTACTATTATAATAATATCTATAAAATAACTATAATAATTGTATATAAATGAACATCTATAATAATATAATTAAGAGTTTGTCTGTAAGTCATGAGCATTGTGTGATATCTACCCCAATCAGAGGGCTGAAATTTTAAAATTAGAAGTCCCTGTGCATAAACATTTGTACCTCAAACCTTGAATTTTAAATTTTTGATTAGATTTTTTTAAATATATTGAAAATTAAATTGGTAGAAAAAAAAAATCAAGAGATATTTCTGTGTTTGAAGAAAAACATTTCCCAGGGTAACCAAGCAATAAATTGTGTGGTTATCCTGAGCAACATCGGGTACTTCTGCTAGTATAGTAATAAATTGAACATAGTATGTTTTAATAAACATTCTTAACAGTAAATTTTTATGTATGCAAGTTTACAATATTAAGTTTTATGGTGTACCATACTGACAACTTTATGGAAACGGTTGCCACCCAGGAAAATAATAATGCCCACATTTTGTTCAACAATGGTGTGGTATACCATAAGTGATGCCAGTTTGAGGTTGCGGCTTGGCCAAGTCGAGGGACTGGGGAAGTTCCTTCACACACTGCCCCAATAGTTCAGAACCGAGGAAGGCCAGCCGATTCGACAGCTCCGGCAGTGTGTCATCGGGGGAGATGTGGCAACAAGACTGCATAAGTACTTCACCTACATCAAACCTGGTAACATATATCTTAGTTTCACACCTAAACTAGATGTATCAGAATTTGTAAGAAAATAAGTATATTGGAAGGATTATTTAATTGTGTTCAAATATCCACTACTATATTAGCTTGTTGTCAATTCAAATAGTATTTAATAAGTTGTTGTTAAATATATGCAAAATATTTCTTGAACAGGGATTAAAAACATGAGTAAAATAGTGGGGCATTTAGATTAGAGGTCATGGTTTGAATCCCATGACATATTTGCCTGAAATATCATTTAAATCAATAATCATTTGATTACTAGGGTGTCCAGATGTGTGGTTGGAACTTTTATGGGTTGAATCCACTATTTTACAAATCTGTTTCATGATTCTTAAATTTAAAATCCAAATCTGAATCAAAGAATGGTTATGAACATAAGAGGAAATGTAAAATAAAATACAAAAGTAACTAAATGTTAAAAAAATAATTTTATAATCCAGTCATACATTCAGTTAATTGTTAAATTACTGGTATGGGGCCTGGTTGTTAAGTTAAGCCTATTATTATAATTGGTTCTGAACCACCAATAAGCAGTATTAAAGCTCTAAAATAAATTTAATTTGAAAACTTTAAATTTTTTTAGGGGGGAGGGTTTGAGTCTTTAATTTAAAATTTTCTCAAATCCTTGATCTCAAATTTCCTTAATGATTAAGGAATCGTTGGCCTATCCCTAGTATTTCACCATTAGTACTAAACGCATGTTTGAATCCCCAATTATATACTTGAATTGAGAAGGGCTCATCACATTTAAAAATGGTTAAGAACCAATGTTGTGTATGGCATGGAATTCACGTTGCGCTGGCTGTCATTGAACAGGAAATCAAGTTTAACTGTGGTTTTATTAATTACCCCCATTGCTAATGTGAATCAATTACATTTTCTTTAAGTAACCATTTATATAATTTTTCCTTTGATTAAGTTGTTAGTTTGGTAGCCCCTGTGTTAAATATTCAAACTAAAAAAAACAACTAAAAACTATAATCCCTATTTAAATGTGACAAAATCATGTTCGCCCACCACTTACTTGTGTGGCCTAATCTTCATTATGGTCACTCCTGTTTGAGTGTCACCATGCATAATAGCATATATAATAGGGGCTGCTCCCCTCCAACGTGGCAAAAGACTCGCGTGGACGTTCAGCATGCCTCTGAAAGCGAAAATATAAATACTTACTGCCATTAAGTGAAAAATTGCAATTTGGGTACAGGAATCGAACCTGAAACCTTTGGCTTTGCTTATTCAGCTATCAGGACTGATCCTGTGAATAACCATAAAATATCAGTTTATGATAGTTATGGGAGTGTGTTGTACCTCTGACCACTTTCAACAGTTTTCATTTTTTTAATTACTTTATTGCTGCAAAATAATATTTGGTTTGTTTACCAAAATCCTTATTCCACTAGGCAACATGTGCCTATTTTTAAAATACTTTTTTTTCACTTGAAATATTTTATATTGTATTAAAAAAAACTTTACATTATGGTCAGAAGTATAACATACATTTGCACCTTTGACCGGGCGGGGGTAGGGTGGGTGTTTTACCTTTGACCAAGTAATAAAAACAGTCAGGATTTAAGAAAAATAAAACATTTAATGATTCATAATATCATTATGATTAAAGAGAAATAATATTCTAAGCTTAAAATTACCAGTCTAAATGTCAAACAAACAATTTGAAGTTAATGTAACTAAGTTCATTCTATCTGATATGCTGCAAAATCTACTCCGAATGATAAACATTCAATCTGACAGGCAGATCCTCCAGCCGCAGTTGGATTTGAAAGCTTAGCTACAATATCTTCAATATATATATCATACAGTTGATCATCTTCTTTTCTAAATTTGTTACTTGTGGTTTGCTTTTTTAAATATTTTATCTTTAAAATATCATTTATTTTTTCAAAAATTTCTACAACAAAGTATTTAGTTGTTTTCTTCAATGAAAGTTTGACGAGAACAAAGTTTCCCTTTTCAAAGTTTTTTTTAAATACAACTCTTCCAGAAGGTCATGATATTCATAAGATACATTGAACTCACTTTCCCCTGATGAAACTTCTGAATTGTATGAATCTGAACTCTCTGCAGGAACAATGAGATTTTTTTTTTTTACTTTTTTTAGGATCAGGCTTACTGGTCTTTTGGATGTCTAATAACGAGCATTTATACGTCTTGTTTTTAACAGTCTCAAGTGCTTGCTTTTATGGGGTATCTGTGAGGATGCATGAATTCCCCTTAGGTCTCCCCTTGCTTGTGGCTTTCCTTGCCTGAGTTTTTGGGCGTGGTCTTGTAGTTTCAGGTGTCACAATGGCAGATGTTGAAGGCACATTTTTTAAACACATCTTGAGGGCAGATAGGCTTGTTTTGGTTCTGAATTGTAGAAGATGTGGCTTTTTCAGAAACTGAAGAATTGTTTGGATCTTCAGGACTTTCCTTTCAGTCCCTGATGCTGGAAGAAATTCATCTTCTGTGAAAATATTTTCGTTTAAGGTACAAAGCCTCTAACCTTGAAACCTTTCATGATATTGTCAGGCATAATAACTTTCAAATAAGCCACACCTGCCAGTTCAGCAATATTGAATATTGTAACAGGTTTCCCCACATTCCCTGGAGTCAACATACAATTATTTACTGCCTGATTATAAAATGTTATGAAGGGATCATAGCAGCCTCTATCTAGGGACTGAATTTTGTGGATGGTATGTGGGTGAAATGTCATCAACGTGACACCATTAGCTTTAGCTAAATCAATAAAAGGAATGGACACAGATCTCTCATGGTTGTCAACAATACTGGGTTCTCAACACTTGAGTGCACATGGTTGAATAAATGTTCAACAAACTGTAAAAATATTGTTAACATTGTTGCTAAAGGGTTTTCCACTCTCCCTCCGCGCAAATGCAGGTTCACGTCCTCTGGATTCAACCTTGCCAACTCCTGACTCATTAGTGTAATTATAATTAGTACTTAAGCGTACATCCCAAACAGGTATTAATACACGGTGCTAAATAAAAAATAAATTATGTACTCATTATTTTAAGGTGAAGTCTGATGAAAATGTGATAGATATCTTCAGTTACTTAAAGGTTATTACTATATACACAGCCATAAGCACTTGTGATTAATGTTGATAAGTAAGTGTAATTTTAACTGTACAGGGTGTCGGTGACTTAGTGGTCTAGGGGTAAGGTGTCAGACTTCTGAGCTGGCGGCCGGGGTTCAATCCTCGGTCCTGGCACAAATTTATCTGATTTCCAAACCCTTCCTTCACCTCTGACAAGACATCTTGTGAATGTGGGGAATGCCAGGCCTCCACCGTGGTTCGGATTCCACGTTAAACTGTAGGTCCGTCATTTCATCTCACAATCACCCTATCATTTACACATTAGCGTAAGTGCGTATAACCCGAACGGGTAGTAAGACGCGGTGCTAATAATAATAACTGTACAGGGATTGTGTTTATTGATATTAACAGTTGTTATTGACTGCCTTTCCCAATATTCATGAAAATACACATTGAAAAATGACACTTGGAGATGAAAACCAAACTCAGGACCTTTGGCTTGGTGCATCAATAGGCTACTCTGCCAATCTATCTGAATAAAACATTGGTGCGACAAGCCAAAAGTGCTAGATAAATTTTCATCTTTTCATTATTGGCCTATATTAAAATAAATGTTTGTGAATGTAAGTTAATTATGCAGCTCAAATGTTAGTTTTAGTAATATATATAGTCTGTAAATTATGTCAATTTAATCCAATATAAGCTACAAAATTAGACTAACAAATTAAATCAAATAAACTTACAGTGGGAATGAAGTAATGACATGGTTTGGGATGAGATGACCAAATGAAACTACCAGACCAATATCATAGTCCTTGGGTGTCGCTTGTATCGGCCAACTATGCAGTGGAAGGTTCTGTTGCACGGCAAACTGCCGCACTGGATTGGTTTTAGATTTTAAGGAAGTAACTACTTCAAGTTGTTTCACATGTATCCCCTTTTTCCTAGTTAAATAAATAATCTCATCAGTATAGCATTTGCAAGAAGCTCAGACATTATACATATTAATTAAAATGTTTGCAAAAAATAAACAAGTTTAGCTTGGTGACCAGTGATATGCAAAACAAAACTTGCTGCTCAGACAAAAGATGTTTAAAAGAGCTGTAACATGTAAATTATATCCATTTGTTTTGTCTTAAACTCTGGTGCCAATAATGGCTATCAGCATGGAGGATTAAATGGTAGGTCGTTATGTTATTTCTCAACCTTCAACCATCACCCTCCATCCCCTTAAACCCCCACATATTTAAAGCACAGTTTTGTTTTTTAGTAGAAACTAATGCTAGAAAAGTAAGGTGTTTAAACATAAGGATTACTGTACCATTTTAAGATAGCATAATAGGCCTAATGATGAAGAACCAAACTTTTAGATTAAATTAAAAAAAATTAAATTAACTAGTGGTAGACTTAAGTTAAGTATCCATTGTTTACATTGCTAGCAGTTGAAAATAAAAGAAATTAATTTTTTTAAACAGGAAACTCATACAATGGGAATAGTATTGTCTGAACTCCCTTTGTTTCTCTCAAAAATACGGGATGCATAAGGTAGACTAAAGGGTTTTCAAGTATACAAATGGATACAAAACCTGTTGGGAACTCTGGACTGTGCATGTGCAACATGTGAGACATGCAAGATAAAGGCAGCCTGTTACCAATCTAGTTTTTGGCTATTTATTGTTCTGTGTTTAGTTCTTATATTGGTCGATATAGTTGATGCAATCTTTTTTCTTAGGTCTAACACCTTAGCTCAGTCGGTAGCATGTATATCTACCGAGTTAAGGGTCGCGAGTTTGATTCCTGGCATGGCTGAAAAATTCATCATTGGTGAAATGCGGATTTCCCATTTCAATGATGAATTAACGGTTAGGGGTCTGGGTGTTGTGTCTGTTCTATATTTAAGTTAGTTTACAAGTCATGTGCTGATATAATCAGTCGGTTTAAAAAGTGCACATTAAATACCTTAAATGAATGAAAACAAAACAAAAAATTCATAAGGAATATTTGTTATGGCCTAAGGCATAATAAGTCACTGATATATTTAATTGTCTGGCTTTTATTCCATAAAAGTAGGCCGAATGTACCCAATTCAACCAAATGTTTTACAATCTTACACATTCACCAAGACTACAGACTTACAATTAAGCTACAGATTGAGATGTTGATTGCATAAAGTAAATTCATGAAATTGTTGTATATTTGAATAAAATGTTATACTTATTTCAATTCAACACAAGTAGGCCTACAGTAGTGCAAAATCACATTTATAATTAAATCATTTTGATAAAATAAGAACTATTCAAATACAAAGGTATGTTAATAGAAAGGTTAGTGGATAACCACTACTAATGTAACCAATTTGGGTTAAAGTCAAGCCTCCTTGGCCAAAGTGAGGAAATTCCTGCATACTGACCCTGTCTGTTTTTAAGTTTATTAAGGCTTTGTCTTTAACTTACTAGGCCTACATTTTTTTACTTGAAAACTTACAGCCAAAATTAAATAATATACAAGGTCAATATAAGGAAAATAACGAAGGTTATGTACTACACTTACAACTGATTAAACAATTCTTTTAAACTTTTAACGGAGAAATTGTCAGTTCCGAAGAACAATATACGCCAAGGCGGTGATAACACTGAATTATATACATTATTTTTGCTTACATGTATATTATTTATCAAAATAAATGATTTATGCTTAATGGGGTGACATGAAACCCTGAACAAATTAAACATATGAGGACTTGAAATCAAATAAAAAATCATCACTTGCTATTGTATTATAGTCATTAGATTTAAATCTATTCCTATGTTTAAAAATGGTTGAAACTTGAAAATGTTCATTTTGAAACAAATTCCATTTTATTTAGATTCAAGATTCCCATTCTGATACAGGTGATAAAATTTTACAGGTTAGCCAATGACAACAATAATTACTTACAGTGTCCAAGCATAAGCAGTCAAACTCTAGGTTTTTCAGTTTTCGCCAAATACCGTTTAGATAAACTTAAATCAGTGAACTTGGCTCACTAGCAAAAATCAAGTGTTTATCGAGCGCGAATGTGTTACCCAGGAAACTTATAAAAAGATTTTTTTTTTTAAATTCATTATTAATAGCATTCTGGCCATTTATAAAACCATGAGTGTAGTTATATAATGGAGAGGTGTTAAAATGTGATAAGTTCAAATCGATATAAAAACACTTATAACGATATAATATTTGACAATTTCCTTCAAGGAGTGGCGTGAAGAAAAACTTAACAAGTGGGTTCGAACAGGACACACAAATAAATTAGTAAATCTGGTATTATCTATATTTATTCTGAATATTTCTCAAATATGAGAGAAGCCAAGAAATACCGTTAGAAACCAATCAATTTCAACAGATTTAGGCTATATTTGTTAACTAAACTAAACTCAGAATACATTAATCTTCGTAGTTCCTAAAGGAATAGTTGAGATTTCATCTTTGTGCCTTGTATGTTTGACAAAATAAAAACTTAATTTTAATGACAGTCCCTCATCCCAATATTGGTGTTAATATAAAATATAAACTAAACTAGTGTAGCAGTTTGTCGATCAGGCAAGGCTCATACAATTAAATCCTCATACCTGTTGTGTTTGAGCGGGCAGAAAAGTGTCACATCCACGACAAACTAATAGTTTTTAGTAAACAATTGAAAGTTAGATGTTATTACGAGATGATTATTTAGCTCTATTTTCGATCACAGAGCGAGACAGCACGATTAATAATAATAATAATAAAATATAATAATAATAATAATAATAACAACAACAACAATAATCAACAACTCTTTACAGCCTGTGGCCGGATCAGTTTAGTAAAATGCCTCCATCTTCCTCTAGCCTTCCACCATTCTTGTCCTTTCACTTGAGAACTTTCTGTTATCTGTTCCTCCCACTCCATCTCTTTCTTGGCCTTCCTTACGGTCTTTTTACTACATACTTCAATGTCAAAATTTTCTTTGGCATCCTCTCCTTTTTCCAGCCTCATTGCATGCTCATGCCTTCTCAGTCCTGAATTCTCTACTATATTTAAATGCATTCCGTGTACCTCCAATCTTTTTTTTGATAACTTTATTCCTAATATTGTTTCGCCTTGTGACAACTAACTTGCTCCTCATGAATTTAATTCCAAAGGCCTCCACTTTCCTAGTCTTTCTTACATTCAATGTCCATGCGCTGCATATATGACAATGGGTACAAAGTAAGCCTTGTACAATACTTACTTCACTTCAAGGGCACTTCTTTCGCCATAGAAAGTCTCGTACACATTTATAGAACAACTCTCCCTGTTGTCCTCTTCTCATTACATCCTCTCTACTGTAGGCTGAATAAAGCTTCCAAGGTATTTTTCGTTCTTCACTTTTCTCAGCTCTACTCCATTTAACTTTATAGTTTTCCTTGTCATTAGTGATTACCATCGTACGTCACACTTCTCAATGCTAATTTAATTCCACTCTCTTCCACTTCCTCATTCCATTCTTATAATTGTTATTTTATTTCCTGTTCCTTCTTTCCCCATACTATCAAGTCATCAACAAACATCATGGCTTTCGTTCTTTCCTCCCTGAGTTTTCCTGCCATTTTGTTTATAACTATTTCAATTACCATTACGAATAGTAATGGTGAAAGGAAACTCCCCTGCTTCACTCACGTTTTTATTTGAAACCACCCTGTTCTCCATTTTAACACAACTCCTTTTATCATCATACATACTTTTCACTCTCATTAAAACTCCTTTTTCCCATTCGGCCTCCATCACTTTCCAAACTTTACTCCTATCACGCTATCATATGCCTTCTCCACATCCATACATATCATTACTAAGTCTTCCTATGTTTATAACTTATTTCTATCAGCTGTCGTATGGCAAAGATTAAGTTTATTGCTGACCTTTGTTTCCAAAATCCATGATGGTCCTCTCGCCACCTTACTTTCATTATATTTATTTTTATTTTCTTTTCTATTATCTTCTAATATATTTTTGTACAGTGACACATGAGCGTTATCATCCTATAATTTGTACACGTTTACCTGTCTCCTATCCTGAAAATAGGTATTATAACTCCTTTTTTTCCAGTCTTCCGGTGCCTTATTATTTTTAAAAATCACTCTCAACACCCTGTATAACCATTGTATACCTACTTCACCTGCTGCTCTTATCATTTCCACAGTCAGTTCCTCCACACCTGGTGCTTTTCCTTGTTTCATTCTGTTTAATGCGTCCTTCCCCTCCTTCCAATTATTCTACTATTTCTTCTTGATCCTTTATTTCATCCTTATCTTTTTCCTATTCCGGACTGAACAACATCTCAAAATCTCTCATCCATAGTTTTTCTCCCTCTCCTGTCTTCAACGTTCTTCCTTCTGCATCCATAATTCTAACTTCTTGTATTTTCTCTCTCCTCCTGTTTCTTACTTGCTATCCTTCTGGCTTCCTGTGCAACTCGCTTCACTCTTTTCTTCCTCATTCCTATTCTTAACTCCTCTTAAATGCTTTATTCTTCTCCTCCACTACTTCCTTCCCTCTATTATTCCACTAGTGTGTCTTCCCACATACCTCCTTCACATCTCATTCCAAACTGTTCTTAACCTTTACCAGATAGACCAAGACAGCATGACTCTAGTTTTAATTTTGACCATAGAGTAAGCCAAATGCTAAAAAGAATAATAAAAAGTTAAAATAATTAATTATTAATGGTTTGAAATATTTTTTTTTATCCTAATTGCAATATATATATTGTAAAAAATAGTTATAAATGAAATAATAATTATACTTTATTGATCAATTATACACTCTAAAGGCCTAAAACATCATATTATGTTCAAACAGTCCAAATCAACAAGATATAAGATTACCCTATTGGAAACCCTTAAGTTAAGGCACGACCACACTGCAGGGCATTGAAAGTCTACTGTGACCTACTTAAATGTGCAACTTAACATAGATCTTGATTTTGAGATATAAGCTCTTAAATATCACATATTTGAACACCTGGCGTAACAATCGACCAACTTTATAAAGTGCCGGTGACCTGGTGGTCTAGGCATAAGGTGTCAGACTTCTATGCTGGCGGCCGGGGTTCAATCCTCGGTCCCGGCAAAGATTTATCTGATTACCAAACCCTTCCTTCACCTCTGACAAGACATCTTGTGAATGTGGGGAATGCCAGGCCTCCACCGTGGTTCGGATTCCACGTTAAACTGTAGGTCCTCCATTTCATCTCACAATCACCCTATAAAGTGCCGCATAACACTACAGGGTATTGGTAGTTGAGAACCTCTTCCACGACCTTACATGGGTATACAAACTAAATTAGATCTTGATTTTGTGATACAAGTCCTTAATCATCACATTTTACAATGTGTGGGATGCCAATCAACTAAATTTAAGGTGGCCTTATTTGAAAACCTTAGGTTACAGCAGGACCATGATGTGGGCCATCGGTAGTCGGGCCCCTCAAAAACCCTACATGGGTGTGTAACCTTAATTATATCTTGCTTTTGAGATAAAAAGTCCTTAAAAATATCCTTTCATACGGAATCAACTAATTTTAAGTCGCTTCATTTGAAACCCCTGAATTTGCAGCACAATCACACTGTTGGGTTTTGGTTATTCCTTTTACATTTTCCTATTTCAGTGTCTTATCATTTTTTACAAATTACTTTTTTCTCTGATTTTTTATTTATTCTTTTAGGAAGTTGTGTTTTTCACTCCCTCCTGATGAGTTCCAATAGAATGAATCCTAGGTAGAAGATTGGGTGTTAGCAATCTTATTATTCAGGATGCAACCTTTACCTTTTTCTCAATTAGTATCAATGTTAAGTGTGAACGGAGTTATTTTCATTCTAAGAGCCATATGTGTTTGTTACTTATGTTTTCCTATACCTTCTCCTAAATATATGATTACCTAATAAAGTGAAAAGTTTTTTCCTTTTAAAGATATATTCGTCTTATCAGTGCAAAAACGAACTCTGCGCCAAAGCCTCAATCTTTTCAATGATATTCTTAATAAAATATAACACTTCGGTGGTCAAATAGGCTAAGGCGTCACTCACATTGACTATCTATAAAGAGTGTTCTGAGATTTCGAGCCAGATAGTTTTTTCCCTTTAAAAGAGTTAATTTTTTTGTAGTATATAAAATGAATTGGCTAGTGGTTTAAAAATGGCATATTCTTTAATTTTATTCATATTGAAGCCATGAACAATTCCTTTTTCTCTCCTTAATAGCAACTTAAGAATTGATTTAGTAAAAGAATGTATTTAACTGTCTCAAAACTAAATATTTAATTTATTTAAAGTGTGCTTTGACCTAAAAATTTACTTGGCTTATCCTTATTACCTAGTTTATCGGAGATAATGTAGCATTTCAAAAAATGGATGGACAGGAAATAAATTCAAATGAAATACAATTTTAGCTTTAAATTCTTTATCTAAGATTGTGTGACATAACAAGTAACCATTTATTTAATATCCACTGGGAATGTGCCAGGATAAGTAATATTAATAGATGAAAAGTAAACAAACTTACATTATGCTTGTCAGAGCTACTGAAATTGCACAGTCAGCACAATTTCATGTTCATGATTAAAACATCTCTCTTCATAATATTGGCTATTTATCCTCAACTTGTTGTGGCATCTCTTTAAGCAGCATCATGATTGGAATTATTTTCACAACAGATTAGGGTAGCCTCATCAAAGACCATCTTCCTTCCAGTCATCTACAAGCTACGGGTTTATTCTTTTTCCAGAACTGCTTTGGTGCCAAAATGAATTGAATAATCATGTGTCTCAAACCAAATTAAAATTTCTTTGCGATAAATAGTGGGTGATGGATGACATGTCTATTTTTTAAATCTAAATGTGAGATTTCCATTTTTCCTCTAATATATAGAAAGGATTTTAGAAAATTCCACCCCAAAGGGGTCAAAATAGGGGATGATAATGTACATACATAATACATATGACAAATAGGGAACCATCAATGTGAAATTATTATACCTCAAAATAAAACAGAGGTTATAATTGATACATATATTGTGCAGAGGTATTGATTACTCACACTAGTACCTTATTTTCAATTTATATTTTATAAAACAAATACTATCGATATCTGTTTTTTTATGTTTAAGTGGGTTGGTGAATACCAAAACATGAGTGAGACCTTGTCGCAAAAGATGAATTGACTTTAGGTAGATTATGACAGTCAAGAAAATATAGTAGCTAACATTTATGAATATAGCAAGCATGTACAATTAATTATTTTATTGAAATACTTTGAAATTAAAAAAAATCTTCCCCAAGTGAACAAAATAAGTTTTTGACACGAAAAAAATATTTCTAGCAATACAACTTTTATTAAATAATTCCTACAAAGAGATTCAGATCTATTATCTTGAATAAATGTTATTGTGTTACACAGTTTAAATTTAATATAATGCTCTAAAAATTATTATTTGAATTAAAGATATAAATTACAGTATTTAGAGAGTTTGGTTAGTACACTAGAGTTGCAACCATTCGGCCTAAAGTCAGGACATTATGGGTCGGATAGTACACAATTTGAGTATATAATATTCAGAATGGGTTTGCCTCATTGGGGTACACCTCCCTTGACACTGCTTGTTTCCAACCAAATCAAAACAGTGCTATCTACACCGACCAAGAGTATGCGACTGCAATGGTACTGGATTATACATCAACTGAATGTATAATAGTTATGCTTTGCTGTCTCCTATGTAACAGCTGTAAGGCATTAGAATTGATTTTTTTTAAAATAATTACTAGTGGATATATAGGCCCAATGGATTATTTTAATACACACAAGAACCGGGCCAGATAGTCGTGACTTTAGTATGTAACAAAAAAACAATAAAAAAAATTAAACATTTCTTTTCAATGCGTAAAATGATTGCATTAATATTTATGTGGATACATTACATGTTATGGAATGCAAGATGTGAAATTAACAAAGCAATAGTTTTACAAGTCATAATAAATATATTAAGTACGTATTTGTTTTTAATATTAACACTGAGCTTGAATTAGAAAATAAATTAAAAAAAACCTATAAAATAATTGTTTTGAATTTGCATGCAGCAACTTGTTAAAAGCAACTAGTGTAAATTACTGTATTTTCTTGCATTACAATTTTTAAGTTTAATATATAGGGAGAATTTTTATAGACAAAGAATATAAACTTGGTAAAACTTGCTCAGCTAAATTTTGAGGGATTGTATATTTCCTCCAAAATATTATGTTAAATAATACTTCCAAAAACACATGAACAACTCTTCAACACAAAAGATCATTCTTTCACGAAATACATTAAACAATTATTCTACAAGACTGATTTACAACTACGCTTATACTAAAACGTTAAAGTTTTCATGATCATGGACTATTCATCTGGTGCAGCTGCAGCAGAATCCAGTATTATTTCAAACGAAAATGGCTGAAAATGATAACCCAGACCAGAGTAAAATTTACTTTGGAACTCCACCCTGCAAGGAGACAAAAATACACATCAATATTAAAGGAACAAATAAAATTTAGTCTTTCTAAAAAAAAAAAAGTCTCTTTAAATATTGATAGAGTTGTCTTTAGTCTGCTTAAGTTGTCAAATAGTTTAAGTCGTCACTCTCATGTTAAGGACTTGCCTGCTGATGGCGAGGAGATTAGGGTTTGAATTCCAGTCGAGTTTACCAAGAGTGGTTTTTCCTAAATGATTTTCCATTCTACTTTCATGCAAGTGCAGGTAGATTACCTTAAAAATGCTTTTTTTTTATCCTCCTTACCACATTAGAGAAACTATCATATATGCATATAATCTGAACAGGTAGTAAGACACAGTGACAAAAAAAAAAGGTGTTATTGCTCTGAGGATCCCAGCATAAAGTTTTTATATAGCTTATGGCATGTTTGACCGTAAGAGATGCAAGATCTAGGTTGGTTACAGGTAAACTTTTAGCAGCTCTATGGGAACACTTGCAATGTAAACAGCGCGATGTAAACTATGCCCAAGGAAATTCCTGTGTTTGTCCATTATGTTAATCCTTTTGCACGTTACTATCCAAGTGTCCTATCATGCTTTACATGTTTCCTTTTCCCCTCTTTTTTGTTTTTAGTTTTCCTCTCTAACCTTGTGACATACTTTGATGAGCAGGGCTTGTCATAACATAGTACAGTCAACTCTCGATTCTACGACCCCGGGAATAGTGTCCTTCTCGAAGTAACGACACTTTTTTGGGGAACCATGAAAAATGTGGGGAAAAAGGTTGAAAAGTTTAAGGAAATCGGCTGTAAAATGTGTTTGTTGCATTTATTTGGGTTGCTGCGTTGCAATTATCTTTGTGAGCGCTGTATTACTAGTAACTGGGGTGGGTCAGGTATAAAAATAGATACCACCTCATCATGCAGCCAATAGCACTTGACTGTCTACCCTCCCACAAGCAAGATAATGTTTCCCACGCGCGACTGCCGCTACATCATGCGCCAGGCTTGCTTTTGCCATTGTTATTTCAATTCTCGATTTGGTTACTATTATGGTTTGATTTTGTGAACAAGTTTTGATGACCCATGCTATTGTTTAACTTTGTTATTTTGATTTGGTTACGTTTTTGGTTGGATTTTGTGAACGATTTTTGATGACCTACGCTATTTGTTGTCTAAAAAATGCAATTTTTTTCATATGAAGGTCAGGGGTGGAACAAAATCTGTTAAAATTCCAATAACGACCCTTTTCCAGAGAACCGTGAAAGGCCATAGAATCGAGAGTTGACTGTACACCACACAGATACTTTAATGAGCAGGGCTTGCACATTGTGTTCTTTCCTATACTTCATAGATGGCAGGAGCTGTATGAATAGAACTTGGCAGTTTTATTCCTTATATTTCAAACAAACGTTTCCTTTATTTATCCTATGGATAACTATCCGGCAGATAAATTCAGTTCATAATACATGTAAGATATTAAAGTGGCTGATAACCTTTACCTGGTAGCTAACTTTGACCTCTCGATATAAATATCTAGGCGGTAGCCATGAGACCAACCCTTGATTACTTACTCTTACTCTATGGCATAGGAACTCGAAAGTACGTCACCTCACAAAAATACTCTACTTAATACCTATCTTGAGCTGGTTCTATCCAGTCCATTTCATTACACTCTCTCTCTTTCACATCCATTCTAAAGTACAATAAGATAGTTTATAAACTTTGTATTATAATCTAAAGTAAATGATAGTGAAAGAAGCCAACCTGGAAGAATTGTTAGGTTAGGCCTGAACAGAAACAAACACTCTTTCCTCTTCATTGCTTCTAATACTTTTACACTTCCCATTTATTTATACTTCCACAGATACACTGTTTTTTGAATTTTTGGAAATATTCCTTTTTCACATGAAGAGATAGATTAAAAACACACAGAGAAATAGGTCTATTCTAATGTTACTAATGTTATCCTTCCATCTGTGTCCCATTGATCTCTTCCCAATTTTATACTTTGCAGTAAAGTACCATCTAGTCACATTGTGTTTATTTTTAACAAAACTCCAAAACCCCAAACTTATTTATATTATATGTATGGATGAATTAAAGTATATTTGTATATGTCAACTTCCGTTAGCTTCTTAAAAATACACCAACAATCTAATTACAAATACTTACCAGTGGAGACGCAGTGTGTGTAAAAAGGCAGACAGCCCTTCCATTAGAACCAGGATCCCAACAGTAAGAACAGACCAAAAGGCAAATATGATCCAAAGGGCGATGCCACCATACCAGTCCTCGAATATCAACCCATTCCGCATTACCATGTTCCACAGCACTTCAGACAGTTCTGTTGGAGGAGATCATATTAATCACACAGCAACTTTAATAGGTATCACTCATTACTATACTACCTAAGCTACTAGCAAAGATTACTTACGAGCATGAGCGAGGGAAAGAGCCCACAACCTGAGGTAAGAGGCAGTGTGGGACACTGAGCCAAGGACGTACTCAATGGTATGGATGCCTTGAAGAATAAACACCTCGGTGATATCCTCAGGCTCATCATGGCCTCCACCGCTGGGGGCGGGAGCCTGAGCACCTGCTTGACTCAGGGCAGCCTCTGCATCACCATTCTCTGTTCCACCAGCATGAGGGTGGTGGTTACTGTCCAGCTGCAATAAATATTTTTCGTGTTTTAACATAAAGTAAGCTTTTCTATAAACATGAATATGCCAATTTCCAAATTGTTCTTCGATGGGTCTCTAAAGTAAAATGAGCTAGTATTAACATCATAGTAAGATTAATTATTTAATAACAAAATTATCCTTTAACCAATCATAAATAATGCAAGGATGCTGCAAAAACATTTGTTTAGTTTAAAAAGAGGTGTACTTAATATATTCATTTCTTATTATATATGTTGTGTAGCTGATTTGTGGTACAAGTGGATTCAATTGAAAGTCTTACAAAATAAATGAAAATATCAATAATTAATAATTTTCACTAATTTTTTTACAATACTTTAACAAAACTAATTATCAGTAAACAAATTATTTTCAAATATTAACCATACACCCAATAGTTTACAATATTCAACACAATTACTTTCTCAAATCGGTTGGGGCTAGTAATGGACACAATCAAATTTAATTTTATTTTATTGTGCTGTTTCTGATTACTTTTCCAATGATTTCAATATGGTATTAAAACGATTATCATTTGTCATAATAAAAATTAACTTCACATTGTTTTATTAACTTTTTCAAAGCTAACCTTCTTATGTGAAAGCAATATTTTAGACAAAAAATAAATTCTTAGCAATTCTGCAACCCTAATTAGATTTTAAGTCAACATAGGGTTTTGTTTTTTAAATAAAGACACCTGTTAACATTACACAATAAGTCTACCATAATTATTATTTCCTTCATTCATGATAAAATAAATACCACTTACAAAAAATCTATCCAGAACCAATGAAAAACTGGGAGTCTTAGATTCAGGGTCGTCTTGGATTCGGGTTAATACAGTAGTTACTATTTGTATTTTCCATTATACTATTATATTTTATTTCCTCTTTTAAGTTCATTTTTTTTTTTTTCAAGATTCAGATTCAGATATGAGATTTGGAATTCAAAGTTAAATTGGAGATTCGGATTCGTAAACTAGTAGATTCGACCCAACTCGACCATAAACTACTAGTCTCTGGGCCTTTAGAAAAAAAACAATACACTTCACAAAAACAACAAGTACTTACTGGTATATGTGCCTTGCTACGTGAGCGCATGATGTGGATGGGTTTACCAAACAACATCCAAGGTACACAGAGCAGGGCCAAACACACCAACAGCATTTGGACAGTTTGCTGAAAAAAAAAATTTATTTAAACTTAAGTTTAATTTTTTTTAGCACTGGGATATAAGCTTTTGTACTAATTATGCTAATGGTTAGGAATGAGGAAGGTTTAATTTAGATAAGTGTACCTACATTTGGTGTGAAGAGAAAGTGGGAAACACTTTAGGAAAAACTACCCCCAGCACACAAAAATGGGATCGAACCATGATCTCCTCATCATTGGCAATCCAGTCTAACACAAGAGTAGCGCCTTAGAAAATGCGGCCACCAAAGCGGGTAGTATTTTAATTTATTTGAGGTAATTAATTATTTAAAGTATACTTTCTAAACCAAATGAATATATAATGGCACAAGAATTCCTATTAATGAGAGCAAAAAGAATAAAAATAAATAAAACAAGTTGACCTCGACTGAGTTTGAACCAACTAACATCGGGTCTTTAGGTGAGCACTTTACCCCAAGACCATTGAATTCGAAATATTTTAATTAATGTGTATCATAAACTAATAGGACAGCTGAATAAAGTTCAATCAAGTGAAAAACTACAACTTGGACAAAGTGATAGAACAAGGAACTTTGGTTTTTGTGCCTCAATGTTCTACCACTGAGCTATCCTGGTTCGTAGAAAACTTGCAATCCATACCTGTCCATTAAACATGTAGGGTGAGCACTCCGCTGGAACTGCACTAGACTTGAAGAGCACCATATTGATGAAAGTGATGAGAATGGATGGAGCACAGTATGGTCCAGTTTCAGTAGCTGAGCACATGCATTACCCAAATTGTTAGTTATGCTATTATTGACAATAATGTTAAGATAAACCCTTAATAATATGATTGAATTGTAAAAAAATATAGCACAAATAAAAGTAAGCACACTTAAAACACATTTAAATGCTTCAATATTTTAATATAGCATGGAATCATCAAGTAGAAAGAGAAAAGTACAGAACTTAACATAATGTGAGCAACTTTACAACCTTTTTAGGTAGAGGATGTACTCTAAGCCTTTAATATAATGCAACCAGGTTTGCTTGACATCCCAAAATTGTAGAAAGAATTCTGAAAATAAGTGTAAAATTATTTCCTGGGATTTTTCAGGAAAAAATAATATTGTTAAAGATAGTCTATTAGCTAGACCTCAATTTTCATGTACACAGTACCATTTCTGCGGTAAAGACATGTGGGGTGCCATTTTATTAAGTTTTTTTGTGTGTGTAGATTATAAATATGGCAACTGAAAATCAAAATTGGTAGATTTCTTATCAACCACACTAGACAATTTGATAGTAATATTTATCCCTGAATATATTTAAAGGAAAACATATGTTTAGCAAAGAGGCTTTTAAATATCAAATTATGCATGAAATAATACCTTCACTGTTGTTATACAATTTCATTGATTGGTTTTTATAAAAGCAAATCATTTATGATATAAGTATATCTGTACAGTGAATAAGTTTATTCCGGTTTCGATTTGTTTTTGTTTTTCAGAGGCAACACGTTTTATAGGTCATGTGAACATGATCAATTCTTTTTTGTTACACAGTACATAACAGTTAGTTTCCATGTGATGAAGTGCCTATTAAAATAATGATGCTATTTCTCCTAATAGTTTGTCTTTTATATGGATCCCCAGGTATGTGATTATTCACTGCAATTATTTTGCATCTAAACATATCTATTAGGTTAATGTTATATTTTGAAATGGCATCTATTTGATTTGTTTCTTAGATAATAATAATCGGGTAAACTAATATTTTTGAAGTCCAATAGTGCTTTTTGTGAGAGTTTAGTAACTAAAATGTAAGAAATAACTAATTGAGAAATGTTTTTGGTTTTGTTATCAACATGATTATGGCTCACTTTTATTTATTTAGTTTAATTTGAATATGTTCATATTTTATTTTGTAGGTAGTCATTAAAAATCAATCCATATATTTTTTATTTAAATACATTTAAGCCAAGCTTTATATTTTTAAAATTTTTATCCATACCAAAAATGCTTGATTAATAATAAACAATATTAACAATTGCAATAGACCTAGGTTTTTTATTTAAATCATATCAAAAATCTAATCAAAACTTGTTAGACAAAATCTTTGGATTTATTTGGAAACCTTACAACAATTTAAAAATTAATATACTGATTTGAATTTTGTGTGTAATTTTTTTCTTTAATTACATTTTGACAAGATTATGGAAGGTAAATTTATTGTTCATAACAAATACTGCAACCGAAGCAGAGTTTTTGTCCTTTTTCCTAACTATTCAAACTATTTTTGACATCTATCCCTACATTTAACACAATTAAACTATCAAATTATTTACATTTTTTATTAGAATGAATGGTAAAGCTAAGTTTAAACTTACAAATCTGAAGCAGAAATTTTTTTAAATTCTTTCTCATTTCTCATTCCATTCTCGTGGGAAATCGTTTTAGTAATAAGTAAAACATTTGAACATGTACTCACGGTTTGTCGGGCCATAGTTAACCCACTTAATGAACATGAGGAGAACCATGTAGAAGAAGAGAAAGATGAGAAATATGATCTGCGGAATGAACTGGAATACAATATTTGCTGTCAAACGGAAATACCTGTAATAAGATCAAATGTCTTGATATGCATAATATTATTAAGATAATGACTAACAAAGATCAAAAGAGTGAAAATAATACTATGTGAGAGGGAAGGGAACTAACCTACAAATAGATAAATTAGGTCTTGATGGAAACTAGAAGTTTATCTTTGTCTTTATATTAATTTTAGGTGTGTGTGAAGTTTTGAAAAAACACACATGTGTGCACAGGTGTACGCACACGCACATACATAGGCGTGCACAGGTGTACACACACACATACGTGTGCACAGATGTATGCATGCACGCACACATATGCACTTACATTAGAAATTATTTTATTAGTCATAGGAGAAATATGAAGTCATTGAATTTCATGTTGTGATATAAACTTGATTTCCTAAATTAGAATGGAATCTTAAAAACAATAAATTGTGTAAAAGGCATTCACGAGCTAAGTTTACCTGGATGACAGCTTGAAATGTTACTAGAAGTAATCCCTAACATATCACTACGCCAACAGCTGACATATATCACTTTAGATGACCGTAATGAAAACAGATGGTAATATATTAATGTGATAGTTAACCACAGTAATTTAGGCCAATATTATTTATATATTTATTTGAGGTCGGACACAAAGTTTATTTATAGTTTTATTCCCTTAAAAAAATATTAACACCACTTTCACAAAAACTTCTAACGAACATATCTTTAAAATGGCGACTAACGAATCTAAACCATTTGATTGAACATAACGATAAACAAGTTTTTTACAATGATGCAGACACGCAGTTGATGAAAATATTTTATTCAGTTAAATATTTCAAAATATGATAATCATAAAATCATTTATTGTATGTAAAAAAAATGACAACAATTTTCTCTTTTCCAAGTAAATACGATGTCTGTAATGACATATATTGATGTGTGCACTCTATTACATAAAATCAGTAACGTTCCAAAACTCAAAATAAGTACTTTTAATTATGTTTAAAATATGGTTTCGAGTTGGATAAAAATAAATTATTTAAAAAATGAAATAGTATGAGAAAACTTAAGTTTACGTTATTTTAAATGTAATATATAACAGGTAATTAAAGATCTTTACATTTATAACAAAACTGTGATCTTTTACAAGTGTTGGCAACCCAAAACCTAAACATATGATTTTCGAACTGTCCTCCAGGTAAAAACCGATCGTGAACAGAATATAAATGATTTTTTGTGATTTTGGTGCATACATTTATTTATATAAGAACAATGTAATATTTTTTCAAGCCTTAAGCACCCAACAACAAATGTTCAAAATATGATTCAGGTTTAAAAAAAATCTCATTTGTTTGATTCAAGTTGGCTTTGAAATGAAAAAGTGGACTCTCACATCCCATATTCATTTGAATCTAGATGAAGATTGCAATGTTGCTAAATATAACCATGGTTTTTATCTATGTAGTGACATACAGAAGAAAGCACAGGAAAGATAGATAGAAACATATTGAAAGGAAACTAAACACGACTTCTACAATGAATGGTATAACATAGTTAATAATTTACATGACAGCCATTGGACAAAGAAATAATGGCTGCCTTTTTAAGAAAATCGATTGTTAGCACCTAGCCGCACAACCTAAGTTTCTTTCTATCAAAACTCAACAGGATAGAGTGTGAGACATGCAACACAACTTCCTAAAAGAAGAAGCCGATTCAAAAATGAGGTGGCCCAATGGCTAGATAATTTTATAATAAAGGAAATTGATAAAACTAAAGAAAGAGGAAAAATAAACTACTAAGAATAAGAATAAATTTGATGAAGAAAGCCCACCTAGGGAAAGAGGAAAGATGTGGGAAGAATCCAATGCACAAAGGTGACATCTTCTTCCTTTC
The DNA here is from genome assembly GCA_039000515.1 of Timema cristinae. NCBI lineage: Eukaryota > Metazoa > Arthropoda > Insecta > Phasmatodea > Timematidae > Timema > Timema cristinae. The sequence continues at coordinate 35,883,836 of JBCFYV010000935.1, read as the reverse complement.
TTCTGTCTTCTATAGTAGAAGTAGTCACACACACATTTTAAACACAAATATAATAATATTTCGGCATTGTTGCCTTTATCAAACACAAAGAAGAAGAGAGTACAAATAACACAAACAATGGATTACTCCATCTTCATCTTCATCAAGATGGAGTAATCCATTGTTTGTGTTATTTGTACTCTCTTCTTCTTTGTGTTTGATAAAGGCAACAATGCCGAAATATTATTATATTTGTGTGTAAAATGTGTGTGTGACTACTTCTACTATAGAAGACAGAAGAAAGGAAGAAGATGTCACCTTTGTGCATTGGATTCTTCCCACATCTTTCCTCTTTCCCTAGGTGGGCTTTCTTCATCAAATTTATTCTTATTCTTAGTAGTTTATTTTTCCTCTTTCTTTAGTTTTATCAATTTCCTTTATTATAAAATAAAAGAAGAAGCCAAAATAATACACTATTTATCTCAAAGAGCAGAAAAGGTTTTCCTTAGAGAGATAAATTACTTGACTGTTTCAACAGCATTCTCATAGCTTAAATGTAAAGTACTTTCGACAAACATCAATCCACAGCTAAATCCAAATGTAGATCCCTTATTATGAAGAAGACTGTACTCACGTGTAGTTCCAAAGACTTAAGACAACACCAAACAACATATGAAACACACCAATGATAATAGAAAGTTTCATTTTGTAGGCATTCAAGAACACTATTTTATTGGCATTGGCGACCTGCAACGGAACAAAATATTATCTTAGTAAACAATAAATATATAACATTATTATAACTAGAGATGGGCGGAGTCCAAAACAGTTTATCTTTGAATCCTTGATCTCGAATTAGAAATATCGCAAATAAGTATGAACATAAGAGGAAGTAGGAATATAACAGACTAATATATAAAAAAAAAAATTTTTTTTTTTTAAATGCTTTCATTATAATGTTCATACATCCATTTAAGTGTGCATGAAAAACTGCAAAATGTAAATACCATTTTGTTAGGGTACAAATTTATTGATAACTGGAACAAATCAGGCTTGCATTATGTTCAGCACATAAAATAATAATAAATTTAATAATGTATCAATCAAATGACTGTGCACAAAAAACAAGTTTGAATATACCTCTTCAGAATCTAATTACACCTGGAAAAAATTCTTAAGTTCAAATAGGCAAATATAAAATTAAAGATGTGATTAACCTAAGTCATGTTTCAGTCTGTAATGATCGCCACAATCGAGGGATTCTTATAAATGAGTAGTTTTTATTTTACATCCATTACTGTTTCCAGCCTGTGGCCTGGGTACATTTTTTTATTCAAGCCATATATTTCCCAGTTTGCTAGGGCTGTGGTGGCTTCATATTCCTTGAAATATAACTTAAGACTAGGGCAGACACAACATCCAGTCCCCAGCCGTTAATTCATCACTGTAAATGGGTAAATCCACATTTCACCAATGATACATTTTTCACCCATACCAAGCATCAAACCCAGGAACCTTTTCTCAGCAGACAAAGTACTGACTGAGCTAAGGTGTTGAATAAATTGAGTAATTACTAGAGTTTATTTAAAACAATAAAATAAAAATACAACCACTACCAATTCTTGATATTTATTTATATTCGTCTTTTTCTGTTGCATTATTTTAATTTATCCTACCACCCTCAATACCTACACTCCAATTTTTAAATAAATAAATAAACGGAAGTTGTCCTAACCTGCCAAACAGGGTCCAAGCCGATGGGATAGGGATATTGCAAGTAGGCATCAGTCCCAGGATTTAACTGCAAATCTTTGTTAGACCACACAGTAGACATGTTATACTTGATCTGCCAGTTGGAGCCGAAGATGTTGAGTGACTTAGAGAACACATCGTTATAAATGAACCCAGTGTACATGGAGAACAGGCCCATTAGAAGGATGATGTATCGACCTCCAAAAAATATGTTCCAGATCTGTAAATAGTTTGAAAATTTGATTTATTTTAATGTGAACAATCTAGCTAGTTTAATGTTATAACTAGAAACATGCAAAAGGTGAGGTTATTTTTAGGAGAAAAGTTGTGTTATTTTTCTCAAAAAGCGATGATATTTTATGCTGAAAGTGATATTCATGTAAATACAAGTATTAGTTTTCATTAAAAAAAGTCTTTTAAGTCCAAATAATTTATTTATATTTATATACCAACATTAGGTTACTAGCATATGGTAGGCACACAGGGATGTTTAATTTTATTCCCAAGCAGTAAATAAAAGACTTCATAATTAATCAAAGTGGTGCTATTGTATTTTATACTTCTTCCAAAATGAGTACTGTATTTATTATTTGTATTTACGCCAAGTTCATTGTAAAATAAACTTTTCTTGCATTGTTAACTATACTAACTCTCAAATGAAAACATTGCCATTGAGACTAGATTAGATTATTTTCCTTGAGATTCATTCCTTTGTCCGGAAGAACATTGTTGTACGTCACAAAATATCTCTGAGTAAACATTTGCTTATGGTTATCAAACTGCCTCGTCACATGTCTTTTGCCAATTCATATGACAAATCTTCCTGCTTCTTGGCTGTATTCAACAGAGTGATTAACTATGTCTGAAATTTTAGACACTCTTCTCTTTATGTTTGTCTGATTTGATGTTTTTCCCACATTAAAGTAATGTTACAGAACTCACATAGAACTGCCTATATTTTTCATTCATATTGTGTATTTAACTATTTATCAACATATTCGGAGATAAATAAAATATAAATATGCATAAAACATTTCACGCTTAGAACTCAATATCCTAATATTATTATTTTCGATGTTGACAAATATCAGCATAATTGATTGCCAATCTATGTTGTTACCAAACATGACTGCCTGTAGAAAGGTCCATACATATTAATGTCCTTGCTTGGACCTAACATGAAATCTTTTAAAGGCTGAAAACAAAGAATTGATCTATCAAAATTGAAATTTAAGTACCGTAATGTGTAAAAATACAAACTGTGATTTTTAAGGTTAACCTACAAAAAAAAAGCCTAAATATCCATAAGAATATTCATGTCCTGTGATTTGTTTTATATCTTTAAAATCTGCAAAAACTAATACTATATGTATAATCGACAGACCTGGCATAACGCTATCACTATTGTTATCACATTGAAAATTATATTGCATAGCATGGTATTCGCCAAATTACAAATAAATTGTGCTTATTTAGAAAAGAAACTTAAATTCGTGTCATTCACGTGAAAAATATAAAATTTGTGTAAAAATTCACATTATTACAAATGCAAATTTTACATGACCCTAGCTATAACATTAATATTTTCAGTCAAGCTATTCTTAAATTTTAACCTAAATTTTTTGATTTGGTTTTTTCAACATTCACAAATTTAATCTTTTTCCATGTATCCAACATCAAATTAAAAATATGTAGGGTGTAGTATTAAGATTACATACTTAACTTATTTATTTGCAAAAATATAACTAAAAAGTGAAAATTTGAAAAAAACATATGTTTAGTTGATGAAAAGATCAGTATAACACAAAGCTCATGATGAGAAGATTTTAAATTTTGATACAAAAATGGAATGGCAAAAAGACTAGAACCAGACAAAGTGCCAGAGAAAAACTATCTGCCGTTAAAGTGAAGATAAGGAAAATGGTAAAGAATTTAAAGGGAATGCACTAAATTTCACTTTGAGAATCAGAAACAACATTGTGGAAAAAAAACACCAGTGCACTTGACAAGGAATTAAAATCCATACTGTCAAATCAAAGTTAAGCATGCTAGTACATACATTTAGTTAGATGAAATAAATAATTGTAATGAATTGCACATTTGCACAGAAACTTATAGCGTTTGCAATCAAATTTCTCATTGTTAACTTACCACCCCTTGTTCAGGTTATTCGTTTTTTGCACATATGATTATTACTCTAATGAGGTAAGGATATGGAAGGAAGCATTTTAGAGGTAGTATAACCACATTTGTGTGGAAGGAGAGAGGGAAACTATTTAGGACAAAAAAACAAATTTCAGTAGACCCGACAGGGATTCAAACCCTTGCTTCCCCGTCATTAGCAGGCCAGTATAACACGAGTGACACCTTAGATAATTTGGCCACTGAAGCGGGTATCATCAAGTTAAAAAACCAAGAAAACTATTCAATACTCTCACCTCACTATCGGACTTCTTGGCTGCAAGAGGCTTCTCTTTAATAACCATGTAGGCGGCAAACAGAGTCATGATCATCCCATGACCAGTGTCTCCAAACATCACCGCAAAGAGGAATGGAAACGTGATGATGGTGTATGGTGCTGATAAAGAAATTAAGATAAATACATCAAATAATTTAAAACCAATATCCTAACATACTTGAAACTAGTTTTACATCTTGATATATTTTTTCTAGGGCTTAGTGTATGATTAAGTGATGATAACCAACCAGTGTTAAAATAAACACCCACATGAAAGTTATCTTGAAGGTTAACACAGAGTCTACCTTCCAGTTAAAAAAAAAAAATTTAGATTAACAAGAAACAGCCCATTCTATTGCTATCGAGAAAACTATACTGCAAAAACAATTTATACTTAAATGCTTGGCTTTTTTGGTGTATATGTGAAATTAAAATTAGTATTGTTACTATAATGGCTTAAATTAGGAGGGATAGCCAGCACACTTACCTAGCTGATACTGGAGTAAAAATTGTTTAGATATAACATTAAAAAAAACACAAACACATTTTTAAGGACAAGCTGTGACTGTCACAGACTAGACTGCTGGTTGGGTGTACCGACAGTGTTTTTTCCTAAATGGTTTCCTACTATCTCCCTATGTAAATATGAGTACACATCCTCTAAATTCAACCTTCCTCACCTCTAACCCATTAGTGTAATTAGTACATAGGTGTATAACCTGAATGGGTTACCCAAGTGCAGTTATCAGATGAAACTGTCATTATATTTTATGCTGAACCACCTCCACCCCATCTTTTTATCAGAAAGAAATTGAATTTTGAGCCCCTAGAAATTTAATACAGAATTTAAAGGTGGGAATCTGTATGACACCAAATTAATTTTTACCAATAGAATGTACACACAAAAGAAAAAATCTTACCAGGATTGACTTCTCTATAGCTGGCAACACCATATGCATAAATAAGTGCCTGAAAGCCATTAGTAAACTTGTTGGTGCGATTGTAAGTAGGTGGATCCTCAAATGACTCCATGCGATTCAATATGGGTGGTACAGAGCTTCCACTTCTCTCCTGCAAGTACACATACACATTGTGAACACTCAAATTACATCTCACGACTTCATGCAGCTGATTGATTATTAAAACAGATCTTGTGTTAACAACAGGGGGGTAGGAGGGTGAAGGACCCCATATAAAGTGTGGTGACTACTCATTGTTAAACTCTTGGCCGATGTCCTTGTCCTTTGTTCTGTTGCTAAGAGAGGGATAGGTGGTGGTGCTACTAGTGTAATCTAAGTAAATAGTTGGTTCTATGAATAACAATGAGATGAAAAATAGTGTGTATGTGTGATGTTGATAGTAAAAAAGGTCAGAGTTAAAGAAAAGCTGTATCACAGCTGTTATGAGTAAGGAGAAATTATCTTACCTCTTTGTCCAGTGCCAGTAATTTCAAGTGTGAACTGTTATTTGCATTGTAAAATCCATATTGGGTTCGGTCCCTTTTATATGTTTATATCCCTATTTCCTGCACCTTCTTTCATATATAAAATAAGTTCCCATTCACAAATTCTTTACACTTTTTACATATACTGAAAAGCTAGATAACTAATTTTGCAGTGGTCCCTAATCCAGAATAACAAAAACAATGGATACCAAATGGTTTGTGTGATTAAGTGGAATTTGGATAGCTTGAGTAAAAGAGCAAGCACCAGATCCAATATAATTTTGTAACCGGCTCATCCCTAAAAAAAAAATGATGTATATATTGAGCAAACATGTATTACATTTTTGTATAATTAATAAATATGCCTGATATTCTAAAAAAAATCAACTAGCTATAAAACAAGCTCCAACTCACAGTGCCTCGGCGCAAAGCCAGTTGAATGGTTTCCAGGTCCAGCACAGGCACCCAACACTCTGCTATGAGGCACTTTTGTGTTACGTCCAGATTAAACAAGTTCAGTGTGTGGTAGATGGCCTTAATCTTGCGCACTTTCACGAACCAGTTCTTTATGTTCTTTGCTGCAGCCACAAGCACTCGGTGACGATGGTCCTGGGTTTGACCCAATACCTGTGCAAGATACACATAATTGAAAATATATGTTGAAACAGCTGTGGTACAGGAAGTGATACGGTGGATAAGTGTGAATTTTTTCTAACCAGTTCCAATTCGTGTCGGTGGCCGCATAGTTTTAAGGACTGCTCTTGCAGTAGACTAGACTGTCAATGATGGGAGGATCTAGGTTCCAATAGTGATCAGGTGTACCAAGTTTTTTTTTTCTAAAATGGTTTTACACTTTCCCTTCAAGCAAATGCATGTGCACTTCATATAAATATAACCTTACTCATCCCTAATATCATTAGTGTAGTTAGTACACAAGTGTATATCCTTTACGGGTAGTAAGATGTAATGATAAAAAAAGGCTCATCTTTCATTCTGCCTCCTTCACAATCTTAAGACTTTCGAGATAAAAATGATAGGCACAAATCAACTAAAGAAGATTTGAGAGTTAAGAGCATACATCACATGCCCATCAACTCTTGTGAAATAGTCGGCTCAAATTCGTAAATTTACAACAACACTATTGCATGTGTATCATTTCTGTTTAAACATTAATGGAGATAAAGAGTTGGTAGAAGTTCCTAATACAGAATATTGATGAAATATTAAATTCAATTTGGATAAAAAAACGCAGTGAAAATAATGTTTCTGGCAATTTTATAATGACTTCAGAGATGAGCAGTGTGCACAAATCTTAATTCTGTAATAATAGAGACATACTGTAGTTATTAACAAGAAACTTTGTCGCTTTGTCCCCCATAATCACCAGAGGAAATTTTGAGTAATCATTCAGGAGCTGAGTTGGGCCTGCTACAATAAACACTCTTAATTTTTAATAATTTTTTTTCCAAGTGAAATTTGTTTTAGAGCTCTAATACAACTTATTGGTGGTTTAGAACCAAATATAATTATAGGATGAACTTAACAACCAGGTTCCAAACCAGTAATTTAACACATAACTGAATGTATGACTAGATTATAAGAATAAATGTCAACATTTAGTTACTATTTGTATTTCATATTATTCTATTATATTCATATTTTTAATTTTACATTTGGATTCATAAAATAGTGGATTTGACCCAACTGATGTTTAGAAAACTTCAAAAAACAATATAAATGTCAGACTAGGATTTAACTAACTTATTCAATATTCTAAATACACAATATAGAATTTATATAATTAAACTCAAATAGGAATCGAGAAAACTGTTTCTGTGCTCAAACTTTCTACTACTTCTGTATTTTAAAGTTATGATTTATCACTCACAGTGTTAAGATCCTCAATACGAGTCATAACACCCATGGCCATCTCTCTGCGGTCGGCTGGGGCCTCTGGACAAGGGTAGAGTGTAGCTCGGAAACCCTCGCAGATCTTTTTGACACGAGTCTTCAGCTGGTCACCTTGGAAGAAGATGATGAACACCGACTTGAAGACCTGGTCCCCCTATAAAGAAAAACAACATGTTACATCCTCAATCATCCTTTCGAGGAAAATATGATTTGATGATGTTTAGCTATGTAGAGGCGATTAATTCATCCCGGTGAGATAATGTGATGATAACGATGATGGTCATGTGGTGCCAGTAGAAGTCTTAAATAAAGCTTTAGCCTTATTATCCAGACCAAGGCAACAATAAGAAAAATTCCTCTCTGAAAAAAATACCCAAGGGACGCAAACCCAAGAACTCTAGATTAGTGACCAGGACCAAGATGCCAGCCAACATATAGTTAAGAATCTTTAACATGATTCCGCTATCTACTTCTGTAAAAGTTCACCTTGTTTTTTTCCCCTTTAGCACCGTTTCTTATTACCTGTTCAGGTTATATGCACATGTACTAATTACGCTAATGAGTTAGGGATTAAGACAGTTAAATTTAGAGGAAGTACACCCATATTTACATGGAGGCAAAGTGGAAAACCATTTGGGAAAAACATCTCTCAGTACACCCAAACAAAATTCGAAACGCGATCTCCCGGTAAATAGCAGTATAGTATATTGCAAGAGTGACACCTTAGACCATGCCATTCGGCCACTAAAGCAGGTTTTACCTTGGCTGTAAAATATTAATGTCAAGAAATTAGTTTATAAAACAATGAGTTGATTAATCCAATCGGCATAGTTAGTTCTATACTAGCATGATCAACTTTGTACCAGGATAAATATATATTTGGTTTGTATCCCAACCAGATGCAATGGGGATGGTTCCCCCTTGTTGTGAATTTAAATGTGGTTTCACCAATCTATCTCCAGTGGTATATTTCTTTAAAAATCAGCATACTCTTTCAGGTTGCATAGAAACAAAAAAAGAAATGTACCACCAAATTATAATAAAAATAACTGACTAACGAACCATAGCATAATTTAAATTATTATTATTATTATTATTATTAGACCGCGTCTTACTACCCGTTCGGGTTATACGCACTTACGCTAATGTGTAATGGTAGGGTGATTGTGAGATGAAATGAAGGACCTACAGTTTAACGTGGAATCCGAACCACGGTGGCGACCTGGCATTCCACACTTTCACAAGATATCTTGTCAGAGGTGTAGGAAGGGTTTGGAAATCAGATAAATCTTTGCCGGGACCGAGGATCGAACCATAATTTAAAGTTTAGTAATATATTCATGCTGCTTATTCTGAAATGAAGATTGAGTTACTGGTAAGGGTAATAGTAAAAATCATCACAAATAAGAAGAAGAGGATCCAAAGAGAATTTCTGATTTAATTTAATGGAATTGTTAGTAAAAACAATACATTATATTTCTTCTTGTAAAGAGGTGCATCATACAGCTACTAAAATAATGTGATTCAAATGGGTATATTTATGGCAAAATGATATTAACAAAACTGGTGGTGGTGGTTTGTCTACAGGCACATCAAAAAATATAACGCGGGCAATTATGACTACAGTAAAAATATGTACATACAATGTTTCCACTAATACTCCATATTGTAATAATTAAACTTACATTGGAAGGGTCTTCCAAAGGGGTTTCAATTTCTGCTTGACGCAGGAAAACATTGCCACGGCAAGCTCGCCACAACATACGCTCAAATGGCGGAATTCTTTCTCGAAGAATCACACCCGCTACAAAGCTGAACACAACAAAGCTTGTAAAATACAGCTAACAAAAAAATAATAACACAGTGAAATGTAGATTCCAACCAGAAATACAATCCTTAGTTATAAGTTACTTTATAACATGTTGACAAATTATTAAAGCATTTATCAGTGAAAGATCTCACACTCAGAAATTGTATTTCAAAGTTTGTTTATAATGAACATTTTAATTTGAGTGAATCATTTTAATTCAAAGAATTTTTTATTATGATATACTCGTGTATAACTTTGAAAATATTTCTATTTGTGACACACCACATGCTGTATTTAATCTTACTAAAAAAACTATTTACTAAAAATTATAATTTGCTCAGCTGTCAAGCCTTTCATAAGATATAATAATACTTTTACCAATAAATACATTTTTTTTAGAATAATTAACTGAAAAGTAAATAATGCTCTCTTCAAATAAATGTCCCTTCTTAGTTGATACGGTAATAGCATATATGGTAGGTCAATATTAAAAATAGCAATATTACACAATTCAACATTTATCAAACTAGTCATATACGTACAGTGACGAGAAGTCACACAAGCTGCTGCTGCTGCTTTCCAAAACGGCAAAATAAACATGGATAAGGTAAATTGAGACATAATCAATACAAACACATCTTGTGAAAAACATTTCTTAGACATTTAAATGGTTTAGTCAATCATTAATCAATAAAAAGTAATAGATTACTACAAAATTTGTGATAAAGATATTTTTTAGCATGCATAAAGAAACATTCTCAGTACCGTACAAAAATTACATCCCTCATAGTTATCTCTTCCATAAAGCATTGTGAAACCTCGACAGAAAGAAACAATTTTAATAGGTTTACACTAAAATTTATGCTGTGCAAAGTTAAAAATACATTGAGGGTGTTGTAGTCGTGTTGAATTAAAGAAACCAATAAAAACTATATATAAAAAAAACTTCTTTGAATAAATCAATAATGCAGAAGGCTCTCTTGCTGAGACATGGAGAAAGAGGGAGGAGTAAAAGAGGAAAAGAGAAAGAAAAAGATTAACATAATGAAAGAAAATAAAGAGAAAGAAGAAACACCCAAAAAGAGAAAGTAAAAGCAAGATAGATTCAAAAAGAGAAATGAGAGTGTAAAAGAAACTGAAAAAGAAATCCAAAGAGCAAAAAATAGATAGGAAAGAGAGAAATTGGGAAAGAAAAAAGATATAAAATAAGTTATGTTGAAAGTGATAGTGTGAGAGAGTAAGAAATTGAGTGTGCTTAGTTCAATAAAATAAGCAATTTTAAGCATCAATTATTTCCTGCCTACAGCTAGAAATTTAAGATTTATTTATTTAATAAATATGTTTAACAACTTTTACCTGCAAAATGTTATAGCTAATTACTGAAGATGTTAGCCTATATCTGTACAAGCTTTATTTAGTTATGTTGATGCCATCCTTCAAATCTTGGGCGCCTTATGGAAAAGTGTTTCATTGCAAGCATAAAAGCAATATTTAAGAAGAAATAAAATTTATTTTGAAGCTCCAGTAGCATTTTAGTAGTTCATGTCACCATGCTCAACTGATATGAGCAGCACAAAAGCAAGTTTCAAAACTTAAACAGTGCCAAATTTAGCAACAGTGAGAATATAATATTCACAGTATGCTATATAAAATTGTGATTTTTTAAAATATCATATCTCACTTCCTATTTGGAATGTACATATCTAATTTAATTATGCTAATATGGAAGGATTGGTAGAATTCAAAGGAAATGTACCAGCATTTGCACGGAGTGGGAAATTGTTTATAAAAAAACACCTTAAGTGCACCCAGCCAGGATTCAAACCTTAGCCTCCTAGTCACAAGCAAACCAGACTAAATGAGCATGACATTTATACCATGTACCCACCAGTGAGGGATGTTATTTACTTAACGTAGATAGTTTTAAATGTTTTATATCACAATGTGGAAGAAAATAGGTGTTGTAATTCAAAACAATGGAACTCCCAAGTTTTAAAGAGAATAAAATTATACAAGCATAGTTATATACAGTTTCCCCAGAAGAATCAATTCTGCAACTCAAAGAACGATATGTTTTTCACTGAGTTTTACTACCTGTTCAGGTTATATGCATAGATAATTACTTGTAACAGATTAGGGATGAAGGAAGCATTTTATGGGCAATATACCCACATTTGAGTGGAAGGAGAGTGGGAAACCATTTAGTAAAAACCGCCATCAGTAGAACTGACCGGGATTATAACCTCTCCCCATCATCATCAGCATCAAGCCAGTCTAACACAAGGGTGACACCTTAGACCAAGCATGTCAAACTTTTAGCCCAGTTCATGATTATGTTATCTCATGGACCTTTTGATGAATCAACACACAATGTGGCCCAGTTCGTATTTTTATAAACGTAGGAATACAACATTTGAGATTAAGACATTTGGAATTTGGTTAAATTCATCAAGTGAGGATATATCAAATTATAATCACCATACCTACTCACCAGAGATCAATCCCCAAAGATGGTAAAAAAAATTTGCAGAAAAAATATGTGCAATATTTTTCAGCACACAAATGTTTTTGCTAATGAAAAGGAACCAAACACCTGAGCAATCACATTTACCGATACGCATTTGTCATTTATTTTGAATGTGACTTACACTCATACACTTGATGCAAATATAAAGTTTTAAATTTTTGGTAAAAAATACAAATAAGTCTTAAAACATTTTATGTAATATTATTTGAGTTATAATAAGGATTTAAAATTGAGATTTTTCCATTTAAGATGGTGACCATATTAAACTTTCTGAAATTGGGCCCCCTCATAATGTTCAATGCGGTCCTTATGACCAAATGAGTTTGACACGCCTGCCTTGGACCATTTGACCATTGAAGCGGTTACACTTCCAAATTGACAACGAAAAAGGAGAGTTAGTTGACATAACCAATTATGTCAGACCCTGTGAAATAAGGAATGTAGTGCTAATAGTGTATTGTCTAGATATGTTACTAATAAATATGTACTGGTTGACTTAAGAAAAAACTTCTCCGTGTTGTGGCACACAATTATCTAATTATCAAAGTTGATATAATTTTTTATAGCTACATCCCTAGTATGACCTGATGATAAGGATTAGTAAACAATTTTATTTCAGTTTTGTATAATCCGTTTGGAGTGAAAGAATAGCCATATGCCAGTATGGCCCTATCATAATTATAAGCGGCACAGAAACAAGCAATGTTCCAGGGTACATGCATGTATGACAGTTTACTGTAGCAAGCAAGAATATATAATATATAATAATATTTGCTACTTGTAAACAAATCCCATAAGTTATTTTTTTAACACCACATTTTAATACCCGTTAGGTTGTATGCTTATGTACAATTATGCTAGTGGTTTTAAGGATGAGGAAGGTTATATTTATAGGAAGTGTACACACATTTGCATAGAGGGAAAGTAGAAAATGATTTTGAAGGGGAAAAACTCGTACACCCGACTAAGATTCAAACCTCGATCTCTCAGTCATTGGCAGTCCAGTCTACTGTGAGAGTAGCACGTTAGACCACGCGACCACTGAAACAGGTCATACGTTATTAAATATGCTAATTTGTAAAGTAAAAATGAGCAAGGAAAATAAAGAACATTATAAATACTTCAATCCAAATCTGTTATGAAAATAAAATAAAGGTTAAGTGCTGGTGCATAAAAGTATTTCTAAATAATTAAGCTGTGTTTGTGGAGTAACAATTAAAGAATATTAAGTATTTAGTAAATATTTTGCAATATGAAATCAAGATAAAGTTATAACTCCCTTAAAATTCCTCTTGCGCGCGCGCACACACGCGCGCACACACACACACGCGCACCCACACGCACACACACACACACAACAGAGATAGATAGAATAGACAGAGCACAGAATTCCATGAAAAGCTTTACTAGAATAACTAAGAATATCACTCAAAAGTTTTATTATTATTATAATATAATAAAAACATCAAATGAATATTGCAATCGTAAATAGGTAATCGAGTTTGTTTCTTGAAGCTGCTTCAGATTTATAGGTTCAAATCCAGTCCCAAGGTGTCATTTTTAAAACATATCTGACCATCTTACTAATAATTTTAATGCTTTTTAATTCCCTTTGTGGATGAAGTTTTATCATAATAATTAGAATCAGTTTGAAGGAATAAGCTCAATCATTTGCACAACAATTTCATTACCAAAGTTCATAAATGGGTGTTCCAGTTTAGCCTGCTTACAAATAAATTGCAAAACTTAAGTTTCTTCTTGTGAGATTTAGACTATTATTATAGAGCTTGGATATGCAATCAAAGACCTGTAAATTTATAAAGGATTCAGATAAACAATTATTTCTAGCACTGCATCTTACTAACCATTCGGGTTATACGCCTGGCTATTATGTTAATGTGATAGGGATGAAGAAGGTTGAGAATTTAGAGGTAATGTAATCGCACTCGCTGGTTGAGGTTGAGACCCATTTAGGAAAAACCACCCTTCGTACACCTGACCGAGATCAAATAAATCCCAAGCTCCCCGTCATCGGCAGTCTAGTCTATTGCAAGAGTCACATCTTAAACTATGCGGCCACAGATGCGAGTTTTTGTTTATTCTTTCACATCTGAACAAATGTTTTATCAAAATGTTTATATGCATGCATGTAATGATGTGCTGTTTTCAATACATACATACATTTTCAAGGTGCATTGTTTACACTCAACTATACAATTTCTTTGAGGCACATTGTTTTACACTCAACTATACAAATTTCTTGAGGCACATTTGTTTTACACTCAACTATACCAAATTTTTTGAGGCACATTTGTTTTACACTCAACTATACCAAATTTCTTTGAGGCACATTTTTTTTAACACTCAACATACCAAATTCTTTGAGCACATTGTTTAACATCACTATACCAAATTTCTTGAGGCACATTTGTTTAACACTCAACTATACCAAATTTCTTTGAAGTACATTTGTTTTACATTCAACCATACCAAATTTCTTCGAGGGGCATTTGTTTTGAGGTGTTTTTTTGTCAAGCACCAAATTCCTTTGAGGTGTGTTTTTGTCAACAACCAAATTCTTTTGAGATTTTTACATGAACAACCAAATTTCTTTGAGGTGCTGTTTACAAGCAGAGCCAAATTTGAGGTTTTCAACACATAGTTAAATTGTTGATTTATTTATAATTAGAATGCCAATTGGGTTTGTCCATCAGATCATTCCATCAGATCTGAATAAGTCTAATATTCTGTTGTGAAATAAATTGTTTAGTGGTTTGCTTCTAATCATTTGAAAAATTCCTATCTATTTACTGTTTACTTATAGTTAAAAATACTAAAACTAATTATTGGTTTTAACAAATTAATAAAATGGACACACATCAGAAGTGATCTGGTAAAGTATTTAAAAGGCCAACTCTCACCAGTCCCTGTCACTTTAAGAACTCTCACACAAGAAACACGATCATAATATTAACAACTAATTTTTTGTTACCTTGCCCCATTCCGGATCTGTCGGGATAGCTTGCAGTAAAGGGCAGAGTCGGTGACAAGGTAGTTGGTTTTGGTTCGAAATGATACTGAAGGTTTTGTATTTTGGTTTAATAATAGCACTAAAAGATAATACAAAATGTGACATTAAAGGTGATATAAAAGAAATATAAGAACTTTGACGTTAGCGCTTGTAGAAAAACTGGTTTAGTTGTGAAAATTTAAACTGTTAGAATGACTTACACAGTTCGCAAACCCCTACAAACTCAAACTAGGTTGCCTGGGCACAGCGGTTTCCCTCTAGCACAAGTATACTGATGACCCTACAGTCTGGCGTCAGGCAGCGTAACTACCTCCGAAATAGATGTGTCAGCACCAATGTCAATAAAACAGACTTGTATAGCCAGATCTGGACTAGTTACTCCACAACTAGTCAAGTTGGTCGTGAGTAGTCACCATTTCTTTCATGATTTCTCATTCATTACACCAAGTTTGTTATGACAACACTTTCAGTCAAGTAGGTCCAACAAATTATGCCAGTCAAAATAAACATCCAGATCTAGCTCAAGTTGTGATATTACATAAACTAGTGAGGCAGATTAAAAATAAATCAATAATATATAAATGGATACTGCATTCAAATGTTAAGGAAGGGGAAAATGTAGAAGGGAGGAAAAATAGTGTTAATGAGATGTAAAATTAAAAAAGGAAAAATCAAAGAAAATATACAAAAAGAGAGTGAGCATTATTATATTTTTAAATTAATTTTTTTTTATTTGAGTTATTTATCATGCACTTTCTGAGCCCATATCGGTATAAGAGAATTTCTATGTGTGAAAAGACCTACCAATTTTTCTGGAAAAGCATTTTCACATTCCTTGCAGGTTTCTTTTACATGCCACAATCAACATGAGACCGGTGGCTTTACTTCCCCAACAAAGGAAGTTGTGCTACAGATTTTTATTGCTCAAGAAAAATCCGTTGACCCTGGCTGGGTTTGAACTTACTAACATCAAGTCCTGAGGTGAACACTTTACTCCAAGACAAAAGAGGTTAACAAGAGTGAGAAAAAAATAAATAAAAAAAGGAAGGAGTGAAAGAGAAATGAGAGATAAAAAGAGAAGATGTAAAATGGGAGATTGATAAAATAATAAAGGGATTTCAAAATAATAAAATTGCTCTCAGAATACTGTACAAATGATTTGTTTTCATTTGAAGCTTACTGCCGAGTTTCTAACAGTTATGCACTGAAATAAAATAGTGAAGATAATAATAATGCATGCATAAGTTAGCAAAATAAGACTTAAATATAATTATATGTTATCACACTATATTCTTCACTTAGAAAAATAAATAAATAAATAAATTAAGAGTTAAATGTTAACATTAATCAAATATAGGTATAAAATCAAATGATTTCTCCAATATATATAATTGTTTCCATAAGCACAGCTTGTGATGTTAGTGGGTTAGTGCAGCAGTTGAGTGTTAGTTCTGTATTGTGGCCAATACATACCCCAGCTGAACAGGGCCTGTGGGAGTCTGACGTGCGATAGAGTCATCGCTAATTAAGGCCCTTGTCATTGACTCTGTGGGATTCACGCCCCCTTCGTGCTAGGCAACACAGCAAACATTACAAAAAAAAAAAAAATAGTCACATGGTTATGAATAGCAAACGCAGGATTTAATATGTTTTTTTTTAAAGGTGCACCAGTAAACCATGCTTCCAGCAATACACCTGTCACAAATACAGTTGGGCCATTATCCAGGAGTTGCCAACCATACCCCAAACATGACAGGCTTTAAATTTTTGCATCAAAAGTGTATTCATTAAACTTTCATGAACAAATTTTAAGGTGCCATGCAAAAATAATAGTTTTTCAATTTTTTTTATGATTTTCAAAATTTGTATTAAAAAAAAAGCTCGATATTATTAGTTACCTAAAATAATTTAAAACAGATTTACTTTTTAGATTATAAAGCCGTACATTAAAATAAGAATAGTGGTTATCTAATATTATGTAGTTTAAAAAAAGAAGTGCAAAGCTGTATTTAATGTGGCACGGTGGACATATCCTGGCAAGCAAAGGCTGCTGATGTGCAAATAGTAGACAGAAGCTGAAAAGGACAGACAATACCAAGATTTAGAAGTAAATGTTACATTTTATTATTTATACTACAGTGAGGATGGGTCTTGCAGTGAGCTGAAAATCCACTTAATTCTTGCAGTTAGGTCTTCGTTTGTACCAAACAAACCTTGAAATAGTTTTTGTCATCATGGTTTGGAAAGAATTGCCTAACTCAACAAGCACATTTATACTTCTTTCTTAAGCATGTGGAAAAAAAATCAAGATGGTTTAGTATTTTTATATTCTCCATTCATAAAAAAAACTCTCACAAGTTAATTTAATTTCAAGTATGCATGCATTATTTCAGTGTATTCCCATCTTTTTTGACTTTTGGAGCAAGATGTATGATACAATGACCATATTGAGTGGGGCACTAACATGAATAAGTCTATTAATGACAATAAACATAGAAAAAAAGGTTACTTAGAACCAGTACTAAAGTACAAAATAGTAGTATTATGATATACAACAATATGAAAGTATGATTGTGGCACCTGTTTTTCAATAATGAAGATTGGGGGTGCCACTTTTTCTATTATATTCATATGTTGAGATTGGTGGGCTACAAGAAAATAAATTTTGGCAGCATGTAGCCCAATTATTTATTTAGCTAGGTAATGTACTCAATTTGAAAATATAACTGTAAAAAAAACTATAATAATTTCAGTTAGGCCATTATGAGAAAATGTGCAGTGTATAAAGAAATCCAATTACTTTTGAACACTAATTAACCCAAAGAAACCAAAGTAGAATACAGAGCAGTAATAGTCTTTTGGCGATGGAATATTAGTTTGACTAAAAAAAAACTCACTTAAGTCTATTACAAAATAATATAACATTAAAAACACTGTTTTTATAAACTAATAATAATAATATTTTAGCACCACGTCTTACTACCCGTTCGGGTTATACGCTTTAAGCACTAATTACGCTAATGGATTAGGAATTGGGAAGGTTTAATTAGAGGAAGTGAACCCGCATTTACGTGGAGAGTGGAAAACCATTTAGGAAAAACCACCCCCATTCACCCGACCGAGATTCGAACCTCGATTTCCCCGTCCTCAGCAGCCGAGCTAAACATGACAATTTATATACTAGAATTAACCATGTTGAAGGTTATCTAAATCATTATTACTAAGGTTTAATAACACATCGAAAAAGAAGTTAATAGTACTAGAAATACAACATAAAACTTGAATATGGTAGGTTGAAATCGTCACACCAAAACTTTGGTCTATGACACACATTGTGTGATTTTTGATCAATTCCATGACAAAAAATTTAAGTCATCAAACTGAACCAATATCCCTAAACTTTTTGCACTGTTTATTTGTAAACATATGTTAAACTCTGGATCAATGTTGGTCTAATAGAGCAAGTCTAGTAAAGAAAGTTATATGTTTCGGTAGATAAATTACACTTTATAAGAACAATAACGAGGAAGTTTTAAAACAAAGTTTGTTGATAATTTACATACTATTTATAAATAAAGTTGAATAAATTTGCACTAATCATATGTTCAAAAATTTGCTTTATAATGTTCAATCAAATTATTATTTTATCATATTATACTAAAAATTACCATTACTTGTGTAATGGTCTGGTAGCTCCCATCAAAATATTTTTTTTACATTAGCTTTAAGGAATGCTTTCCAAGTGATATTTAAAAATTATAGATCCGCCCGCATTAAACATAAAAAAAAATATTTTAAAATAATATTAGAATTGCCCATGCATTTTGCCAAAATTTAGACATTGGTTTAAAAATTAAAATGGTGGATATGAATAAACTTCAGAAGACAGTATGCAGATTCAATTATGACTAAACGATTATTTTATTGTACTGTAATTGGAGATCATAAAGAATATTCTATTTGCTTCACTTAGTAAAGATTATGTTTATAATACATCTAAATGTATTATTATTATTATTATATTACTACTAAGGTTTAATTTAATGGCGTGCCAATGCCAAAGTGGCCAGTAATACTAGAAACGTGAATATATAAAGCTCCCCTCAAGCAGGCATTTTTAAAACCAAGAAGACTAAAAAACTGTTTAGTAAAATAAAAATAGAAAATAAAATCTAAAGCAAGGGAAAGGCCAGAAGCGCATTACTTGGAAGAGTCAAGAAACAAAACTAAACATGTAAACACAATTTCAAAAATGAATGTATTGTGCCAATTTTCAGTGTTTATTTATTATTTTTTCCCATTGGTTTGCATTATAACTAACATGTAAAATGTGTGGCTTGTTTGACTTTATTAAGTTAAATAATGTGAACTATGATACAGGAATGAGGGATAGAATGTTTCAATTACTCCTTACCCGTAGCTTCTTCCACGTATAACAAAACATACCTCAAAAAGCGAAAAGAAGTTTTCCACAGAGAAATCTGCACCAAAATAGTTTTGGGTTAAGTCGTTACATTTCTGCTTAGAGACACTGATAGAAGTATGTAATAAGACACAAATAAACATAACACAGCTTCATGTGTGTGTTGTTTATTAGACTTATATAGTTTTAAACAAACTGAAAATAAAATATTGAGTTAATGTGATGTACCCAACCACAATCGCATAACTCTATAAAGTAAAAAAGCAGTCCCTTTTGCAGTTTACCAACCCAGCCAATGGAAACTATAAACAATTAACCAAAAGGTTTCCTGCAGAACAAAAGTAAAACTGTTAAAATTATTAAAAATAGACATAAGCAATGTTCAAAACAGTAGAGAGATGTTCTCAGCCTACTTGATCACACTTTAGAATCAATTTGATAGAGCCACTTCTGATTTGAATGCAAACTAGAATACAAATTTCCATTTTATACAAAAAAAATATAGGTTTGACACTTAATAAATGTGTCAACTTTGTGAATAAAAATTTAAGTAAAAATTAATCAGTTTAACTTATCACTATCTATTTATTCAAATAAAATCACTAACAATGTTAATAATTCGTGTCTGAAATTATCTTATTTTAACAATACAAAACTACATGCCAGGATGTCCGAAAAGTGGAAGTTTGCTACATGTTCATAATCCAATGGGACTAGTTCATTAAGAAAGAATTATAAAACTTACAACTCAAAAGGAGTCAAGAGTGAACATAAAAAAATAATTGGTATGAGCCCCTACTTCACAAATCCAGCAGCATGACCATCTATATTAATTTGGCTTATTTGAAAATCATCTCTGTATAAAACTTTGAACTTGCTTATGTCTTGCGAGTTAGTAAAAAATTACCAGCAGCAGCACCAGTAGAAACAGCAGGTGAGGTTATTTTAGTTACCATAACAAAGCATAATGTTATTGCTTCATCATCCACATGCAAATTAGTGAAGGGACATTAAAGAAGAGAGACTGGTGTCTAGGATCACTAGAAATTTCTATCGCCATTAGTCACATCTTTTACACTTCTTTATCTATCATAAGCTTGACAACTAAACTAATGCAAAAAAAACAAAAACATAGAAAAATTACCTTCAATACATTGATATCAATTCCTTGGAACTATCTGTATTTAATCCAAATAATGCTACTCTTGAATGTGTTGTTTGTTATTAATTAATTAATTAATTAATAACATACGAGGTAAAAATATAAACATTTATGTGTAAAAATCCCATAATGTTGAACTAAAGTTTTCTTTACAAAATGCTATCTACAACCTTACCTGTAAAAGCATTAATGATACAATAGCAAAAAGTAGCAAACCCTGGAATGTGAAAGCTTAGTTTACCTTTAGTGTGTTGATTTGCTTGAAGATACAACTTCAGTTTTTGTTATGTTAAAAACTAAATCACTTAAATAGTGAGACACACAATCAATCCTTTCTAAACTTCATGAAATAATACCAACAAAAAGTGTTTTCTAATGTCAGATTTATTATCACAAGAAAAGAGAAAATTTTTTGGGAAAAATATTAACACAAGTTTAATAAACTCAAACACCAATAATCTAAACTGGATGAAACTATTAATCCTTTTAAGATTCTAATGCTAGTATTTACTATGTACCAAACTATCTAAACTAATGGAACAGGATGAGAGAGGAAAATCACAGTGGACCAACCACCCCCAATGCCTTGGTCGGGAATAGACCCCAACCATCAGTCAGGCGTGATAACCACTCACCAAAAGTAGATTTGCTAAAACTCAAACTAAATACAAAGCATTTAATCCAAAATTGAATGACTATGGTAAAAAAAAAAAAGGTAAAATAATGTATTCTGAATTTATCCCAATAATATTTTTTTAAATGAAGATATACCAGTCAAGTATAGTGTATTGTCATCCATTGCTTAATATATTTTAACTGTCCTTGTATGAAATTTAAGCTCTAGGTTTTACATACTTAGCTCAATAATGAGACTGGGTAATCAAAAATTTAAAAAAAATCTGGGACTTGAAATATATTCTTACAAATTTTAATAAAAGTCCTTTATTAGTAGTAATTTATTGTCATGAAGTAAACAACCAATAAGTAGAAATAAAGAAGATTCCTCAACTTGAATGTAACAAAATTTTAAAACGGTACTCTGTAGCAAACCTATCACATGTTAAGATGTGTTCACTTAGTCTATGTTGGAAGAAGAAGGTAGGAAATGTATTTAACTGCTCAAACTTGAGAAGAGGGCTTGTCTAGATATGACTATTTAAAATCAAAAGTAGGTTGTTATAAAATTTGTTCAAAGAGCACTAACAAAAATATATTTTCATTCACATTTTTGCAGTATTTTTTTAGAAGTAGTAAATAATGCAAAAAATTAAAACAAAGGAGTATAAGTGAGAATTGTAATATATAATTTACCCATGAAAATACTTCTTTCAAATGAACATTTACTGCTATAATAATGGTTTGCTTACAGTAATAATAAGTTTACTTGAACCTCATTTTAGAAAAATAAAAAATGGTTGAAAAATATGGCTTCAAAGAACAAGTGACAAGATAGTTTACCCCAACTTGAGGGCCTGTCCACCAGCACGTAGCCCTTCCTCTCCAAGAAGGGTCACCTGCTCCTCTTCACGATTTGACTCGTTCATCTGCGAAGTGTAGCCATGATCAGCCTGGCAACACAACCCTCCGCACTTCAGCTCACAGTGCCCGCCCCACCCCCCTCCCCCCTATTTGCCTAGCATTGCCGCCATCGCGATAAATCTTTCACGGGGCCTTAGCCATGCAGGGAAGGGCGTTTGTGGAAAACAGGGCTGTAGTTCAAGTAGTTAATCCTCAAGCTTTATTTACAAGCATACAGTTATGCATTATGTAGTATGCATTTTTATTAGTAGCCAAGATGTTTTAATTTATTGGTTTCTAGAGAAGCTTTATTTTAGTTACTTAAAAAAGCCCAGATAAATTTACAAAAATACATATATTTTTGACTACAGCTCTGAGGGGTTTGAAAGGAGTGGACAGATGCTAACATAAAACATAAACAAAACCAAATTGAGCTGAGGAAGGAAGCAAATAATTAAATAGCAAAAGAAAAGCTCCTTAATATGCAAGGGAACCTCATTATGACTTAGCAATATAAAATTGACCTTTCAAATTACAATACTTTAAATTTTGCAACAGCTAAGAATTAATATAACCTTTCCTAATAAACTGTGCATCTAAACAATTTTACTAATAACTAATACAACAATAATTTCATACTCGGTTGAACATAAATTGTAAAACTTTACGTTAAGTAATTTATAGTTAAAATAAATTGTTTATATTTTTAAAGTGATTAATAGTTTGATGCTAATGAATGAGCGTGCATGAATATTTATGCACAAACCAACCTAGATTTTTGCTGTAACTAAAATTATACACACACACACGTGCACATACACACGTGCACATACACACACATATACACTCCACCAATTTAAACAAATGATCAAGACTTATCAAGATGGGAATTAAGTGTCACAAGGAAATCTTTGAATTTTTAATAGAAGAGGGATATCCTATCATCAAATCATATAGTTCGAAAGTTTTATGCAGTTAAGTAAAATCTAATATCAGTTTATGAAGAAAAAATAATTTTTAAATTATGCAGCCTTACAGGGGAGAGCTAAACAAACATAACAAGCATGTGGTAAAGCAAGACAAATTGGAGATATAACTAGAAGATGGAAGGAGAACTATCAATAAAATAAAAATACAAGTTTTAAATAATATTAATAAAAATTAATTCAAGGGTAAGGAGTACATCCTTATAAAATGTTATGCCATGAGAAATTTAATTATTTAATGTTAATTTTAAGTGTGCTGAGTATTTTGAGAAAAGAAAGTTTAGATTAAAACATAAATAGCAATACACGCATGACAGGAAATTTGAATTAGGGGATAAAACACACAATACACAAAATTAAGTCGTGCTCAAACACAAGTAAAAGAAAGCTAACATTCAATGCGAAAATCAATCATATAAGCAACACATTTCAAACAGTGGGTTTACAAAATAAATACACATTAATTAAGAAAGACACCACATACAAAATAAATTATTATTTTCCCTCAATTACTTATCTACAAAGATACACAGATTAAATGTATATCACTTTTGTATAAGTAAGGTTTCACTCCCTATTATGTCAATTATTTCCAAACTTGGAATATTTAAAAAATGCTGTTATTTCATACAAATAAAAACAGAATGAAAGCATATCAATGTTTGAAAACCATTTAAATACATTTTCAACCCCTATGAGACCATCATAGCAGGTTGTAATTAAGAGAGATCACTCAACTTACAGAGAGTCCCAAATTTTGCAGATTACTAAGGGAATTCTGCAAAAACAAATGGATTACTAAGAAACACAAATACTGAATATAATTGTTTATCAGTAGTGAATAAAGAAGTATAATTTTTATCTCATGCTTTCTCATCTTTGAATATAATTGTTTGACAGTGGTGGGAAAAAAAGAAGTTTGTATAATTTTTATCTTGTGCTTTCTCATTTAGGAATATAATTGTTTATCAGTGATGAAAAAAAAGTATAATTTGTATCTCATGTTTTCCCATCTTTGAATATATTATTAATAAAAAGAATTTAGATTATCAATAAATATAAGCTACTAGTGACTTTTTTTAATTATATAAATTATGTCAGATGGGCAAAATCAAGCTAACTTATAGAAGTTTTAATGTGATCACTAGATTAATATTAGGTACCTTATAACATGCAAATTATAAACCATTAAAAGCTATTTTATAAACATGCGCTCATTAAAAAAAAATTGTGAGTTAAACTCCAGAAAGGGGGAGTAAATTAAGCCAAAGCACGGTAAAGCACAAAACAACAAAATAAAAAAATTGCACAGCTCATGTTTAGTGACAACAATTTAAAGTAAATACAGTGAGGATTTAGTCAAACGCATGCTTTTCAAGACATCTTCAAAACATGTCACCAATACTTTTCAATTAATGTGCAAATAAGTCTTATACCTCCCTACATGCCACTCTATTAAAGTGTAAGTCTTAATGTCTTACAACAAGGTTGGTCCTGGTTAGAGTAATGAGGTGAAAGTATGTAAATTCAGAGTGCGAGTATTAAAGCAGAGAACATTTGTGTTTTAAAATGGAGACTATGTCACTAAACACTGAATTGCCTGAGTATTTGACTGAAACCAAATAAAATTTGTTATTCCACATGCTCATGCATACTACTCATGACAGGTGATAAATAAAAGTAAATATGAAAATATAAATAAGTCAATAATCAAGCATTTATTTAAATAAAAATACAAGCAAAGCATTAAAAAAAAAAAGAAGGAAAGAGTGAAGTAGACTTTGTTAAAACAGTTTGAAAAATAAACAAATTGATTTTGGAATACTTTCAAAATAATTAAGAAAATAAGAAATAAACTTTTTCTTTGCTAAATTTTATATTTTAAAGAAGTTAAATTTTCCTCATGACAAGAAAGGTAATTTTATTAAAACAAATACATTTATAAATTTAAAAAAAGTTTTGTATGGTAAATATATTTTGGAAACTTTTCTCTAATATGATAAAAAAAATTGGTCATAAAAATATTCTAACTAACACAAACTCTAGAATTGTTATATATATATATTAAAGCTAAAATTTTACTTTTATGATTATTAAAATTAGTAAAAATATACTACCAACTTCAGATTAAATGAAAGAAGATTATCTGTGCATCTGTGCATATGCATACAATTTGTAACTAGTAAAATGTATTTGTTACAGATTTATGTCTTGAATACAGAATACAGATCATTAATTTATTTCCAAATAAGAAACATTTCAAAATCAATTACTTAGTTAAGTTAAAAGATTGATTAAATTTGTTTAATTCTCATATTTAAAGAATGTTGCTCACTATATGTTACTATCCTGATACATATTTCTTTTGAGTGTCTCTTTGAGCCGCTGAAAAATTGATTTTATAACGAGATGTTTTATGAAGCAATTTAACCATTTAAAATGTCACGATTAAAATAAAAAAACATGTTACCTGTATACACATAGTAAACTAAAGTTAGGGCTATCATATGAACCCAAAATAAATATGCTCACCGTCTGTGGCAGTAGTTCTCTCTCAACACTTCAGCTTCATCTTCAATATCTTTCCCTCACCCATAAAGAAGTGAAGTTTCAAGCTTATTTCTAAAATAACTTCTTTTTTATACACTTTGCTGCTAGTACTGTGCTACAGCCAATATATATGAACTAAGCATTTAAAGTATTTAGTTTTTAAGATTAAAAATAAAATCTTTAACATATAATTTTACAGAGAAAAAAAAAAAACCGAGACTAAATTTGCAACTGATGCTCTTAACACTTGATTCCAGGATGAGTTGAAGAAGGGCTCAATGCACATTAATTCACACCGTTGTCTTTCCCTCATCATTTCAAGTCATAAATTTGGAGAATATGAGTTAACATTTATATACAAACTAGAATTTCAATAATACCAAGATAAATTTCACATAATCTAGGCTGAAAACCATTGGTCTACAACAAATAACTCCATGTCGTGAGCCCGTAAGTTAACTGTACAAACCGAGCTGCTGCCATCGTTAGCGATTACAATAACATTTGTGGATAGAGGGTGTCATATGGTCAGCACAACAACCCTTCAAATCGTTAATCTCAGTTTTCTATACTGGAGCTGCTATTTCTTTAATAGCTCCTCATTTGTTCTCACAAAAATGAATTGGACCCCATTACAGACCCACTGCTTCATAGATTATTATTATTATTATTATTATTATTAGCACCGCGTCTTACTACCCGTTCGGGTTATACGCACTTACGCTAATGTGTAATGGTAGGGTGATTGTGAGATCAAATGAAGGACCTACAGTTTAATGTGGAATCCGAACCACGGTGGAGGCCTGGCATTCCCCACATTCACAAGATATCTTGTCAGAGGTGAAGGAAGGGTTTGGAAATAAGATAAATCTGTGCCGGGATCGAGGATTGAACCCCGGCCGCCAGCACAGAAGTCTGACACCTTACCCCTAGACCAGCAGGTCACCTGCTTCATAGATAAATTTTAAAAGCACCGGGGATTGGACCCAGAAACTCTGACCACTAGACCAGAGGTGGTTGGTCTACAAAAATCTATATTTAACTAAACATATTTCCCAATAAAGATGAATCAATAAAGATGAATCAAAAAATATAGTCATTTTTAGATTGTTTTATCCTGAAGATTTATGTATCCCACACCCTTTCCACTACTGTCAGATAATCAGAGTTGGCTGCATTTATTTTTTGATTTGATATTGATCAAAAGTATGAATATGGAAATAGATTTTTTAAAATCAACAATTTGTTGTGATATGCTTTGACAACTTGTTTCTCTAGAAGATTCTTTAATTTGGAATGTTCAAGAGTTTGGACCATTTTTAACATTGAATGTTGATACTACAACATGAACGTGCAAAGAATTAACTTACAACATTGTTTCATATTCTTATTTTGACTTTTGTAAAATATAAAATAAACTAGATAC
Organism: Timema cristinae; assembly: GCA_039000515.1. Taxonomy (NCBI): domain Eukaryota; kingdom Metazoa; phylum Arthropoda; class Insecta; order Phasmatodea; family Timematidae; genus Timema; species Timema cristinae. The sequence goes on along the minus strand of JBCFYV010000935.1, from coordinate 35,856,859 downwards.
ATTTTATTGGTTAAAAAAATGTGGTTACTTAATTCACATAAAATAGTATATGATTACTAAAATTTAATTACTGAGGACCATTTACAAATCAAACTAGATATTTATTATATGAAGAATAATTATCGCATCAAATTTTTTTACAATTTTGTATGGTTTCCATTTAACAAGCATTTTACTAAAAACACAAAAATAATGTTAAAAAGAGTATTTTAAAAGCTTTCACAACATTTAGTTACTAGAAATATGAACTGAGCGGAACAAAAGCCTCAACAATAAATGGTATGTTAAGTTTAAAAACTAAAATTAAAGCTCACTACAATATTTTTTTGAGTACTAGATTTTTACTTTATACAACTGTAATTTTTGTATATTTAAGCTAAATAGTGTTCTGCTCAGCTAATATGAACAATAATGGCGATTTTTGTATGAAACTGAGTGGAAAACTTTTTTTATTATTTTATAATAAAAACTATGTGGAGTCAAATGTGATGTATTTTAGTTAATGGAACAAATGAGATTCGAAAAATAATCACCAACTAGCTAGCCCATAAATTATGAATTTCACAAAGTCATCAACAAATATACTTCAATGTTACTAAACCATAACTGCTATAGGTATTTGCAGTATTATTTTTGGGAGGGTTAAATTATTCTGATAGTTATTTAGAATTTTACCGCCATCTTCCCACAAAAATTACAAGTTGTTTGAATAAATTATATTGCAAACTTTAGCCAACTATTCGATCTGCAAAAGCTTGGCATTTGGCGCTTCAAATCAACTTTTTAAAATATGGACCTCAATTCTTTTGTTCAAAATATTTGTACACTTGTTTGGACACAGCTTTGAAACATAAAACACTCCACATAAAAAATTTCCCCAAAAAGTTAAATGTAGCTTCTTTGATGAAATAAGGGTTATATCGAAAATAATGTTCATTAAAAAATAAGAAATCATGACTTAAGTTGGCCTAGGATTGTAAAAAAAAAAAACTTCTGTTGCACTGACAGTTTTTTAATACTTTTTTTTTCAAAATAAAGAAATAATCAAAAATAAGTCTTGGGAAATTGATTTTTAAAACGAAAGATTACAAAATAATTTAGAAAAAATTGCATCCAAAATCACCCAGAGAATTAGTTTTTTAAATTTCTTATTTGATCTATCAAAATAGGTTGTGAATGCAACACCAGTTTTCCACTTAAATAATCAAAGTGAGTGAAATAATATATATATATATACGTGTTTCTAAAACATTGCATCAAACTTTGGCAGGATACTCCTTGGGTGAAATTAGAATAATTCTCATAAGCAACCTAGGGTCCATCTTCAATATTAAGGGCGGTATGCACCCCTAAAGATAGAGATAAAAACGACTGTTGTGTGAAATATTATGAAAACTGCTTAGGATATTACAACGAATCTTTGTATACTACTTATTGAAACCTTGATCATTAATAAACTAAATGTGCTGTTACAGTTACCCACCCCCATCATGTAAAAAAGGGGGGGTTGTAACACATTTTTTCTAAAATAAAATATGTCAGAGTAAGTATTACCAATTTTTACTTAAGATTTCAAAACAGGTAATAGAAATTAACAAAAAAGGTGTCTTGGAGAAACTGTCTAGCTTTCCCCATTTTCGAGATAATCATGCATGTTTGATTTCAAAGACAAGTGTTAATTCCTGCCAGGTAGGGAGCCAATAAAGCTGTGTTGCTTCACTCCCCTCTTTTCCACCATTCTTATTATCACTATCTTCCCCTCCCTCCACGAGCAGACTGCATCAGTCCACACGACTTCACTGCGTGTTGCGCGTATTACTAGTTAAATGGCAAAGTACACAAACGCAGAAATGACAGACATGGTCATGCTGTACGGTGAAGCTAGAGGAAACGCAAGAGCAGCTGCACGGTTGTACCACGACAGATATCCTGCGCGACGTCAACCTTATCACCGGACCTTCACCGATGTCACTCTGCGACTTCGTGAAACAGGTACATTTCAGCTACGAGGGGGATCTGGTCACCCGAGGAATGTTCGAACTCCAATTGTCGAAGAAGAGGTACTGAATTATGTGGATGATAACGCGTCAACAAGCACACGTGCCATTGCGCATCAAACGAATGTGTCCAATTCCACAGTATGGCGTGTCATGCATGATCAGCTGCTGCATCCGTACCACATGCGCAAGGTGCAGGCATTGGGGCTAGCAGATTATGCTCCTCGACATGAATTCTCCGACTGGTTTCTGCAGCAGTGCGGAGTGGTTCCTGATTTCTCCACTATAATATTGTTTTCCGATGAGGCAACATTCACCAGAGACGGCTATTTTAATAGTACAAATAGTCACATTTGGAATGACGTGAACCCTCATGCAACTATCATCATGGGCAACCAGCATAGATTTTCTGTCAACATCTGGGCAGGCATTGTGGGTAACCATCTCATTGGCCCTTGCCTGATGCCACGACGTTTGACTGGCTACATCTACTATCAATTTCTGAAATTTACATTGCCACAGTTCCTCGAGAATGTACCGCTCTCCGTTAGACAACGCATGTGGCTACAACACGATGGTGCCCCACCTCATTTCACAAGAGCTGTGCGTGACTACCTCAACACTGCATTTCCTGCCCGATGGATAGGAAAAGGTGGGCCTGTTGCGTGGCCACCACGCTCTCCTGACCTAAATCCGTTAGACTTCTTTCTGTGGGGCTTTGTCAAAGCTTTGGTGTACGAGACAGCCGTTGAATCTGAGGAAGACCTGTTAGCCAGGATAGTTGCTGCATGTGATAAGGTTCAAGAAACTCCACGTGTTTTCGAAAGAGTACGCCAGTCATTGATACGTCGCCTCAATTATTGCAATAACGTTAGGGGCCACCATTTTAAACAGTTGCTATGAATCTGTTTTTGAAGCTAGGAACTAAAAAATGCAATAACTACAATTTGTATTTCTTAATGTAGCTTTCAATATTCCAGTGAGTGTAATGAATAAAATCCCACCCAAGTGTGAACTGTGTAAGCATAACTCACTAATGTAATAAATAGCAACACATCGGAGCTTATGAAGAAGGAAAAGTATCAGAGTTTCTCAATCATAACACACAAACCAGCCTTGTTTACCAAATGTACGTGATACATTAGTCACAAGTGCCGGTAAAAATGGTTAAACGACTGCATTGCGAAATAAAACTGCGATTCTGGCTGCCTACCTGGCAGGCATTTGCACTTGGCTCTGATCCCAAACTTGTGAGATTATCTCAGAAACGGGGAAAGCTATACAGTTTCTCCAAGACACCTTTTTTGTTAATTTTGATTCCCTGTTTTGTAATCTTAAGTAAAAATTGGTAATACTTACTCTGACATATTTTATTTTAGAAAAAATGTGTTACAACCCCCCCTTTTTTACATGATGGGGGTGGGTAACGGTAACAGCACATTTAGTTTATTAATGATCAAGGTTTCAATAAGTAGTATACAAAGATTCGTTGTAATACCCTAAGCAGTTTTCACAATATTTCACACAACAGTCGTTTTTAGCTCTGTATTTAGGGGTGTATACCACCCTTAATATTGAAGATGGACCCTAGGTTGCTTATGAGAATTATTCTAATTTCACCCAAGGAGTATCCTGCCAAAGTTTGATGCAATGTTTTAGAAACACGTTGTATGTGTGTGTGTGTGTATCTATATAAGAGATATACTAAAATATTCAATACCTACTTGCTAATTAACAAATCATGAGTGAACTAACAGGTTGTAGGCCAATTTTTTTTCTTAAAAAATTCACACTAATTTTGTAAAGGTAATTCTGTAGCCACAGAGCTAATAATGAATCCTTTTAATCTATTAAAACGATCAAAACATTATTACCAGGCTATACTTAAAAGCTATTATTTTTAAAAAGTAGGTAGGTAATTGATTTTTGATTTTTAACATAGTTATTACTGTCAAAAGACCTAATTAAAGTGAACATGTGTCACTTTTCTTCAGTCTAAACAAAACTTGACAAGTATTGGAACACAAAGTACAGGGCGACAAAAGCAGTGCTTGAGACATACATTGTGCTCTGGGCCACACTTTTAAGGTCTGTTCTAAGCAGTTCTTTAAAATGTTATACTTGAACGAATAATTTATCTTTTCTTTTATTTCCTGACTAGTTTAAAGGAGGACCTACTTAAATAAACCTTACATATTTAGTTTTTAATACTTTACTTAAGTTACTTGCAAATGTTGAATAAGTTGTGGCAAATAATACTCTATTTTTGATCCCATATGAACTCCCTATACCACCTGCAAACACATGTGTATTCGCGAACACATACATGTAATGGTTCATACATTTAAAACAATAGTGGTTGCTAGAATTAGTTTTGGAGAATAGAAACATGCTGACTAAGGATAGTACCCTCTAATCCTAGAGGGATATTTGAGAAAATATCAGATTAAAGACTAAAATTAAATAAATACTTTTTAAATTGAAATTTGTTTTAAGCTCTAATGCTGCATATTAGTGGTTCATAACCCAACATAATTATAGAACTCAACAACTAAGCTCCAGATAAGTGCTATAACACTTGACTGAATTTATATTAATTTTATAATAATGGAAATCGATAAAAATTAGAAAAATGAAAATGAAACTAATAAGTGTTAATTTAATGAAGAAAACCCATGTAGTGAAAGAGGAAAAATGTGAAAAGAACCCAATGCAAAAAGGTGACATCTTTCTTTGTTTATTTCTTCTATAGTACACATTCAAACACAAAATGAGTAATATTTTGACTGTTGGCTTTATCAAACATAGTAAAGTGTATATGTAGTGTTAAGTGTATTTCCGCTCCTCTTTTTATTTGATAAATACAACAAGGCCGAAATATTACCCAATTTGTATTTAACATCTTGTGAATGTGTGGAATGCCATGCCTCCACCGTGATTCAGATTCCACGTTAAACTGTAGGTCTTTCATTTCATCTCACAACCACCCTACCATTACGTGCCAATAATAATAATAATAATAATAAGTATTTAAATGTGAGTCAACTATTTCTAATATAGAAGACAGAAGAAAGGAAAATGTCACCTTTATAAATTAAATTCGTCTAAATATTTTATTTTTTCCCTAGATGGTCTTTCTTGATTAACTTTACACTTGTTAGATAAAAAATAAATAAAAAGGAAAATTAACTATTTCCATTATTATAAAATTACTTAGCCATTGGGCCACCTCATTACACATACTGAATGTATGAATGTTATAATGAATGGATAATAAGATTTTTAAATATTTAGTTACTATTTATCTTTTCTGTTATTCCATAATATATCTTATTTCCTCTGAAATTTATGATTTTGACCCAACTCAAATGCTGACCTCTGGAGTCAACCAAGTTATTTGAAAATGGTTGTTAACACATACTAAAGTGACTATATAGAAATTCATTTTTAAAGTGTAACAAATTAACATTAAACCAATTAATGGTTTACTTAGCCTACCCAATAAATACAAATTCCTGTGGTGTGATAAAGTGTCACACTTTTAAAAAAAAACATCTCTATCATAGTGCACACAGGGTCACAATGCAACATCCAATGAAAACATGAAAAAGTAAATAGTAGCCATGATCTCTTAGAGCCTTGTGGTACAAATAATATATTCTAGCTGATTTGGGTGATATTTCTAATGGAAGCAAGAATTGATCACCTACTAACTTAATAAATTAGCATGTCTTATAAAACTGTATTCAATATTAGTTATTTTATTTGGAAAATATATTTAGAATGTTACATTAGTTCCCAATTAAATTTTGTTGTTGATAGTTTATATAAAATAAAATAAATTATTGTTTTCTCTATACATTTTATTTTATAATTTGACAAACTGGTTTGGCTTAAAGTGTCAGGTTTTGGAATATTGTTTATGTTGTGAGGGACAGAGGCCTGCCTATATCTTGAAATGTTAACTTGATATATCTCAATGAAGAGTATACAATTTAAATAAAAAATATGTTATAGTATGTTATCATGGCCATGAATTCCACATATGATTTTAAAATAAATCGAAATAAATTTGAAGAAAACAAATCCAAATTGAGATTGTAATTTAGAATATAATCAATCATCTTGGGAGTTATAATGAACACAAAATAAAATGATATAGGTAAGACAAACTAAACAGGGTTACACTATATATATTTTTTTTTTCTTTAAAATTTTACCAAAGAAACACTTACTACTGGGACTGCCAAACACACATTCCCATGTTTAGGTAGGGGCCAAAAAGAGAGAAGATATCAGTCGAGAAGATGAATGCAAACTTTACAGGGGGCTGAACTTGGGACACGATCACAGGCAGTGATAAATAGTGGGTGTGGACTTTTCAACTGGAACGACCATATTTCTGATAGAACCGAATTCCAAATGAGGTTACATTCATAACACAAACACCCTACATCAAGATACAAAACTTTTGAAGCAAAAGAATAATTAATGGTCCACAATTTTAACACAACAATGTAGCGTTCAAAATTAAAAAATAAAATACAGTATGCCAACAAATGCATTCGGCGACGGATACGACATCAATATTTAAAATGTATTTTCTTTCTTTAAAAAAACAACATACGTATGCCAATGTCAAAAGGCTGGCAAGCCACAAGCTTAAAAGTTTGAAAACAATACTTCACGTTCGAAACCCTAGGGCTCAGAAGTAGATTTGATGAGCTTGAAACAAAATCACGGCTGGACTCGACATGTGTTGCTTTCACAAACTCCCAATTGTTTATCATTTCTTCAGTTACGTAAGCTGACCATACTTGAATGCTTGTGTCTGTCTGTTTGAAAAGGGTAGTGTGTGTTTTTAAATCCAGCAAATGTCAATGGTTTTTGATCAATGTGTATATAAGGTATCAAAAGTAGCCAAAGATTGCTTTTTAAATAAAATTAACAAGTAGGACAAACAAAAATTACATAAAAAATTTAAATTTTATTACATTAATACTTAAAAGTACTGGTACTTCCCAAACAAAGAATTATTTAAATACAAAAACTATATGATAATTTTAAAATGGATATATTTGTTTGGTTCCCAAATAAAAGATTCAAAACAAAGATTAAAATGGCTTAGAAGCCAACTGTATTAAAAAAAACGGCCATTTTGTTTAAACAAAATAAGATAGTTTAAAAAAGTGCAACCCGATTAAGAAAAAATTAATTTTTTTATGAAAAAAATAAAGATCCAATTGCTTACATTTAGTATTATATAGGAACAAGTGTTCAAGCGAATTAATAAATTGATGCAATCCACATTCAAAGTATAGAGCTTAAATTTTAACATATGTAAAATATTCAACTTTATTCAACTGTTACTATCGACTAGGTATAGGCCCACCAATCCTGGAACACAACCACTGGCTTACAAACTAAAAACTAATGAGTTTATTTGAAAATTATCAACAGAAAAGAATATACTTAGGACTAAAATACTACCTAAGTGAATAATCCTCAGAAATAAATACTTGAAAAAAGAAATAAACACTAGAAAAAAGAAATAACACTAGAAAAAAGAAATAAAAATTGAATAAATAAAAACTTAAAAGTGGTTGATATGTGCAAAGGTTTCAACAACGACCATTACTTGAAAACACACAACAGATATCGACAAGAAAAAACAGACACCAATAATCTTGTTTTCAAAAGAACGCAACTGACCTGTGAACTAAATTTTACTTAAATTGTTATAAAAAGATGTTACAATGATTTAAATGGAAAAATGTAAGGACCTAGCAAATCAATAATAACTTTGAAACAGAAAGATTAACTGACAAAATATGGATTTTTTGATACTTATGTGTATGTTAACATGATGGTCATGTTTACTAACACACAATACAAGCAACTCCTCTCAACTGGCCAAGTAGAAAGCTAACAGCATTTGTTATTCAGCAAGATGTTGTGATGCAAAGTCACGTTCTTTCGAAAGCTAGACTGTTAAAAATAAAACAACTTCAGGCTCTTGTATCAGTTGTAAAATTGCAATATATGTTTTTATAATCCCCAGTCGAGTCCAACACTGTATTTTAAGTGTTTTTGACTCAATTATCACCACCAAACAGTTATTTAAAAAATATATGACAAAAACAATCATAGCTTACTGAAGTGGCATGTCTTATTATGCAAAGATAATTTATACTTACAATAAATACAATCTAGTTCAAATTTATTTCAAAATAATCGCAATGAGTATATTTTTCTAGTGCATCATCATATACATAGAGTCATAAGTTTTTGGAGGTGTGTGAAATGAAATAGTTGAGTACCAAACCCTACAGACCATCTAAAATGCATTCAGTTAATTATGGTACTTTATAGTTTGCCAAATAAATGTACATTTAATTTTTTTAAGTTTTCTGGAAAAATGTAGGTTAGGAAAAATACCTATTATATTAAATAAAAGATAATTAAAAATTGTTACTTTAATCTATATATGATTTTCACTCAATAATAGTAAAACATAAAATTCATGTGATCATATGAACAAAATTGATATTTTTTTAAATTTAAATTTTCTTAACAATAATGATTTTAAATTTAGCCTATAGGGTATAAACCACATGTGTGAAAATAGCGGGTTTAGAATAAAATTAATAATAATAAATATATATTAATATTAATTATTGCTAAATGTGCATTAATAATGTTTTTTTGTGAAACTTAAATGTATTGCTCAGAGCTAAGAGACTATTTTTTCTAATTTATATATTAACATACAAATACTGAAGCACAAAGTTAAAGGGTCTTTTACACTTAAGATTAATTTTAGTGATATATTTTTACTGTAAATGTTTAAAGACCAGTAAATATTTGAATTTACTGGTAATTGGTAAATCATAACATGACCAAAAAATAGGTTAGGTTAGTTTAGGTTATTAGTTTACTGATGAGAGCTGGTCAAAGCTTAAGTTTAAGAAATCTTCTCTCTAGCCTGACTATTCTGCAGGTTCTAACATGTTCCTTTGCCACACCCTTTGTTTGCGTGTTGTAATGGCTAATAACCAATAACCTAACGGAATTACAATGCTTGGCAGTAATCCAAAAATAGCTAGCTAAAATAATACATTTGAAATATTATAATTATGATTACTTTTATCAAAACATGTCGGTAAATGCTAGAATTACCGATAAGACCCGGTAAAAACTCAAAATGTAAACATTTTAAAAGATTATTTCAAACTATTACCTCCTGATATTGGTAATGTTAGGATTTACCGATAAATTATAAGATTTAATAGTTTTCAAACATATACATTAACATATACACTAATCATTTTTCCAAAATATCAAAACTACAAGTGTGAAATTTAGAAATTGCTCAATTTTTTTTTGGCAAAATTAAATTAATATTTTCAACAAACCCCTATGACTCCTTACATGTGAAAATGAGATTTTCAACCATTTAATGTCATATTTTATTCTTTTAGTAATACATCAAACTATATGTAAATCACAAGAAAAATATCAATTAAAAATGGAACTAGGATTCATACACCAATATTTCAAACATAAATATATAAATTGCTTATATATGGACTGTAAATAATTGATATCAATATACTTTGCATAAAACATCCAACAGCAGTTTCTTCAAGCTAGATTGCTCAAAAGTGGGTTGGGATGTGGCAAGGCCCAATGTTTTATCTAATTAAAAACATGTGATAGTTGTCTGCCAGGCTGATCTATAAGGAAAAGTTCTAAAAAAGAAGAATAACTGCATCATCAATTAGTAAGATTCACAATTTATTCCACACTATCTAAAAAACAAAACAATTTCACAGGATGTTAGATGTCTAAAAGATAAGAAACTTTGTTTATTAAGTTTGAACTAAAAATGTAGATAGTTAATACAACCAAACAAATAAATTATGTGTGGTTTTGGTAAGGCTATCATTTTAGAATTGCTTGGTAAAGTTTTCATAGCTTTGTGAACAGCCATGAGCAAGTTGAAAAGTATTGTTTTAAAAAGTGCCTATGCACAAAAAATGACAGCTTTACCAAAAAAGTGTAGCAATGAAGCTAAGCGAGTTGAAATAAAAAAGCTATTGAATATTTTTTTTTAGTGATTATGCTATTTTGACTAGTTATCGAATGTTAAGAGAGATCCAATGTATCATTAATAATTTTAATCATTGAAATCATCTCTACAAAAACTTCCTTTATTTAGTTATCGAGTAAGATTTGAAATAATATAACACAACTGAATACATATTTAAATGTATATTAGTAAATACAATTATCACGCAACGTACAACAATAACCCTTACTAAGCTTGCTTATATATATTTTTCAACTATCATGCAAATGCAAATTTAACAAATGAGCCTATATACATTCAAAGAATAGTGCAATTAATCTGATTAAAAGCCATTTCAAAATATAAGTTATAGATGGCTTAGGGAAGAATAATGTAGATTAGTGTGAAGTTTTGGAGACATGACAATCACTATGACATAAGGTTTAAAAAAAACATTTAAAGCCAGTAATGTAAGCAAACTTAATTTTAACATGTTAAAATGTTTTGGTTCTTAAGCTTAAAAAATAAATCATATTATGAATGGCTTTTATGGAAAATAGAATCAAAAGTATTTGCTTAGACTTATAAATAAAGGTATTTGAAAAGGTTTTTATTACTTTTATTGGGGTAGAAGTGAAAGGGAGTTTGATGATCTTTTTTTACTATCAAAAATTCCCGGCTAATTCCCGTTTTCCCTGATTTTCCCGGATGGTAGACACCCTGACAAACACTTAAAACTATTAGGCCTAGTCCTTAGTCGGTTTAAATAATGAGTAGAGACAACATTATGGGAGACGTGTTTTAAAGGACTTTTCCGAGCGCATTATAATGCATATCAAAATAGTTTTTAAATTCATTGTAGCACTTTAAAATGTATTTTACACATACAAAATTAAATAAAATTGAATCTTATTGTGAAATTGATTACTTTTCCTTTTGTATGTGAATATTACTCAATTAGTTTGATGATAATGATAGTTAACAATATAAAAACTAAACATATTTTTGTAAAGTAGTAGACGCCATCTTTCTTTGTCTTATTGGCATGAAATTACCAGAAAAAAATAGTTGCAACTACCCTATTACAATTTTTTTCTTAATATTCCTGAAATCAACCAAAGTTCTCATAAGAGAAAATTTATTTCGTTCAACCAAAGACTATTGGCAAAAAAGTAAAACGTGCGTTTGATCTAGTTTTTATGACCGTCACATTGTGACCATAAACCAATATTTTAAATTTAAGAATGATAAATTTAGTCATAATTTTTAAATCAATAGCCCTATTCCACTTAAATTTTATTTGCCGAAATAGGTGTTTTATTAACAGAGTTTTAATACCGAGATACAACTTTTTATTTAGCGAAACCTGATAATTATTATTTACCACAAATAAGGCCTCATCCCCAGTCCATTAGCATATTTAATGTGTGTATAGAAAGTGTACTGTCACAAAGTACAAATTTTTATAGATTTATATATCTATTTACACTGTAAGCCATGAAAAGTTGTGCTCGACTCCAACACTAAGCATCAACATCATTAATCAACATCATTTTAGATTAATGTAGAATGTTACAGGTAAATATGGCTATAAACAGCAGTATTTTTTTGATGCACCATTAACATTGAAATTATTCCAAAATATTGTGATTTAATCCATACTTCTAGATCACCAACATTAAAGACTATAATAAAATAAAATTCGCTAGACAAATTATAATGGTCTTGTTTTTAGTGAAACACCTTTACTTATAAGCGGCACTACCATTCTAAATGCTTCTTACTTAATCAATATTTGAATTTTATTCCTCAAAATATATTTGAGAACCTTTTGATACGAGTGACATGATAATGGCACTTACAGGTCACAATAAACAATAGAGCTATTGAAAAGGCTTAGCCAAAAGAAGTAATATTTTTGGTGTTGAGAGTACCTTTTTTTCATGGACATGGTCTAAAACAAATGTTAACTTAAGATTTTAGGGCTGTGGAAGATTTATTCCAAGGAAGTGCACTCGCATTAGTATAGAAGGATGGAAATCTACCACCAATACATTTGGCCGGGTCTAGGAACTAAAGTTCCAACATACTGAGTAGGAATCAAGCACACCAATTGAAAATGATTAGCTATCTCTGCTCATATTCTTATTAAAAAACCTTAAAAGTTTTTTAACATGTGTCTTACTACCCATTTTGGTTATAGACTTATTTACTAATTATGCTAATGGGTAAGGGATGAGGAAAGTTGAATTTAGAGGTGGTGTATCCACATTTGTGTTAAGAAAGAGTGGAAAACCATTTAGAAAAAACCACCCTCAGTACACCCAAATGTAATTGAAACACAATCCCCCTGTCATAAACGACAGAGACTACTGGTAAGGTAGCGCCTTTTACTATGCGGCCACCAAGTGGGTACTTATAATTATGAACAGAGCGAATTACAAGTGGTTTGCCATGGGCAAAAAATGTCTCACATTATCAAGTGTAACTCTTTATTTAGCCACCGACGAGTCATAATAAAAGGAAATTGGTCTAAGTTCACTAGAGTCGAGTCTAAGTAATTAAACACTAATAAACTGCATGTGAAAAAATATTCATATGGTTATAATAAAATATAAAATTAATTAACATATAAATATTTTAAATACCTGAATACATAGATCTCAAATCAAAGTTTTAGCAAAAACAAAATGACTAAATTCTGAAAATTGGGTAATTATACTTAAAAGTTAAATTTTTTTTTTCATAAAATAACTAGCATTTTTAATGCGAGGTTTAATCTATGGAAAAATAATAAAATTGTAAATGTTGAAAAATCTGATCAAAAATCTATAAATAAAGTTTAAAATGTAAAAATCTAAAACAAAATCAAGACTTAGAGGAATCTTAATATTCCCATATGATTAAATATTTTATAAAAAAAAAAGGAAAAATCACTTTTAACAAGAAAAAAAAATCACTAATTTAAAATGAGAATGAATTCAGTTCGAAAGAGTAATTAATCACAAAATGTTACTGGAATATATGTTGGGGCCCATATTATATGATTGCAAATTCATAAAATTTGAACTTGATTACATTGTAGAGTAATAGTCTGATTTTATACAATAGTTTAAAAAAAATTAACATTGAGGCCCTATTTTTGAAAATATTTATGACAAACAAATTACATCAAAATTAATAATATAAATTACCTTAAATCAAATGTATGGAAAAGAGGCTTTTAAGAAAATTAAATTTATTTATGCTTAGGCCAATAGGTACAATTAGTATGGTTATGGAATAACCATTAATGATGAAATTACCAAGGATAGTTTTATAATATTTTTAAACAACCAAATCTTACAACTTACCTCATCGAAGAACACCTGAGTCTTTCTAAGAATATGTTTCAACTCTGTAAGTTCCAAGAAGTTCCTCTTTAATGCTTCTGCATTTTGATTTACTTCCCTTAGTTCATTTTCCAGTTTTTCAAATGTTGCCTACAATGAAAAATAAGTTTTATTTTTTGTTTGTTCAAGTATCCAAGCAATATTTTAGGTCCAATATCTATATTAAAAAAAGACCAAAGGTATTTGATTTAGCTCTACTATAAATTACACATATTTAATTATTAGATGAACAAACATAAAAATGAAAAGAACTTGGACTGATGTTTTGGAAATTATTAAAATAAGTATAGTTCAAAAACCCTTAATTTCATTTATTTTATCCTATAGTGAACTTATATGGATAATCTTTAGTAATAATTTATTTTTAAATTGTAATTATATTATTTTAGTTTATGCTTACACATTGACTACTCTATGGCATTAAGAACTCAAGTTGATTGCTTCACTTAAAAAAGTATGCCACCTATCCCTATCTTGAGCTACTTCTATCCAGTCCACCTCATTACACCCACTTTCTTTCAGGTTCTCTCATCTGTGTCCAGGTCTTCCCACTGGGTTTGCTAGAATACCCTAAACACTGTTCTAGATTTTTCCATTCACGCTGCATGTCTTGCCCAATATAATCTGCGACTTTGATTAACCTTACAATGTCTTTAGATGAGTACAGGATATGCAATTAATCATTATGTAACCTCCCCCATTCCCCAAAATCTTGATTCCTTTTAGTACCATATTTCTTCCTAAGCACCTTGTTTTCGTCATTTGATTATCAAAAAATACATTTTGTTATTTTTAACTATCAATAACAAAGCGATAACTTTTTTTTAACAGTTTACAAAAATTCTAAATTTAACAATATATTATAAGTGCTTACACCTACAGGAATCCAAATAAATATTTCAAAAATATTAATCAATGAAAAAAAACCCATTTCACTCAGTTCCCTCATCAATTTTTTTCCCAGTTTATCATGCTTTTGTAGACTCTCTAAGCATGACATCTTTATAGGATCTATTTTAGATTATTTTGAAAGTCCATCGACTTAAATTTACTGCACACAAATCTTATGGTTAGGTGGTTGTGCTTTTTCAATAGAAAGATTCCCAAGATGATTGTTATTTCTCCAAGAACGAATGTGTGCATCACAGAACTCCTTATGAGTAATATAGATTCTATCACAGTTACAGAATGAACATAACTAAACTAAATTCTATTAATTATAGCACACTTAAAATAATTTTCTGTTATCTTTCTATATTCGACACATAGGGTTGAGTGGAGTTTAATGTCTTCTTGTAGATGTGTAGCCACTAATCCTTAAAAATCCAAATTTTATAATTCTCTACCATATGTACAACTAATTTAATTGAGTAGCTCGAACCCCCAATCAAGTAACATAATACCTTCATTGTGTAAATACACTTACCTTTATGCGTATGTCTTATGGCTAGACAAAAGTATATCAGAAGGTAAAAATGAATGTTCTCTTAAAGGAAAGATCAATTTTATTTTCTTAAATCTTTCTTGTACAATCATAACATATTTTATAGGTGTGAAAGTGGTAAGCTCAAATCGACTTTAGTCACTGAAGAAAACTCATTGCTAAGCAGAATGATCTCATACAAGCCTTTATGAGCACCATTGAGCATCTTGCTTCCTCTGATCATTGGTTAACAGTGATTTTTGCAGGGCATAGAAAGAACTTAGACCAACATAATTAAGTCGACGTGATGCAGTAATATTAAAATCAGGATCTTTATCAGCCTTAAATTTACTCAAAATATCACTAAGACTAGCTTTTCTATTGTTCTTACTAATATTTACATGTTTTCTGTTCTCCCTTGGAAAGTTTTCTTAGGGTGACCAAATTTGGGTCGTTCAGCCACAGTCCAAGTCTTGGAAAAAAGTTTCACTGTCTGTTCTACACAAGTTTTTGACACTCCCAATCAAGTTCCTGTATCACGGTAGGTTGTACCTGCTTTATGCATGCCAATTATCTGCCACTTTTATGTCCTTTGACACAACTTTTCATCCCATTGTTCATACAATGTCACAGAAACTATAAAACATTTTTTAACCCCACACAACCCCAAATCTCTCAACAAGAAACACCAGCTATTTAATAAATTATTTTGTTCCTTAGTGCTACCAACCATTCAGGGAAGTAAAAATACCTCAGCTTATTTAATGGCGCCTAATTCAAATAGTTTTTAAAATTAATATAAAATTATTATGTCTTTTTCAATAGTTGTTCAGATAAATTAAGGGTCTTACCACGCATGTAATATTTGTTTTTTTTCACTGATTACTAGTGTGATCCAGAAAGATGGTATCAAAAGTCTACCTTATTACCAAATTGCATTGACGGACTACACATACACATCACATCTAGATTTTATTAATTTTTATCTTTTAAAAATATAGAATTTTTTATGTTGGTTCTAAAATACAACATTTTTCATAACATTTTTAGTGTATAGTAAATATTGCTATATAGCACATCAAAACCTCTTTATCCCAGAAGTTTGTTGTTTTGCCACATTATCATGGAAATGAGAATATAATATAAAATGTTAAGACTATGGACTAATGCTTTGGTTGAAAATTAAAGGACTGATTTTTTTTACTAAATAAATTAAAAACTCAAAATCTTAAAATTTGGATTTTAATGGTTTTAGAAATTTGACACAGACACACACACACACCTAATCCAGCCATTCCCATACAGGGTAGGCAAGAAACCATACATACAGCTCAAAAAGCAGCTACTCTGTTCTTAATCCAGCCTCATAATTTCCTCCACACTTCCCTACTCTTCAACAACATATATACACCAAGTCATACAGGCTCTTTTATTCTTATCTCATCCTCTCAACATGCCCAAACCAACGTAAGTTAATGCAAAAGTATGTTGAACCAAAACGATAATTCACACAGAGGGCAACTTCTCAAATGGTTGGATACTACTCACTACTGGTTAGTCATCAAAGGCAGAGAGCATTTTCAGTTCAGAGTGCAGTTTTCTATTAAAAAAGAGAGGTATATCTTAAAGAGTGATTAGTTCAACACCAACCATTACAAGTTAATTAAAACACAAATAACCTTTGTGTTGATACTAAGCTCAATTAAAGAAAATGTATAAAATTTTAGTTTATTTTGCACCTAAATGTTATTGATAATTTTTTTTTCCTTCAAAAATGACTATTTTTAAAAATTTTAAATTTATATGTAATAATAACCCATTACTACATATATAAAATAAACAAAAAAATAATTACCCATTATTTTGGATGTTTTTTTTTTTTTTTTCAAAAATTTCAATTTTCAATGCGTTGAACAGAAGTACCGTAAACACTTTATAACATTGATTAAATTAGAAACCACAACTCTATAAAATATATAACTTATGTGTAAAAAGTTTAAAAACACTTAAGTTTATAAAATAAAGAAAAGTTTGAATGTTAAAAAACAAAGTGAGTAAACAATCATAGATAAGGTAGAAGTAATAAACACAAATTTTGTCCCTAATTAACGATAATAATCACACAGATGTCGGAGCTCACATTACTCTAGACATCTATTATAGAAAAATAAAACCATATCTAGAAGGCAATGGATTTCTCTGATATCTGTTGGACATTCATAGAACTACTACAAAACAATATTTTTGTATTGAAATAACACGAGAAAGATAAGTGAAAGTCAGTGGACAGATATAAGCTGCGAGTCTCGCTCATCAAAGTCCCTGTTGTACTGTAAATCTGTGGTGAGTAGCACTCATCAATGTCAGCAAATGGGTTAAATGTACTAGTACCAATTATGATGTTTCACCTGTACAAAAAATATTGTTGGAAGGGGGTGAGGATAAGTTTTTACAAAAAGATATATTCATTTATTCAAGGGCAGCAATCAGTGTTGAAAGTGAGTTCAATTTGATTGTATACAAGCATAAACCAAAGCTGTGGAGTAGGTGCACTAACCCTTTGACTCCAACTCTTCTATTTTTATACTGTCCGAATCAGACTTCTTTAGAAATGGCCAATTTATATTGATAAGAAATAATAGATTTATTGCAGTAAAATACCCAAATATGGATTTCTTCATGGGAGGCTTCTTTGGCAATGTGAATTTATGTTTGAATAAATTTGACAATCTAAATTACAAATCATCAACTGTTTCCAGGCTGTCGCAGGGTCAGTCACTTTAGTAAAATGCCTTCATCTTCTTCTAATCAAAATTACAAATATTTGTCCTAATTATAAAAAAGTATGAAATAAAATTATATATTTATCATTTATTCTTATATTATAAGTTTTTATTTTGGAGTCAAACCGATACATTTTTTCAGACTCCACACTGCCCCCAAAACTGCTTCAGACACAGACTTAATAGCCTTGGTACAAACATTTTATCTAATTTTGTTTAAACCTTTACAAATTCTGGTTACAAGTGAACAGTGATATTTCTGATGCTGTAAATATGTGTAAGCGTCATATAGACATTATAAATCTAAAATAACACAAATTAAAAACTTTATACATGCCTCTAGATCAATCATTTCTCTGGGTTGTGGTGCTTCTGGGTTCTCTCCTGTATCCAGCATTGGAATGCCATCTTTCTTAATTTCTTTCTCCAAATAACGAAGTTTACGTTCCATTTCATCACAGCGCCGCACTTCATTGACAAATTTCCGTTGGAAAGCATTGACATCAGGATTAAGCTATAATCATAGTCATTTAATTGAGAATTACTAAGGGTGGCTACATAACATTTACTATAAAATTAACTGACTTGTCCAGATTATGTAGTTTATGTAGTAGTAAGTTGATGGGTTGGGTAGAGAACGTTTATGGCTCCTTTGAGAAAATCTTTTTTTATTCACAAAAAAACAAACTTTAAAGTGTTATTTATTCCACAAGACACAAAAAAGCATCACTCATTAAAATATTGTAATTAGTTGATTAAATAAATAATTAATTTAAATGTTCATGGGAATACACACATGACAACTTCACAAAGAAATAACTATTCTCGAAATATATTAATTCGTCCAAAATTGAATTTTTATTGAATTTTAATGGACTTTGAAGGTTAGGTTGAGCTTTGTTTATTAGACCCTAATTCTAAGGTTGTGATAATTTATAAGCATATTTGATGATTTTTTATTATAAACACATAAAAGATTGTTTTTTCCTTACTTGCTTTATTCCCTTTATCAAACATAGGTCTATAAATCTTTTATAAATTAACCACTTTACAAAAACACTTAAAGTAGGCTAACTACGCCAAAAAAAGGTATATTTCACTAGAGAATTGCCAACTTAAAAAAACTTAATACAAAACCACTAATTATATTTAATCATAATAATTAGATAAAAATAATCATTTAGGCATTTATAATTTACAAACTAAAAACTCTAACCCAACCTTCCAAAAAATTAATCAATCAAGCTTAACCTAACCTTCCAAGTCTATTAAAATTGAATTAAAATATCATTTTGGATGGGTTAATACGTTTAGAGAATAGTTCCGTGCAAAGTTGTCATATGTAGGACCATATTAAGAAAGACATTTTAATTGATTATTTAACCAATCAAAATATTTTATTGAGGGACACTTTTATGGGTCTTGTGTATTATATAGTGCTGTAAGATTTTTGCAATAACATATTTTAGTCAAAAGGAACCATAAAAGTTCTCTACACCATAGTATATTACAGGATTATCAGTGCCCATAGTTTCTTCCGTGTGTTTTTGCACTGAGTTGGCTTTGATATGAAAAAACAAAATTTAATAATTAATTTACAAAACATGTGAATGTTTATGTGGATGAACAGTGTGTGAGTTATCCTCTAACACATAGAAAAGTACAATTCAACTAGCTAATTATACTATAAAACATTATCAAATTTAATCAATATTAATATTGGTTTATCCCAAACCTTCGTATGATGGTTAATAATAATGCATTTTTTTAGTGTTATCGGTACTGTAGATATCAAATAAAACATGTTACTAACATTCAGCATACTTTCCACAAAAGTTGGACATGAAACAAGTTACTCATATGACATGCACCCAAGTGGTTTTAAGTACACATTTATTATACCAAATTAGATGACATTTATTAGAGAAAAGGTGTGGCAACAATGCAAATTGTTAATGACACTCATGGACCTTATTGTAATTTATTAGTATACGTTAAATCATTTTTCTAGTGTTAAAAGACTAAAATAATATAAAAATTGTGGAATGTATGGTAGTATAAAATAAAGACTTATAAGACTAAACATAGGTTTTGGCTTAGTTCTACACTTACGTCTCGGAACTGTGCTAAACCCAGTTCACCTAGTTCTGATACGCAAGCGTAAGCTGCTTCACTTTGTAGAAATAACTGACATAATGTCATTTCTTCACTCCGAAATAAGGAACCCATTTTCTTGGCCTTTTTTCTTCTGAATCCACCAGATTTGAAGGAACAGCTTATACGTTCATTCAAAGCCCGAGATTTCCAATGGCGGAATCAGGTGACTGTGACGTCACTCTTTTCTATTGATTGGCCTTATTAAAAATACGTGTTCAGAAACTAAGAAATTACTGTCTACTCCTTGGACGAGATGCCAAGTTTTATCCACAATGATATACTATCCTTTGGTATGTTTAATTTTTAACTATATAATCTAAAACAACAAATGATAAAGACCGCATTATGAATCATTTTTAATAATAATCTTATCTTTCTAGTCTTTCAAGATATAATACAAATGACGTCACACCAATACCAAGCTACTAAAGTTCAATTTTCTTAAGAATGGCCTTTTCGAAAAGACAAATGAGATCAAAATTATTGATAGAATAGTAATATTCTATCATAATTTCATAAGTGTTGTATATAGATAATATCTAACAAAATTGATAGCTGTAGATAACATGACTTGACATATTAATACGTGAAATTAGACGTAGAAACTTTTCTAGCTGTCAGATAAGGCCTTCCTTAGAAAACTGGGTTGTACCTTAATTGGTTACATAAACGTAATGTCCTACTGTGAAATTAGTGAGAGAGGCAACATTTGACTAACCTATGAAATCATTTTGATTCACTATAGGTTTTTCACTCTCCTCTGATCTTTTGAATATGAAGATGAAAGATGGTCTGACTTAAAACTCTGAATAGCTTCCATATGTAGGCCTATCCATTTCAACAAAAATCTCTAAACAGATTTAAGAAGTATCATCATAATCATGAAAGCTTCCAGCACTGGCTGCCGGCTGGTACGTTTCTGCAGCGTATGTCAATATTGATAGGAAATAGGCATTGTAGAACACTTCTTTGCGCTTGTCTGGCATATCCGTGCTCCAAATTAGGCTTCTCAAACTTCTGAAAAATTCTTCTGCTTGCCTTACTCTTCCACTTATTTCTCTCCTGTTCCTTCCCTACCTTTTACAATTCTCCCCAGATATTTGAAACTTTTTACTATCTTCAATTGCTCCCATCTCATTGTCATGCCAGTTGTATACCTGTCCTTCTTTATCATGATCACCATCTCACTCTTCTATGCATTAAACCTCATTCCTTACCGCTCTATAACTTCTTCCCAAACTTCCAGCTGCTCCTGTACTTCTTTCTTTCCCCTTCCCTAAGCCATTAGGTCATCTGAAAACACTATTGCTTTCATTTTTCCCTCCCCCATATTTTCTACCACTTCCTTCATTATTTCGTCCATCAATACAATCAACAGTAGGGGTGAGAGCATACTACCTTGTTTCAGACCAATCTTTACCGCAAACCAATCTGCTTTATCCTCTCCCACGTTCGCACAGCTAATACTACCCTTTTACATATTCCTTTCTCGGTTTACTGTCTCATGTCACACTCTTTTCTTCTCCAGCGTTTTCCACACTCTTCTTATGCACACACTGTCATACATTTTTTCAACACCCACGAAAACCATAAAAGGTATTCAATTTTCAACATTTTACCGGGAGTTAATACCTCCAAATAACTTTTAGAGGCATTTAATTTAAAAATAACATATAAACGAAGACCACTTCTAATAGCTCTTAGACATCCAAAATTTCTATAATTTACTGGGAAGACTATTTCGAATAGCTTTTTAAATAAATTTTAAAATACCGTTATTGAAAGGAACCGATTTTTAAATTTTGTAAAATCAGGATCATTCCAAGTAGCTTTTAAGAGCATCCAAATTTTTTAAAAAATTGGTAAAGAGCCAACCCAAAAATCTCTAAAGGAGTCTAAGCTTTTAATAATTATTTTAATAAGTACTAAAATTTCACTGAATTAAAAGTTAGCTTTTAGTTTTAATATCAGAAAAATCATGCATTGAGCTATTTATCCTTGTTTTGTACCGTATTCTCTTTGGACAGGTCCACCTAACATATTAATGCTTAAGTTAATATTTAAATGTTTTATGTTTAACTTTATTAATCATGCATTCAAATAGTAAATTTCTTAGCATTGAGAGAAGACAAGAAAAGTTTAAACTACTGTAGTCGTTTCCATGAAAACAAAATAGCACCAGAACACAGCAAAACTTCACAAAATTCACAAGTAAAACAATAAAATGACACTAAAACCATGAAAAAATTCCCAGTAAGTAAAATAAACACGATCTATATGTAACAATATGATTATAATAAATATACCCCTAAATGGGTGAGCTCGGCACCAGTTTATAATTTAGGCCTAAGTAACATGAAAGCTATAACCTTAAATTTATACTCAACATTAAAATTAGTCAATGTCAATTGTAAACAAATTATACCATAGCTGAAAGCTAGGCCCAAGTATTATTGCAATTGTTTTGCAATACGGTCAGAGTTTCAACATATATTTCTTTCCTTTTCAGCATTTTTAAAAATTTATTGAAGAACTGTTGTCACATGGAAATTAATATGAATCACATGTCCAGAACAGCAGTCGATGTGATGACCCTTACCACATCTTCGAATGACTTTGAAAAATATGATGAGAAGAGTAATTAATAATCAACCATCACAACACGAATCAAATGAATATATATTGGAAGAAAATATTCACATAGCTTCTAAGGACGTAGTTTTTGATTGGGGAGGCTTAGACTCACAGATAGCCCATAGTATATCATTGACTTTTACCTTGGAAGAAGGAGACGATGGTTCTCGAATGGTTGGAAATATTCCGTGTCCAGGGATTAATAAGCCACATCGGAAGGCAGAAGATTACAAGTGGCCCAAACTCAACCCGAGAGACTCATGACCGTGTTAAATAAAAATGTTTCGGTATATTACAATGAAGCTGGCAGTTCTGGAACCAGTGGGTTCTCAGAGAGCCAGGAAAAAGAAAGATCTAAGCAATATTCTCGAACATCACGACACTCAATAAGCTCAGATAACATGAATGACATACACCAAGAACCACGATATCGGCCCCCATCAAATTTGAACGCGTTAGTGGACTTAGAACCCAATGACAGGCGAAGTATTTCGAAAAGAGTGGATGCAAGGCATTCACAAGATTATTTAGAGCGTACGGAGGAGAAAGATAGGCCATTGACTCCTCTTCTGCAAAAACTTTATTTGACTCGCCAAGGACTGAATCCAGTCATTGATGATATACTATCTGGAGCTGGGGCAGCTGAAGTCAAAGGGGTAAGAGAAGATGCTATAAAGTATTTGAACAAACTCCCCATGCATGTAGTATTTGTGTCATAACATCGGAACATTACGATCTTGCGGTCAAAACATCTAGACTTTTGGAAAATATAGACAGTTATCAGATAGTTAATGATGAGGACATTAGAGAAGAGATAATGGAAAAGGCTTCTGTTGCTCAAGTTGAAAGAGGAAGAGAAGTAAGAACACCTATTTTCTACAAATCTAAAAGTGTTGAACATCGCAAATTTGAAAGGGAAACATTTAAGCCTCAAAGTGAAGAAGAAATTTCGAGTAGCTCCGAACAAAGAATTGCCGAATCAAAACCAATATCTTCAAATACAATCAAACCCGTGCTATCGCTCCGAGAAGCGCGGGGTGAATCGGGAACTTACGTATCCAATTCAATGACCACCGACCTTTTGAGGAAATTGATATCACTTAAAGACAAGCTAGGAGAAACGATAGAACAATTTTCCAGTGAATGTGATGGTACGTTAGATGAGGATACGTTTCGTCTAAAGTTTAGGGGTAAACATCCAAATAGGAGATTTTCATCACACGAGCTAATTGAGAATGATGTTTATCGTGTGTCCACTAAGGAAGAGTTATTTCAACTCAGATCTGAGTACAGGACGTTATGTGATAAAGTTCAGCTGCTAAGAGACTACGCAACGGATGCCGGTGTATCCATCGATAAGCTCAAGTGGGATCCGGAGAGAAAGATACATTTACGCCGAGTGTTGTCCGAGTGCGCAGACATGACGAGATTGTCTCGGGCGGCCATGAATGCAAAGGGTGCTAAACAACGATTGAATGAGTGCCTTGCTGAGCTAATGTTTGTGAAGAGATTCTTAGATGGTTGTTCACCGTCCACGGAGGCAGTAATTGCTGAACAGCTATTGTTGTCTAAAGCGCAGAAGTCTGAGAGATGTTGCGATCGCCCTCCTGACGTTCTACACATGCACGGATTCCTTAACGGAATGCCTATTGTTCTCAAACTGGACATGGTAAGTTCATACGGCCATTTTTCAAATCAATTGACTTAGGTAATGATTACCCCCACCCCACCTCCTCCACAGTTTAAGCCAATTGAATTCTTATGATCAGGGCCCGAGTTTTGATGACCTAAACATGATAAAAAAAAATTACCTATAAAATGATGTAAACATTCTAAAAATACCTCAATTTTTTAAAAAAAAACTAAAATACTAACAAAAACTCATAATAAATGCATGTGACTAAATCAAACACGACTTTACATAGGCCTATGTAAAATTCAATGAAAACTTTTTAAACAAATAAACTCTTGCATTCTGCTAAATTTAGCATTGGTTTACAAAATATCTGCTTCATAAGTAATAGCTACCTCCTTCCCATGCAACCCTGTACATCATAGTTGCAGTCGCAATGTCTCACCGGGAATGTGTATTTTACCACCAGACAAAAAGGATACAAAGTTAATTACCTTCTCGTTCAAACATCAGGTGCGTTGAAAAAAAAAATATGTTTCAGTATTTATGCATTTATAAAATATCTATAGTGTTTAAAAATTAGACTTATTTAACGCCAATGCCTTAAAATGATTCAAAAATTTATATAAATACCACCCAAAATTGCTGAAAATGCCCCCAAAAATTACGAAAATCAAGAAAATATGACTTAAAATTCCAAAATGAAAAAAAATAGACCTACAGTATAAAATATACATTTCTATAACAAGGGTATCATGAACAGAGTTTATGTACTTATGAGCATTGTATGTGACAAAAAAATAAAGAGGATATGTAATTCAAATCCTGGCCCTGCTTTGACATAGTTCTATTCCAAATAAGCAAAACTTGTATTGGGTTTTCATTAGATTAATTATTCCATTAGCGTAATGGGTTATTTATAACAGCAATATTTGAACCAAAGATAGTGTATATGTTTAAATTTTCATTAACTTCTTAGCAAATATCCTTCAAGATAATGATTATTTTATGAGATTTCAACGGAATGCGATGTACGCGTTAGTGGCGTAGCTTGGATTTTAAAGAAAGGCAGGCTTAAATGCTATGTAAAAACTATTATTTCTGATTAATCACTGATTTTTGTTTCCACGTCACGACACAGTTTAAAATAGCACTAATAACAATACTAGACTAATGAAAACGCCTCTCCTTCCATTTTAAAACTATATTGAAACTAAATAACAAATATTAATTTAACCATTCAAACTCCACTAAACAATGACAAAAACCAAATAAACTAACCATAATATTTAGAAAACCGACGCTAAAGAGTTCGATTTGGGAAACCACTCATGATTCCAGCTTTCTTTTTTCATACTAGCATTTAAGAAAATATTAATTGTACTATTTACCTTATTTGTAATAAAGCTATGTGTTCTTTAGGTAAAAATAATAGTTCTTGCAATAGCCTTTATTAAGTATAAAAGTATATTGTTATTTATATTGGGTTTGAATAAATTACTTTATTGAATATTTGACCTAGTTCTACGTATTTTCTTCCAAATTTGTAATAAAGAACAACCATCACCTCTCCTACTTTATTCTCAACATTTTTTTTTCACCCTGTTACAACTTGATGACAGTAAGCAGTTTAAATCTCAACGTTGCAAAACATATAAACCACTCAAAACTTCACAAAATACTATATAAATTTGATAAATTAATATTTTTAGCTTGAGAGTAATTTGTATTTAACTGTTATAAATTTAACTGTTTGCTTCTTTCATAATGAAATGTTAACCTCATAGCACCAATTCAATTTGACAACTGTTGAGGTTAGCTTTTTCTTGAAGTTAATAGTTGTACCACTGGAATAGGGGCAAAGGGCAAGGAATCTTAAAGGAACGATGACAATTAGAAAGAAAAAAAACTTCAATGGTGACTCTCATAGGGTACGGTAGAAGAAAGGGAAAAATAATATTTTCTTTGTGCAAAAAGCATTTATGTCAATTTTATTACTTTGGGGTTGGTTTTTAAAATTATAATCACATAATATGAACTTTTTTAATTATTTTATTTTTTTAAGCTGTCCAGTAGAAAGTTTGGGGGAACCTCACCTCATAGTCACCCTGACGATACGCCCCTAATACCGATTGTTCTACTCAGTTATCATTTTATTAAGACTCAATTACTTTGTCCTTAAGATTTAGATTCATTTTAACCCATCAAATGTATGAGATTTTTTTTTAAATCTCAGCCAAATTTGGTATGCAAATATAATTATAAAAACACATTATTGTTTTCCAATGAGCCATATAAGCCGTGGTAAGCCTTTTCACAATTTTGATTTCAATAGATAAAACAAAGTATAAAGCTGCACTGATAAAAGTTATCAAACCTAATTAAGAAGGTGAGAAAGTAAAACAACATTTTAAAATTTAAATCAAGTCTTTGAATGTAATGAGTAATGAGTTTCATTTATCAAAATGGATGAATTTTTAATAGACATATCGCATTTCAAAAATGAAGTATTAGATTCAAAGTTTTTGTTTGGCTTTTTTATTAGACTTACATTTATTTATTTAAATCTAGATATTTAAATACATTTGTGTGACTGTTACAGCCTATTGCAAATACCATCAACGACGGTGAACAGATGAAGAAATAATGAAGGTGCACAAAGAAAAATTCGTAGAGAGTAGTCCCCCACCTCCTCGAACTTCTTTCCGAGAACTTTACAGAGAACCTCCGAGAGAAATTTCCAGGGAGCCTTCCAGAGAGCCTTCAATAGAAATGTCCAGGGAATCTTTAAGGGAACTTTCCAGGGAACCTTATAGAGAATCTTCAATAGAAATTTCCAGGGAACCTTCTAGAGAACCTAACATAGAAATTTCTAGGGAACCTTCCAGAGATATTTACAGAAAGCCTTCCAGAGAAATGCCTAGAGAACATTCCAGAGACATTGATAGAAAGCCTCCCAGAGATATATCTAAGGAAACTTCTAGAGATATTTATAGAGAGCCTTCCGGAGAGATGTCTAAGGAACCTTCCAGAGACATTTACAGAAAGCCTTCCAGACATATGTCTATGGAACCTCCAAAATTTACAGAAGCTTCAGAGATATTCTTGGAATTCGAACATTAGAAAGCCTTCCAGAGCGATGTCATGGAACCTTCCAATGACATTTACAGAAAGCCTTCTAGAGATATGACTAGGGAACCTTCAAGAGACATTTACAGAAAGCCTTCCAGACAGATGTCTAGGGAATCTTCAGGAGAAGAACCAGTGGAAGAAATAATTTCTGATGATGAGTCCAGAGATTCTTTGACAAGAGGAACGAGATTATCGGTTGGAAGAGATGATGAGGAAGAGCTGATAGACTACCAGAAGAAGTTATTATATCAGAGAAGCATACTGTAGAGCAAAGTCCAAGGACTCTTATAAGAGAAAATAGAAGTAGAGCATCCTCTGTTTTAACAAGAGCAGATAGTACGCGCGCACCTGTTTCTGTGACCGGAATACCCAGTATTGGAATACCATACTACCCTAGTAAGAGATCACTACCAAGACCAAGTGCTGCTATAGATACTACGCTCAGGGTGGTTGACGTACAGTCAAAGCTATCAGCATTAGGAATGGACACGCTTGTTGCATCATCTATGCCTGCACCGTGCTGCAGGCCATCGAAAATAAATGAGCAACAGGATCCGACACTACCCTACAGTCCTAGTTTACATTCCCTTCCATTAAACATGGCGGATCTTAAAGAAATAGAGCAACGGGCGGAGAAACATAAATATTTACAGAACATGTTACAGGAAGAAATTCAGCGTGATCAAATTGAACATGATTTTACTGGAAATAAAACGGTAGCTCAAATTGAGCAAGTATTAATACCACAAACTGGTGTATTCAAGAACATAAATTTAACAAAAACAAGAGCCCGTCAAGAAAGTGAGTCTCAGATCATAAAAGAAGAACCATGCCCGTCTTCTAGTAAGGAGGATTGGGTGGTGAAAAGGGTAAGTAAAATTGGGTCTATAGTAATAAAAGAAGACCCAATATATCAAACTAATAGAACTTCACCACCCTTAGATAAATTAAGTCGAACTTCAGCTCTCAGAGATGAAATAAATATAAACTCATTACCCAAAGACCAAACTAGTAGGACGTCAGCACACCGAGATAAAACTATAAGGACGTCCTCAGCCAGAGATGACTCTAGTAGAGTGTCCGACGAAGGAAATTTATCTAGCATAGCTTCAGTTTCTAGAAGTGGATCAGGTATTACGTCACCTTCAGGTAGAAATGAAAGACATGAAAGCCGAGGCATCAGAGAACCTATTTCTGAATCAGGTGTTTCGTGGCAACCACCAGAATACGAAACACAGAGGTTGGAATTAACTTCACCAAACAATTACTCAATAAGCAGGAAAAAAAGCAGACACCATATTAATGATACAGATATTATCCAGAAAAATCACATAAAAAAAAGAATTAAATCTTATGATAATCATGAAATGGAAGAAGCCCACAATCAATGCACTGATGACGACAAGATAGGGCATAAATTACGCCATGGAAAGGATAAAAAAAAAACTTGAAACATGAACACAAATCTAAAAATACACATCGCAGTACAGACAAAGACGCAAAGAAAAGTGAGATAAGTGAGATCAATGAACACGTCATTTCTCAAACACGTTCAAAAAGCTTTTCCGAGTCAAAAGAACTTGGTAGTATATCATCGAAACTACCATTGCGGGGTTTCATAACTATACGACCTAAACTCCAGTCAAAGGAGCTAGGAGGCAAATCAAATCTCGAAGTTGAAATTCCTTACGAAGGAAATATTTCTTCTCTTCAACTAGAAGAGACATCAGTACGTAGCCTTTTGTCGTATCTTTCTAAAGTAATTAAAACGGAAAAAATTAAAATAAATACACCAAAATCAAAAATATCAATGACAGAAGAAATCACTCTAGAGAGTTCTGTATTGATCCCAGATGGTAAACATAGCAACCTCGTCGAATGCAAAAATAAAATTCTTATAATACAGTTCCCCAAGAAAAAATTCAAGAGAGTTATTTTGAACAGCCTAAACGATCTAATAGACAGTATTGTGATGCAAATGGAGTAAACGTAAAAAACATGGAGAAGAATCCGATGAATATCATTGAAGGATGCACCCACAAAGATTCTTCAATATCACGAGATAGTAGCAAGTTTCCTAATGCAAAAAACACAGTTTTTCAGGTAACACAAAAGCCTCCTGCTTTCGCAAGCACAGCCGATCCATCAACAACTAACATACAAAAATCACGAAAATATAAACAACAACGTTCAAGCCCTACAGAACAAAATATAAAATCGACTGTCAACACTAAGCTAGGACATTCAAGAAAACGTACAAAATCTACCATTATTAAGAACCCCAACTATACGAAAAGTAGCTTGGAAAAACATTTGCAATTACCACGTACTGATGATCGCTCTGATGACAGAAAATATAAGAGAACGCCTAGACCACTAACTTCACCAGAAGTTCTTAGTGCTGAACGTAAACAGAATAAAACAAGAGGAGAAGGTATCTATAATCAGGTCGCACCGAACGCAGAGAAACGCTCAAGGAACGTAGCACCTACAGCTCTAACCACTTCAAGTAGTTCGTCTGGCACTACGGCACTAGGAAACAAAAATAATAAACCCAGTGATTCCACTTTCCCTGACACTCTTTGGGCGCTTGCTAGAGTTAGTGTATTCGAAGATGGTACCAGGACATTTGAAATTCTAGAGACGACGCCAATCCCTCCCGGTCACTACATATTGCCTGAATCGGAAGATGTTGTTCTTATTGATTCGGAAAATTTTAAAGATAGGTAATATTTTATATATCTATTTACATTTAAAGCTATATCATTTTGAAATGATTACATCATTAAATTTTTGTTTTCTTCTGTAGAGAAGCGATTATTTTAATTAACCCTATCTTTTCTCACTATTTGGTTTATTTTAAATTACTTTTAAAAGTTCTAAACACCATAATATTGTATTTGTGCTTTTAATTTTGCCGAAGAAAAAAATACTTATAACATTTTATGCAAATGTAATAGTACATATTATTCATAACTAAAAGACGTAATATTTAATTTAAAATTGTTTTTGGCTAGTCAAACTTCTGTCCAGTGTTTGTCTATGTCTGAGATAGATTGTGAATTTCCTCCTCTATATTGGGAACGATAAAATGGTGGGGGTAAATGAACACCAGTCTGCATTATATAAATTAACACAGTAAATTAATTTGGTGGATAGTTTCATTTGGTACGATACATAAGGTAGAACTAACATGGGTGTCAGGGCAAATTGACCCGGTTTTTATTCAATAAAATTTAATTTCAACAATATTGAGCAATATATAAAATGTCTTATATTTCTATGAAAAGAATCAGTGTTTGACATTTTTACAGCAACGTTTTTATTCACGTACTATTTATTTCTTACACACAGGACAAAACATCAATATTTTGTGCCTTATCGCATCCATTTAACATTTAATGCAAAATTGTTAACTATATATATACTTATGAATTTTAAGAAGAGCGTATACCCCGAATGAGTATTAAGACGCAGTGCTAAAAAAAAAAAGACAAACTAGAATGTGCTAGGACAGGGAATCAATTTGAGGATATTTTAATTAATGTGCTATTGCTCAGAATTATCCAAGGACGTATTCAAGTTTGAGACACATTCTTTCCTATCAACCTCCCTTAAGATCCCAGAGCAATGGGTATCGTAGGATTTTGGTAGAAAAAAGATCTTATAAAAACACACACCTTTTTGGGCCAAGAATGAAAACATTTTCATAACTAATTATTGATCTCGTTTAATAGGTATTGACACTTAACTGTCAAAAGTCACACGGCAACGTATACACACTTAAAAATAGAACTAGTAACTAGTTTAGCTATCAGTTAAGGTACTGCGAGAGTAACGCGTTAGACCACACGGCCACCGAAGTTGGTCTGTGAGTTGTTGACAGTACCAAATGTCACTGAGGATGTTATAGTCTGAAAATGGAAAAATTACACCTGAACACGGGGATCGAACCCGGGTGCCTTGGCTAGTTACGCCAATGCTCTAACCTCTGAGCTATGCAGGAATCATCCCGTACGCATATTTTAAGACAGAGTCTATGATGGACGTGCGGAAATCGTCGGCTACAAATGTGTGATTTTTATTAATATCACGAGCTATCAGATAACGCAGCCACCTTTGAGCCGGCAGCATTAATCCAACTACCGAATCAAAGATGACCTAAATAGTAGAATCTCGATATGAAAGTCCCCATGAAACAAGAATACAATTTTGATCTACCGTTTATGAACGTCTTGGTCAACAGTCCACCAGTACATAATCGGTCGTAAAGGCTAAGAAGAAAACCTCCAGCAGATATTTAAATATTTCACTATAACTTCTCTTCGATCCTCTGCCATTGATGATCATCCTCAACGTAATGATCGACGTTCGAATTTAGAGACTAGAGACGCATTTACAGTTATCCCTGAAAGTGAATGGTTATCCATTCTCGAAATAAAACATGCGACTAATTGATCCCAGCCAGTGAAGACTAAATAAGACACTTGCAATAAATAATATACTAACTAAGCTTTATTGTTTCTGGATCACGTTACTTTCACACACATTTATTTGATTACTTTAAATAATTAAAGTTTATTCCTATCTGTGGGTACATAGACTAAACGTCGAGTTCATCTAGTCTGATTATTCAATGATATGGAGGTTGGGGCTCAAATCCCGGCTGGAAGTAGTGGTTTTTTGTTTGTTTTATTAAATGGTTTCCCACTTCCCTCCATAAAAATGTGGGTACATATCTTCCACATCCATATCCCATTTGTGTAATTGAATAAGAATAGCCCTGACGTGGTTGAAGCAAATAATTAAATTATCAAATCAGTGTTATGTTAATTTTCATGCTCTCCAGGTCAATTAATGACGAATCAATAAGAGCGTAGAAAGGGGGGGTCTGGCTGGGCCCCCTCCTGGAATTAGATGGACCCCCCTTATGCTTATGTACTAATTACGCTAGTAGTTTTAGAGACTAGGAAGGTTATATTTAGAATAAATGCATCCACATTTGCGTAGAAGGAGAGTAAAAAAAAACATTTTGGGAAAAACCAATCTCAGTACACCTGACTGAAATTATAACCTCGATCTCCCCGTCATCATCAGTCTAGTCTAC
This sequence comes from Timema cristinae, assembly GCA_039000515.1. Classification (NCBI taxonomy): domain Eukaryota; kingdom Metazoa; phylum Arthropoda; class Insecta; order Phasmatodea; family Timematidae; genus Timema; species Timema cristinae. The sequence goes on along the minus strand of JBCFYV010000935.1, from coordinate 35,824,530 downwards.
TGCGAGAGTAGTGCCTTAGACCATGCGGCCACTGAAGTGGGCTAGAGACAAAACTGACGCCTGTGTCCGTGTACCTTCAGATACGGGTAGGTAGTTCAGATTAAGGTGAGGTGGAAAGGAGAGTTAAATTTTCGGAATTTCACAGTTTGTACAACAAAAAACTTTTTTGGGAAGAAAAGAAAAACGGCTTCAGTAGATACAATTAGTTTAAATTAAATTCCGCGATGACTAATATTCAATAAATGTTGAGATTACTATAAGCTTATGTGGCAAATTAAAATAAACATATCTATTTAATAATTTTTTTTTAAATTTTGAACAAATAGTGTTTTGTTTCATCAAATTTGTTAAAATACGGACGTTAGCTCGCGCTTCCTTTCATCCCACCTTAAACGTCTACCTAATTTGGTCGTCGTCACCCTTTCTTCCTTCTAAAGTAGATCTTCCACCAATCCTGCATACTTGATATATTCTCTAGTCTCTATATTAGTATTCTAACAAGGTTACCAATCACTGCAAGATATGTAAGGACAACATAAACAAGGGGTGTACATTGTCCAGTAGACTTGTTTATAAAATACAAAGTCCGGCCTCATAGCTCGGTCCCTGGCCTAATGCGCTACAAGCAGGGCCGAATTAAGGCATGGGACTTAGGGGCTACAGTCTTGGGGTCTTCGCCAGCTGAAGAGCCTCCAGACAAGGCCGTCCAAACTTCAGAGGAGGTTTGATGGCCGTAGTCCCACAAGAAAAGAAAAATCCGAATATTTAATGCCTCTAGAAGCTTGTCTGATGCAGATATTAAAAAAATTAAATGCTATTAATATTTTTAGCACCACGTCCTACTAACCGTTCGGATTATAGTCTATATACTAATTACACTAATGTGAGGAATTAGGAAGGTTTAATTTTAAAGGAAGTGTACCCATATTTGCGTGGAGAGAGATTGAAAACCCGTTTAGGTAAAATCACCGTCAATACACCCAAGTGACCCGCCTCGGTGGCGTAGTTGGCTAACGCGCTTGTCGTGTTGAGCTCGACTGCTGAGGACGGGGAGATCGAGGTTCGAATCTCGGTCGGGTGAACTGGGTTGGTTTTTCCAAAATGGTTTTCCACTTTCCCTCCACGCAAATGCGGGTTTACTTCCTCTAATTCAACCTTCCCAATTCCTAATCCATTAGCGTAATTAGTACTTAAAGCGTATAACCCGAACGGGTAGTAAGACACGGTGCTAAATATTATTATTATTATTATTATTATTATTATTATTATTACACCCAAGTGGGATCAAACCCCTATCTACCCGTCATCGGCAATCTAGTCTATTGCGAGATCTATAAATTTGCTTAACATTTAGAAAATTACATAGCACCTGCTCCCCTTAAAGTGTGAACATTTTCATTAAGAACTTTTTAAATAACTGTATAAGTGGTTGGCATAACTGAGGGAGAGTGATTTCAGGGACAGGGACATTGTCCCTTAAAGAGAGTTTCCCCCCCCCCTGGATTCAATTCGTCTCTTCACCCCGTATTAATTTATTTGACTCCCCTTTTGATTTTCTCGATTATGATACGATTAAAAACAAACTTTAAAAATAGATTCTTAAGGTGCGGCCGAAGGGAGCGAAGTATTTTTACTGTTTTATAGAATTTACATTGTTTAGCCAAAATAAATCAAATATTCCTCCAGTAGCAACATAGAGTTTAGTTTTCTGCACATGCTCATATCAACAGATCTTGAATATATTTCAAGGGTGTCCTGGAATTTTGTCAAAACTTTTTCTCTTTATTTAAAAAGTTTTGACAAAATTCAGGACACCCTTGACAGATAGTCAAGATCTGTTGATATGAGCATGTGCGTAAAACTAAACTCTATGTTGCTACTGGAAAGGTGTTTGATTTATTTTGTCCAAAAAAAATTTAATGCTATAAAAACTGTAAAATTACTCGCGCTCACTTCTGCCGCACCTTAAGGCATAAAATTAAAATTAAAAAAATAGAGCGAGAACTGTTATAATTAGGCTTAGGAGCGTCAACGACTGATTTGTTCTCAATTCTTCCGTTTGTCTAAACTACTTATATGTATATTGAATTAGTATTATCAAATTTGACAAAGCCCAAAGGAATTATTCTTAAAAATCCACCATCTGGATGTGGGAGAGTCAGCAGTGCCGAAGATTTTGATGGTACATAATCTCCTTTATTTACCTACTATAAGCACAAGTCAAGGAGTAGGCAGATTTGAGGTGAATTAATACTTACAGGACTGTGCACCGGCCGTGTCGTGTCGCTAGAATTCAGACCACGGTAGCAGCACGGTTGGCGCACAGTCCTGTGATTGTGAATCAAACAACGGTCTTACAAGGTAACTCATATGTTTTTAATGGGGAAACCCCTCTTACCTTAAGTCGGGAAATCTTTTTAACGAATGAGGAGAATAATACCAGATTGATATATTTGCCGTCACAGTAATTATCAAAAAACCCAATCAGCGTCCTGCAAGCTGCAGATGATGCCGACACCCTCATTGTCAACACAGCAATAACATCAGTAAATTCACAGCAGCTAGCATTCGTTAGTCGGGCGAAGGAAAAACCGGTAGTCTGATATATGATTCAAATAAACTGCAGGCAAGACATCAAGACGTAACATATAATTCACTGTTCGCATATGTGGTCAGTGTGTGCGACACTACGTCAGCTTTCAATCACAAAGGAAAAACCACTATGATGACATTTAAGAAAAAGAGATACGACATTCGTGTCATGGTAAATGTATTTAATTATGAGCCAAGAGAAAATCTGTTGTATAGGAGAGATTTTCGTTCACGGTTTCTATGGAACAAACAAATCCAAAAAGTCGCTTTATGAATATCGATACAACTGTTTCAATCGACGCTGTTGCTAAGAAGAAAACATAGGTGAAATTTGTCACTCCACCTCTACGGAAGATGCAGCTCCCATCATGCATTTCTTTAGAGTCTACTATCAAGTGCAGTTGTGGAAAGGGAGGAAGCTGTCACCAGAGAGTTGGGGATAAAAACAGAAAAGCATACTTCTGCCCACACACACGCTACTGCCTCAAGCTCCTGACGAACTATTGGGCATGTGTTTAAAGCCGGGGTCCCCAACACTTCTCGCAGCGCCATGGCGCCCGCCGAGCCTTTTGCGTCTGCACGCCACTTTTTACCACAGGCGAAAAGTTATTGACTAATAATTTTAATCTGTCAATTTTCCGACAAAAATCAAATTTGTGCTTATCTCCAGGTATATGCTGTTCTCACAAAGTTGGTGATTGAAAGTCTCCCACTTTCCAATCCCTCCTTTCATTCCGCTTTCTTTGCCGGCTCATTTACAAAGTGTACTTTTACTCGAAACCACCGTATTTCAAGCTGAAAGGTTTTGCTTTTCCCTAATATCAAAGACCTACCCCCTTCCATCATTCTCTTCACACTCACTATTATCATCCTAATACTTCCTATTTCCTTTGTAAATTCCTTGACAAACTCCACCCAGTTGTGTTGCCTGAATAAACACGGAATAAATATATATTTTTAAAAATGTATCCAAGCACCAAAATGGTGGTGAGTAGTTAAATAGTTCCTTGTGTCTTTATTTTGGTCTTATTAAAACCGTAAATAAAGCTGTATTTTTAAAAAATTATTATTTGTCAACTTGGAGGGGGTTGAACACTCTCCCACCCCCACCCACATGAGTATTACCCACAACCACATGTAACGTCACAATCACTGTTGGAAACCTAACATGGCAGTTGACCGGCCGTGTGTACAGCGATGAGGCTGACCTCTAAACCTGGCGAGAGTTAGTAAATTTGCCTTGAAAAAGTAATTGGTGCCCGTCGCGTTACCGTTAATTTTGAATGTGCTCTAAGGTACTAAAAGGTTGGGGACCTCTGGTTTAAAGAGTTGCGGGAGTCGCTATTCATGCAAAAAGGCTGGATTGACATGCACCAATCGTTGCACCCATAACAGTGGAATGGGATGCAATAATTATTCCGAAACAATAGCAGAAAAAATTGATCTTGAAAAACTCGACGAAAAAGGTGATTGTTTTAGATAATAAAAACGTCTTTGACTTTTTAAATGTAAAAATGTACGCAGTAAATACTGTTATGTGTATTATTATTATTATATTATTATTATTATTATTATTATTATTATATTTATTATCATCATTATTGGTGAAAGTGTAAATACAAATGTTTGCTGTGTGTTATTTGTAGGGACTTCAGTCCTACAACGTAGAAGAGGCCTATGAAGTGACCATGTTTAAAAAAAACATGCCCTTGACCCTAGCTCCCCGAACAAAGTTTAATTATACCTTTAACACTGATTGGGTAAAATATGGTGGGGAAATGTGATATTTATGGATGTAGTCAGAAGATTTTCTCTGAAGGATTGAACACACATCAGGGATTTAAGTATATGATGTATGACACAACGCAGGAAATCGCTATGTTCACTTTTAATCGAGCTCGCCCATTTCGGTGGGGGTGGTTAAGGTGGTGGTTAGGGCCGGGGGCCTCATTTATGCCCATGAACTAACACAATAACGTAATATTCCATCCCTTATAATAATATAAACATGACTAGTAATGTGATAAGTAACTAATCTTAATATAAATCACAATATCCCAGGCAAAAATAATTTAATCTTGGGTATGATTTTTTTAGGCGCCATTTTTATTCTTTGACAGTGAAAATACACTATTACCATGAAATTGGTCTTTTACATATTTTACAAGATAAACCATTTCCGAGATAACTGGGAATAACCGAAGAAAGGTATGGCTTGATGCGCCATTTTCCAAGATGGTTGACTTAGTGCATGTCGGATTGGTCAGGGATTTTAATATGTTGTTTGGGAAGGAAATTACAACAATCCTATGAAGAAAATTAAACTAAGAATTATGTCGCCAATGGATGCTAATTCTCTTATACATGCAGCGGGAATGAGAGAATCTAGAACTGTGTTCAAAGTATGGATTGGCAAACTCAATGGTAAGAGACCATGGGGAAGACATAGACGGAGATGAAACCATAGCATTATGATGGAACTGAAAGAGAAGGGTGTAATGAAGTGGACTTTATAGAACAGCTCAAGATAGGGATAAGTGACCTACTTTCGTAAGTGCAGCAATGAACTTTCAAGTTCCTAATGCCTTAATAAAGTATAGTTATTTCTACCAGAATCCTACTGTACTAAATGATCCCCTGAGAATTCTGTCTCGGTCGAACGGTGGAGACTACCAATATCTTGGTCACCCCAGGTTTAGGCAGACAAGTGACCTAGTTTTGGTACAGCAGAAGCCAGGCGTCACATCACAACTTTAATTGAAAAGTCCATGCAAAATATATATAAAATAGCTGCATTAATATTCGTACAAACCGATTTCAGTAGTGGTTATCGCTTCAATAACATAACAGGACGAGGATGGGGAATCACAAATATGCCTAAGTTCTGCGATCACCCATCGTTTCTTCAATCTACTTTTGCTTTTTTTCTGTCAATAGGCTACATCTTATATTTTCCCCTTGGATTCAAACTCCTTCGAATACTTCCCAACATTCGAGAAAATAATATATAATAGTTAAAATGTACATTTTCATATTAGTTATTTAATTTTCAAATAAGATTACCGATTATGACCGATTAAGGTTATTTATGTCACAATCAAATTAAATACTTTATATTTTCCAATTTAGAAGACTCACAAATATCGACTTTTAATGATGACGTAGTTTTTTTTAGCAATCGACTGAAAATTGCCACGAGACCAGTTGTCGACCCCTGGCCCAGAGCAGTGTTTATCAAGCTTTTCCCAAAGGGACCACTTGATAATCATTCAATATATCAAATGTGTAAAACTTTATATTCATTCTATATATAATATGCGCAAACTTGGTACTCATTCTATATATATATAATATGCGGACAACTTGATAGTCATTCTATATATACAAAATGCGGACAAATTGATAATCATTCTATATCAAATATGCGGACAACTTTACCAGCGCCCAATGTTCAAACCACCCACCTACCTTTCCCCTTTCCCACACGGAAAATATATTAATTTACTGCAATGAGAGAGAGCATTTTTATTAGTAGATACCCGCCTCGGTGGCGTAGTTGGCTAACCGCTAGTCGTGTTGAGCTCGACCGCCGAGGACGGGGAGATCGAGGCTCGAATCTCGGTTGGGTTAACTGGGGGTGGTTTTCCCTAAATGGTTTTACACTCTCCTTCCACGCAAATGCGGGTTCACTTCATCTAATTCAACCTTCCCAATTCCTAATCCATTAGCGTAATTAGTACTTAATGCGTATAACCCGAACGGGTAGTAAGACGCGGTGCTTAGTAAATAATAATAATAATAATATTAGTAGATTTGGTTTCTTCTACACATTTCACACTACTATTACTACTAAAGCAAATAGTGGTACAAAGTATTGTTGACTTAGTGGTCTAAGTCTGTGAATCCTGTACTCTTTAGGTTGTTCATATAATATTCTTATTTTTTCCTGTTGTACCGTCCGACAACAACCTGACATTCCACCGCTGATCACCGGTGGTCCGCGGACCCAGTTTGAAAATATTGGCCTAGAGAGAAGGGGGAAAAAAACACTGCACAGAAAAAAAAATATTTGTGCAGTCAACTAAGAACGTTGTCCTTCGTATAAAAGTGAGTCGTGTTAATTGCTTGTCTAACACAGCAGTGTGCTAAATTATTACGTTGTGTTGTTCTTCTATGTCTTAAAAAAAAACATTAATGGCCATCGAGGGCGGCACGGAGAAGGAAGAGTTGAAAAAACCAAGAGAAAGTGAGGCTCTCAAGATATCAAACAAAATAATCTTAATAAAAACTAAAGACAAGAGGAATAGATTACATTTTAAAACAAGACTTGAAAAATCGATATTCTAAAAAGTATTCCACTGGACAAATTAAAAGCACCTCTAAATACCTAATATGAAAAAATACAGCAATAATAACTTTGGCACACAATATTTGTCAACCCCCTTCAAAGTAAATTTTTCGGGTTGCCACTAACTTGCAAACACAAAACAACAATATATTTCCTACCCGTTTCAGTAGCCGAATGGTCTAAAATACGTCATTCTCGTTTAGAATGGCCTGCTGATGACAGGGAATTCAGGGCTAAAATCCCGGTCGGGTCTACTGAGGGTGGTTTTTCCTAGATAGTTTCCCACGCTCCTTGCACACAAATGCGGGTAGATTATCTCTAAAATGCTTCCTTCCTCATCCCTACCCCAGTATAATAATTATCACATATGCATATAACCTGAACAGGTAGTAAGACATTGTGATAACATAAAAATAAATTCCTGCAGTCTTTTCTTGTTTATTTGATCGTAACCGCTTCAGTGGCATAGTTGGCTAAAGCGCAAGTTTCGTGTTTCGTTTCTCACAATCACCCTACCATTACTCATTAGCGTAAGTGCGTGTAACCCGAACGGGTAGTAAGACGCTGTGATAATAATAATAATAATAATAATAATAATAATAATAATAATAATAATAATAATAATAATAATAATAATAATAATAATAATAATAATAATAATAATAATGTGTTTCTCCACGTGCTTGCCGGTGCGGGTATTTGTTCTTTGAAATACAAAACATTGGTGGTATTCGTGTTTGAATTAGAAAGTTTAGTTTGAAATAGTAGTGACTTGTGTGCTCTAGTCACGCAAACTAAAAGAATAACTCCCACTGTACCACAAACAAACTGGTGCATCTTATCGATCAAAAAAAACAGCGATCCTCGTTCCTGGTTAGCAAAACATTTCCGAATCTCAAAACCAGGGTCAGTGAAGTAAACTATCACCCACTTTGATGACCGTATGGTATAGGCTTCATCCTCGTAATAGACTGCCTATGACGGAGAGATCGGGGTTTGAATCTCGGCTGGCTGCATCGAGTATGATTTTCCACTCTTATTATACGAAAATGCTGGTACGCTTTCTCTAAAATGAGCTCTTCTCCATCCTTGGCACGTTAGCATGATTACTAATTAGTATATATGCATATTAACTGAACGGTTAGTAAGATTCGGTGCTAAAAAAATTAAATTATTTGTGGTTGTACTCTAGGAAAACACAAAAAGTTCGACTTAAATCTTGACCCCGGCAAGGATAGCGTGGTGTTTTTATCTCCTAACTCTTGTTTTGACTCGGGAGGACGGAGATTCGATTCCTGTCCGTTTGGCTAGGACTAACCCATCTTTGTCGGGAAGGGAGTGAGCAGGGCCAACGCAAGGGTTTTATGCTCCATGGGCGAGACTTATGCCTTGGCCACCCACACACAGACCAATACGAATGCTGCAGGCGTTACGCTCGTTACCAATAAAAAAGATTACAGCTATATTACACGGGTAGCGACCACACTGCGCCGTGGATGCTACAGTAGTTCTATGGCTTCTTTGGTGCTGACTGACAGCTCACAGCTGACTTCTGACAGTCAACATTTAGGTATATACCTAAATTTTGACCGTCAGAAGTTACAGCTGCTAAACATATGTTTTTGCAGATCATATGGTTTGGCGTAGGAATACATAATTGGGTCTGATGACTTTTCAAAGCTTTTAGCTGTCAGCTGTGAGCTGTCAGTCAGCACCAAAGAAGCCATGGGGCTACTGTACGTAATCTAAACTACGCCACCGATCCAAGTACACGGATTTTGGTGGGACGTACGTAGCTGATGACTAGGCGCATGCGCAAAACAGGTCTTCCCTTAGTCACAACACACGTGCATGTAATGCACTATTTTTTTATAAATGATTTTCCGAACCCATACAGTATATTTAAAATCGTTAATCATTATAAAGATAGCATAGTAATGTAAGAACACTTTTAGGTCTATTGTATATTTTTAATGTAACCTACATGCTTTAAATATTACAGTGTGTTAGTAAATATTAATAAAACGTGTAAATTAAGAGAATATATTTTAGCACCGTGTCTTAAGGCCCATTCATGTTATATGCTTATGTACTAATTACGCTTATGGTTTTAGAAAGTAAGGTCATATTTAGAGGACTTATACCTGCATTTGCGTGAAGGCAGAGTGAAAAGATATTTTGAAAAAACTGTCTCAGTAAACCTCACCGGGATTCAAACCTGATCTCACCATCATCGGCAGTCAAGTCTACTGCAAGAGTAGTGCCTTGGACCATGCGGTCCCCCGAAGTGGGTAAATTACGATGATTATTCTTTGTGAATAAGACCCCTAAATTCTCCGAGTTGTCATGCAATTGATTCGAACATCACAGCCGATGTGATTTCCCACGTTGCGATGTATGATGTGACATGAGACTTTATGGTTCTGAAACAGAAACACAGCACGATGCTTTTTTAATTCAGTCATATCACACCCGACCGCAACCCGAACATCGGTGAGTAACCCACCCAGTTTCCCCAAGGATGATTTTTCTTCACAAAAATGTTTTCCGTTCTCCCTCAGGAAAAATGTCGACTTTTATTTCCCTTACTCATCTTCCTACCATCCTTACCGATCAACCTTTTGAACTATTACGTAAACAACCTTGTGTTAAAAGAAACCCAAAATACCCGCATCGGTGAGCACATCGTCTAATAATGGTCAAACTCATTTAGTGTGGGCTTGAAGGTCGGTGTTCGAAACTCACCCAGGTGTAACCAGGGCACAGACAATTATACCCCAGATACTCAGCCTTACGAGAGTTTCGCTGAATTCCTTGAGCCAGTTTGAGTCTTTGGGCACTGGAGAGTGCTAGTTGAATTAATCAGTAATAACTGATAACAGCGCTTCCAAATGAAACAACTCACTTAAAAATAATTGTTCGTTGTATAGGTTACAAGCTGGAGAGCAAGTTTTAAAAGTTGATGTTCTGAACACAACAGTTCAAGTACCAGCAATCCCTCAACCCCCACCTCATATCCTTACCCTCGTTCATTGAATAAACCTTTTAAGACAATTTACTTTAGTATTATAGTTGAAGGTATTTGAGGATTATTTACAACTTGACATTTTCCAAACATTTGCTTGAACAGAAAAAATATCATTGTAATTTAAGTTTTTATTGTAGTTGCAGTCAGATTAAGCTCGTTTAAAGAGTTGGTTTATGGAGAGGGGATGGGGATGGCTACCTGAGCCTTAGCAATATGAAATTTGGAGCAAATGTACCCGCATTTGCATGATTCAAGCCAAAACCGTCTCTTATTTGATTAGTAAAGTAAAATAGTAAAGTTTGTTGACACTAAAAGGCAGTTTTTGTCTTATATCTAGTAAAACCATCCAAAGCTAGGCAGCTCCACCCCCCCTTTCCACAACCAACCACCTCAATCGAGCTAACATAGACTGCAAATTACAAAGATAACGTAGAATACAATGGTCCTTTTTCTGTTCAAGCAAATGTTTGGAAATTGTCAAGTTGTAAACAAAATTCAAATACCTTCAACTATAATACTAAAAGTTACTTGCTGAAAAGGTTTATTCAATGAAAGACGGTAAGTATATGAGGTGGGGGTTGGGGATTGCTGGTACTTGAACTGTTGTGTTCGGATCGTCACCCTCAAGAACTTGCTCTCCAGCTTGTAACAATTACAACTATCAATTTGATAATGAGTTGTTTCACTTGGATGTGCTGCTATCACTCTGGACTGCAACTAGCTAGCGCCCAAGGGCTCATCCTGGTAAAGGAGCTTAGCGAAACTCTCGCAAGGCTAAGTATCTGGTGTATACCTTGTCTGTGACCCAGCGTAAATTTTCCTATACGGTTTACCATTCTATCACCGCAAATGCGGCAAATTTCACCCTAATTTCTACCTTTTACGCTATACCCTATAAGCGTAAAATAATTTATACGTATAGCTCTAATCGTCTAGCGGGAGCATACAAAGGCGCAATGAATTAAAACAATATCCAAGAGTAACTATCTTACAATTAAAATATATATTATATAATATACATGTAATATACATTAATAGTATATATATATATATTCCTTTGTCATTTTAATCTGCATAGTATATTTATTAAAATATTAAATAACAATGCTCTAACATCCACTTCAGTGGCTGCATGGTCTAAGGCGTCACTCTCGCAATAGACTGGCTGCCAATGATGGGGAGATAAGGGGTTCAATCCCTGTCGGGTGTACTGAAGGTAGATTTCCACCCTTCCTTCACACAAATGTGGGTACACATACTAAAAATTCAGCTTTCCTAATCCCTAACACATTAGGTTAATTAATAAATAGGCGTACAACCAGATCGTGTAGTAAGACGTGATGCTAAAAAAACACAGTGAAATGTATTTAATCATTTCTTAAGCTCTTAAAATCTTTAAATCCGCACAGGAGCGAACTTTACTACACAGTAACGTGATGTAAACATAATCTGTCAAGATAAATACATTAGATCGCTCCGTGGGCTCACAACTATTTACACGATTATAACATTATCTGTACACTCACTTTTTAAAGAAGTGTTATATCCGCATCAATGGGCACCAGGTCCAATCATCTGACTCTTTTATTCTGGCTTGCCGGTGACGTGAAGAACGGGACCCGAAATCTAGCTGGGTGTACTGAAGTACTGGGGTACATTTCTCTGAAATACTAGCCTACTAATCCTTAACCCTTTGCTGTAATTAAACGCGTTTATTCCATAAGGGTATCAAACACGGTGGTAGAAATAAAAGCTAGGTCTATATTTTAAAGAAAATATGCGTGGATGCGTAAAAAATGTAATTTAGACATTCACAGCCCTTTTCATTTCTCAAGGCAGACAAAAATTATTTCAAAATAATTATTTGTTCTTCGCTCTCTGGAAATCAAATGTAAACTCCGTTTGGCATAAAAGGTAGCAGTCCTGCTTTGATTACACTATGGCCCTATCTTATAAGCTGAACCATAGATGAATCGAACAAGTCGAGCCTTCCGGGGAGTATCTAGAATCGGAATGCCAATGGAAGAACCTGAACTGACACAAGGATAAATTAGTGAAATTTTCTTAAATTATACATACACTAAGCCATTTGCTGTCACATTTAGCAAATGGTGCCAATTTAGATAGCTATAGGGTATATACTCCAATAGTGCCCTCTTTTTCAACGTTGGTTACTCGACATGATAAAGAGCTAGAGAAAATTGTGTTCATATATTTTATTTTTCACCACCAATCTTAACCTTAACAAAAAACTTGATAGAAAAAGCGTAAGCATGTTCTACACTATCGAAAACTTGCACCATAAATTGAAGCTAAGTCATCTCACTAACTAAATTATTGGTATACTAATAATACTTTTTCACATCCATTACGGTTTCCAACCTGTGGCCTAGGTCAGTATTTTATTCAAGCCACATATTTTCCACTAGCATCTTGTTAGGCCTGTCTAACTTAAGACTAGGACAGAAATAACAGCCATTCCCTGACCATTAATTCATCACTGTGAAAGGTAAACCCACAAATTTTCACCAATGATAAATTTTTAAGAATGCCGAGAATCGAACCAGGGACCCTTATCTTAGTAGATAGACACGCTACCAACTTAACTAAGGTGTTGGGTTGTATGCTAATAATATTATAGGTTAAAACTCTTTAGTCCGGCAACTCCTGTGGTCTGGCGTGTTTTGAATCTGCCGCCATTAGTTTGAGGGACGGCCACCAGGCTGTGATATTAATAGTACAAAGGCGCCAAAGTTGTCTTACATCTACAGACAGTTTTGGTTTGGTTATACCTTACTGTTTTGGCTTGTATTCTGGCTGTATTTTTAGCACTTTAATATCTTCCAAGAGACCAAAGTTTGTGAAAGGTGGTGCATTATTTCCTGTTTTAAGCTTTATTTTACCTTGTACAATATAGCAATAAATATGTTGAGTGGTACATGGCAAATTAGTGGACAGGCATAATATAAAGTAGAGGGGTCTTAGGAGTAGAATTCAGTGGTCCGGTACTTGTTAGGACCTACACAATATTGTACACTCCATCGACTCAGAAAGGTAACAAGAGTACCTTAATGTGCTACATTATGGTGCAGCTAATGAGATAGGGTCACACTGTAATTGGTCAAGCTAAGGCTGCTACCGTTCAGGGTAAACGGAGTGTACCTGGATATTGGTTCAAAGTTAAAAAAAAAGTGTTACTTGTTTATTAACATTATAATGAGATACTTTTTATGTTGCTTGTGACGCGTTATATTTGTTGCAATACGCTGACTTGTTGGATTCCACTGACACAGGGGGGATTAATCTGCACTAGCTTTGGAAGCTTAAGAAAACCATACTGAAAGCCACAGGAATACCCATCTAAGGTTGCTAATTTAACTTGGAACAGAGGGGCACTTAACTGGTATCAATAATCTTCTATTTTTCAATAAACATCTTTGGCTTTTTAATGGACGCCCCCCTTGTCTCCCGTTATCGAGCGCATGTAATCTCGTGAGATGGGATCAGTGAACATTTCAAGAAACAAGCAAGCACTAAGTAGGAATAATCTCTTACCGAGCAAGGAATTGGAGATAAAGCTTGTTACACAATTTAAAAAACTTTTAACTTATTTACATAAGACTTTTGCTTTTATAACGATATCGAATGCGATGGGCAACGATTATAGTGATATCGGATTTTATTTGTAATATGAATGTGGACGATACCGGGTTTTATGATGATGACGACGACGCGTGCATGCCCTACTACGCACTTATCACACGGTTATGTGATTTTTTTATGTTCTTATTTTTATAAAATGAGTAAGACTGTCAATGTTGCACACGATTTATTAGATGATTACACCTTCAGTACTGAAGGTTTGATATAAAGTGATACACTTTTTTGTTAATTTAGGGACTGTTTTTCTGTGATATTACAATGATCTGTATTCTGAGTACTGTGTACTGTTTCATGGTGATATTACAATGTTTCTGTGTATTGCTGTCCACTGTGTGGACTGTGGATTCATACACACAATCTGCGTATATATGATCTACCCTTGCTTCTTGAACCCCTTGTCAACAGTGTTAAAACTAACTAATAGAAAAGTTCCTGGTAACGTGATGTTGTGAAGCTAGCTTCCGATTGGGTAGAGGGATCCAGCATGTCGCATGATCTTTTTAATACAACAGAGTTGATCTTTTAAAGAAAAAAAAGTTTTAAAACTTAGTGTATTGAAATTACTTCTGAAAACGCGTGATTATCCATGGATAAAGTATTAAAAGTAAACTTTACAACAGTTCTTTAAATAAAAATACACTTCATCCATGACTTTTGGAATATATGAAAGGGGCTCAAAACAGTATCATTACACTTTATACCACCCATTTCAGTGGCCGCATGGGCTTACGCGTCACTCTCGTAGACTGCCGATAACGGGAATATCAAAGTTTGAATCTCGGTTGGGTATATATGACTTTTAAAAAAAAATGTAAACGTTCAGCCACTAGAAAAAGGATGGAGAAAATATAGATCACTGCCATAGTCTCTATAATATTAAAAACCCATGTGCGGTCTATATGTTCTTCTAAGGCTCTTACGCCCACTTCCTTATACCTTGGAGCAAGGATTTCAAATTGATGGTCCCTGGCACCATTCATATAACTAGGAAAAATAAAGCATTTTATTCCACAGTTTTGAAAACTCTAGTTCCCTTTTTGTTCCACATATATTAATGAAAAAACATGTTAGACATTTTGTTACATGAAGAACAAGCATACAAATCGGCTTGATGTTGATTCAGATTTGAGACTAAAAGTAGGAAATATTTAACAGGATGTGAAATGGAAGCATGATTTCTCCCATCGCATATAGATTTAGTAGCTGTTAGAAATATCAAATTATGTTCACTTGTGACATACATTATTAAAATTGTCTTCCTCCCTCCCCCCTAACTAAATCATTGTCATTCTCACATGGTAATATCACAAAATGTATTATCTGTTTTATAATATACCTAAAATCCTTTGATTAATAAGGACTACTCCCACAATTTCCTAAAAAAATTGCCTCGCACAGGTAGCTACCATAGAGGTAGGTTAAAATTTTCAAAAGTAGGGGGTCCATGGAGGAACTGTAATTTCTAAATTTGTGATGCAGGATTTTACTAAAGTCATTTTCAAAAAGTTCTTTTTAGATACATTACGATATTGCATAGTTTAGATTATCATATATTAGTAGAGAGTAGTGTGATGCAACCTCCTTATCTTCAACAATACATTTTTTACTGGCGTGCGTTTCCATAGCAATTATTCAAAGAGTCGATTTTTTTTTTTAAATTTATGTGTTTAGAAACATTCTTACACTAACTTTCTAATCGTGGCATAATGGCGTTTGAATCTAATAATTTTTGTGTAAACCATACAAAAACTTTACCCTCTAAATTAACGAGGCCTCTTCGTCTAGATAAAAACGCAGAGAGCTTTCGTCATCTCATCATGGCACCGTTATTACGTATACGACCCCCCAATAGTCTATGTGGTATAGTTTATGGTAACTCTTATTATTACGGATTAAGATATTGACAGTCAATGCCTTAAACTATATACTTTTATCCTTAATTAACAGGAGAGGGAGTTTTTAAAGCAACTACACTAGAATGTTCCTAAATAGTTAAAGTTAAAAATTTGCTGATTTTTTCTCTCCAAACCATAACTTCCTAGATAAGAGCTAAGTGTTCTTATAGTTTAAAAAAAAAAATTAGCACATGGTACTCAACAAACTTAACTTTTAGCGATTTATCTAATACTGCACAACCAGTTCTATAGTGCCTTGTTATTAACTAATGGGATTGTAGAATGAACCCATATGCAACAAGTAGGCATCTTAGTCAACACCACCTTAAATCCAACTTTAACGTTCTTGATTTGTAGTCAACAACTATACACCCTTAACGATATTTACTAATATGTAATTAGTTCTAAAGTCATTAAACTCCTTCAAATCAAAGTTAAAATGAGCAGATTTAAATATGGAAATATCGTTTTGTTCTGATGGTATTAAAACGTCATCGATATTCCAAATAAATGATGTCCAAAAAATAATAAAATTATAAACAAAGTTTAAACACAATGACATCCACTATACCGTTAAAGGATTTCCATATTAATCATCGAATAGTAAAATTAATAATAGCGCTGTATAATATTTAATAAATATTTCCATTTTTAAAACAAGTGTACCTAAAACACTAACTAAAATAGAGGCCTATTTTTATTTAGTTGCAAAAGGATGGACTGTGGCCACTAAGTTAGGCAAGTATAGTGAAATCGTAATTATAAGGCAGGTTTTTTTACATTAAATATAAAAAAAATGCTTTCAACACTAACAAAATGTAGCTTATGAGTATATCTATTAATTTATGGTCATTGCTACTATTTACCAAAAGTGACACCTGAAGAACATATGATCTACCCTACGAATATAATAAATCAGTAATCAGTTTTAGTAACTTTTGAAACCATCCGGATACTTTGCATTGGAAGTTAAAAAAAAAAAAATCGCACCAATTTCACATAAATGGTACTCTTTCAGTCCCGCACAATGAGATGCTAGGTGTTAATAATGTAGTTTTATTAAATTCCTGTAAAAAATCATTATAAAACAAGTACGGTCAACCAAAATCTCAAATATATTTTACTGTATTTTTAAGGGAGAGCCAAAACTATTCGAAGCTCTCGACGAAACAGCCAGTTCAGAAGAGAACATACGGTACACGCAGTCGACTATCGACTACCTAAACATTCAACCGCTTCTTCGCGAACCAAGTACAACACACTCAAAGATGACAATTAAAGACAAATCAACTTCTGGAGTCTGCATACATGTTGCCAATTGCTCTTCCTGCAATGTCAAAAGCAAAAATAGATACATGACTAAACCAAACGGTGATACATCTGCTACTAAGGTCACAATGTATCCTAGTAGTCCGGTAACACGGGATATTGGGATAAACTGTGATATCATGTGCTATCCTCCTAAACCAAGTGATATGGTGACCTTGGATGGCGTGGAAGTGTCGCTTTCTCAGTGCCTGAGGGAAGAATATAATGATCTACGGGAAATCCTTGGCAAAATCCATGGTTGCACTAAGGAGGTCATCGAATCCGTCAGCAACATAACTCCAAGAAAGAAAAATGTCGAAAAGACATGCAAAAATGAATATGAAAATAATATGTCCTCAGAAAACAATCAAAGTTTGAGAAAATCATTTGGAGGTTCTCGTGATTCCGATGAAACTATATCTTCTATCGAGGGGGGTGACTATGGTTCGGATGGGTTAAAGAAGAAAAATTTATTGCCTTCTACATTACTTGAGGACACTAAGGAGATAGTTCAAGAACAAAAGCTTTCAAGGAAATCAATAATCAGATTACGAAAATCAAATAGTAAACGTGTTCCTGTAAACGATCAAAGATCGAAAACAAATTGCAGTTGTAAGATGAAAACTGAAAGCAGAACTAATCACTCAAAAAGAGACAGTTTTCTGCCAATAAACTTAAGTACTTTATATAAACCTGTATATAGCTCCATGAACTTTGCTGACAAAAACATTCATATGGCACAGATCAATGAATATCAGCAATTCATTTTCAGAAACGTTCCTCCCAAACTTAAAAAGCCAATAAGTACGACCACTGGTGTGTTCAAGTGTGTTGCTTTGAACACAGTGGATTCCATCCTAGCAACAAGTGGAAGGGGATATTTTTCTTCCAGCCCCATGATTGGCACTTTTCCTTTGGCATCTTCATCAGAATTACCAGATGGGAAGGACGACAACCACGTGACAACAGGATTTTTCTTTCCAATACGTTCCATTGGGGAAAACCAACAGCAAATTTGTAGCAAGTGCGGGGCAGTGAAAAAGGTTACAAAATCAAGATCTAAATTAGCGTGACTTTTTAAAGTTTGGTTATGTCAAGACATGTCGAATATGAGTATATTGTGTTTGTAGATAAAGTTTGTACATTCAGCAGAACTAATTTTTGCTTTGTTTTATTGAAAAATGACTTTTTTAAATATACTCGTTGAATGTTTCATGCCTATCCTATTATTTTTGCATTACAATTAGGAACGCTTATATTATGAGTAACTCATTTCTAAGAAAAAGTCAGCGTCAATATTCAACAACCAGGCGCCACCGTGGTTCGGATTCTACGTTAAACTGTAGGTCCTTCATTTCATCTCACAATCACCCTACCATTACACATTAGCGTAAATGCGTATCACTCGAACGGGTAGTAAGACGCGGTGCTAATAATAATAATATTCAACAAATTTGAGAAAGAAGTTCAATTATAACGTTCTTTCGCATAAATTCACACTTAATTAGCGATGAAACTAGAAAAATTTATGTAGCATAGCATCCTCATGAAATTGTCCGTAGTCTTCATTATAAAAATGGGAAATTGAGATAGGCAAAACAATTGGACCATGCTTAAAGACATAAAATAAAAATTTGGATTTTTTTAAATAAAAAAAATATGCTTTGATCCTAACTTCGTTGTGATCAATTGATAATACATAAATCCACATATAGTGCGATTTCTGGTTCAAGCGTAATCTTGTAGCTAATATTCCTGTTAATCGACCGTGAGATGAACAGCTAAACTGTATTTTTTGGATAACTGTTACGTAATACTAGGTGTATAACAGTGGCGTGATTATAGGGTGGCGTAGATGGCAAATGTCACAGGCCCAAGCTCAAAATAAGTCCCATCACACAGGCCCATACGCCCAAAATTAATTTGGTAAAAGATTAAAGGGTTATTTTTTAAGCATGTTTTTGTTTCGTAAATATCTCATTACTCAATCAAAAATGACTCAATAGTCACTTTATTGTACATAATTTCATGCTCTAGAAAAAAAGCTAGAACATATTTTTCTGTAAAGTTAATATTTACAAGATATAAGCAAATAACAAAAAAAATGTGTTTTTTTGCCAATTAATAATTTACCTACCTAACATATTTGCACGAAGAACTTTTCGAAATCAATTTTTATCATTACTTCGAAGTTAATTGCAAAAGCTCAAATCATTACTAAATACTACATGATTTTGACTAGTTTGTGTATGGAATAGATATGTTTGAAAAAACAAAACATAAAAAGCTTAAAATGTGGCGCATTGTCCTAATATCTATTAACAGATACGGAGAGAAATTTCTTCTTTTTCTCCAGCTATCATACTCGCTAAGCAACAGTTTGTTTACTATCGAGGTATGTTTTTGACGTAACTTTTTTCGTTTCTGGAGTGAAAAGGGGGTGGGGAGGGGGGGCTCACCATGAATGTTTGGCCACAGGCACATTACTGCCTAGTTACACGTCTGGTTTATAGGCATCCCTTATAGGTTTTTCTGCACTTACGGTTATTAGCTTGCAGTATATTAATTTTATATAGTTGTTTATGTACAGAGCAGGGCATGCAATATCCCTCCAACTTCCTTCTGGCCGAAATAAGGGTTACATTGTCCTTTTGTACCCTAATTCCAACGCCAATGAATATTTTGACAAGACTGCGCAGTAAATTATTTACTGATTAACCGATTGAGAATTCCCTAGAAGCAGCTTGTTTTGGTCAAATACTTGTTGCTAAGGGATAGCTTAGTGGTACGGGGCACAGAGAAAATAAAACTTTGGTAAAATAAATATCTCTTTTTATAGTAAAAAAACCCTCGAAATTGACAAAAATGTAGTAAAGAAATAATAATTACCCCAGTTGATTACAAATATAGCTTGAAACGTAGGCCTAACGTAGAAGCGAAATATTGTCTGCTCCAGCGAATGAGATGGAAGAAAGCACACATACACAAAATTAAGATATTTCCGAAAATTTGCTGGGGAAACTGAAGAGGCAAGTCATTCATTGTTCAGATGAAAGAAATTTTATTCTTTATCTCTCGTGTGAAACGACATTTTCAAAATACAAACTCAACACGTTATAAGAACTGATGTTTTGGAGTGGCGTGTGAATACAATTATTATTAAGGCCTACTTGAAATAGTACAATGTCTAAGACATTCATCTATTAACATAACAATTGATTTTTATCTAGTTTTTAAGAAGCTCTTGAGTAAGATAAACATTTTATTTATGTTTAAATGCTTTATCATTTCAGATATAGTATTTATTAAGAGTAACGATTCTTGATGAATACTGATTGCCAAACATAAAGTAAAGGATTGTAAGCAAGTTTTATTAATAGTTATGTATGTTTTATTGCTGAGTTAGTCGTTAAATAGCATTTCACAACGTATCCGTGACATTATTTCCTTTGTTTAAAGCATATAGAGGAATAAGGCTTTACAATTTGATAGTTTCACTTTAAAACTTCTTTAAACCTGCCAAAATGAGTTAAGTCACTTAAGGATGTTCAAGAAAGCTTTGAATTATTTTACATTTGATTTTTTGCTGGAAAACCACCGTACTCGATTGAATTATCAAATTTTTGTTATAAAATAGGCTTAAACATTATTGAGGACCTTCCTTAATATTTGCATTGTTATGAAAACAATTTTAACTTAGATATCCTGTTCTAGTCTGGTCGCCTCCGAGAACATTACCTCCAAAAATTTTCCTGATCATACGGTCATTGGCAGGACAGTATCGGAGTAGCACGGTGTTTAGATTTTTGTAAGTAGCCAAAGTAGGCCTATATATATATATATATCTTTTGGCGAGTGTATTTCTTTGTGTGTATGTGTGTTGAGTTAATAATAATAATTAATAATTAATAATAATAATAATAATCTCTTTTATATTATCGTATTATAGAATAATGGAGATGTTGAAAGAAGACCTAATGAAGCTCATAGACGTCTATAAACCACTCTAGGTAATCTGAAATCTTAAGGATCCATATAACTACAGTAAGATAGAATGCGAAGCAGGATGCACCAATAATCTCGATCCACTGTATATAGTTCTACTTTAGTATAATCTTCTAACCTCCATCGGCGTGATTTTGGTCTTTTTTTGCTTTGGTAGTAATGATTAAATATATATACTATGCTACCGCTGCCAGCTGATACTTGCACACGCGTATTCATCTAACCGGTGCTATCGAAGCAGTAAGCACTACTGAGCTAGATGGAAACTATGGGAACACTTTCAAGTCTGGACACTACGACTACGGCGAACAGAACAACGAACATGTTTGCGAGCACAAGAAAGCATCACTAGCGGTCTACCAAATAATACAGATTATGAGGAACATAGACGTTTCAAAAGATTTAGACAGTTAGAATCCCAACTAAACTATGTCTATATTAATAAAACGAAGAATGTGTTTGTCCGTCTATCATGAGAATTGCACGATATCTACAGCATGCAGAGAGCTAAAATTTTAAAATCAGTAGCTTCTGTGCACCTCTAATCTCGAATGTTATTTTTTTTTAATTCTTGGAAAATTAAATAGGAAGAAGTAAAATGAAGAGATTTTTTTCTGTCTGTTTGAAGCAAGAAAAGTGTTTCCCGTAGTATCTATTGACATATATTAGACATATATTGTGTATCTAATAGTAACCAGTAAACACACAAACGAATATTCTTTTTTCACTTTGCGAATAGATCTCTTTATAAATGTATTAGCGCCTGTTGATTATGCAACTTAATTTCCTTTCGTGCTTTAGGGTGTGTGTGCACCGTTTCTTCCGCGCTCTTTGTGTCTGTACAGTACACTAACAGGGTAAGACTAATTTAGGTTTAATGTGAGATTAAATGTACCAACATTTGCGTGGAGAAAGAGTGGAAAATCATTCAACGAAAAAACACACCTCTATACATTTTACCGGAATTCGAGCCTTTATTTCTTGACATAGGTAAACCAGAGAATACGAAGTAACGTCTTTGTCTGCATGCCTACCGATATGTGTATCTATTATTCTTAATCATTCTTTGTTATTTTTTTGCTCCATCGAGATAGTAAGATAGTGAATCGCTACCGGGGAGCTATCTTAGGTAACAGGATTGAGAGGGTAGTCGGGGTTGGGTTTGTTGGTTCAAAGATGACTTGCACGTTATATTTCAACATTTTGACCTGTTGTACAATTTTTTATCTTTAAAGAGTTAGTATTTATTCTTGTCCTTAATAGCATGGCAAATTTTACAAATTAAACTTGATACTTGTGCTTAGTTAAATTTTCAAAATGTTGGGAGACCTTCGACTTTGATTACAATAATTTTAATATTTTATTTTCAAAGTGTCGAACCTATTTTATAAATTTTGTAATTGACATTAGTGATTTAGAGTAGATTGATACGTTTTTGCTACCTTTTTATTGCTAACCATTATTAATATTTATTAATTTATTTAGCACCGCGTCTTACTACCCGTTCGGGCTATATGCTTAAGTACTAATTACACAATGGATTAGGAGTTGGGAAGGTTGAATTTAAAGGAAGTGAACCCGCATTTGCATGTAGGGAGAGTGGAATACCATTTAGGAAAAAACACACCAAGTTCACCCGACCGAGATTCGAACCTCGATCTCCCCGTCCTCAGTGGTCTAGCTCAACACGCTCGATGCTAGCTCAACGCGTTAGCTAACTACGCCACCGAGGCGGGTCATTATTAATAGACCTTAGGATTTGGACCAAGGTCGTAGCCGGAAAGGGGGGGGGGAGGGGTTCAAACCCCCAAAAAATTTTAACAAAAAAAATAATATTGATTTATTATGGTTTAAGCAAAACAAGATAATACGAGTTTTCGCTTGTCGCCACCATAGTAATGTTAAAGTTTTTTTTTTTTTTTAATAATTTATGAATGTGTTTTTAGTCCTGCAACAACGTTGTATAACATTTTACAAAATATTGACAAAGAAATAATAATTATGAATGTGGGGGAGAGCTTTGTAAGCGGGTAAGTCCTTGAAATTAGGAAACAACAAACCCTTTCAACTGGAAACTATTCGAAAAGTAGTTCCAAGAACACTTTGAAAATTATTCAGGAAAGAAAGAAGAATGAGTGAGAGGAGATAGTTTCCGGATGGAGAGACGGGGGTAGGGGGAAGGCGGAGAGTTAGCTAACAGCTCCCCAACTGCTTTTAGTCTGCGAAATTATAAACAGCGGCATTTTGAGAACAGTCTGCCTGAATATAAATGCATGTTATAAATAATGTGTTGTATGAATGCTTTTAGTGTTGGCAATTAAGTGTGTTTGTGTAATGTAGAGTAGTGTGTTAAAATCAAGCTGGCATGCTTCCATTTTAGTAAAAAGAGCCCGTTGGAAAAAAAAAAAAAGTATAGGTATTAATAATATAAATTATATCAAAAGTTACTGTTATAGATCCCATGACTTGACGTGTGAAAAATGTAAATAGTTTTAAGTAACTTTTTTAATCGTCAAAAATATGTCTTCCTCTCTGAATCTAACTATAGACAAGGTCGTCTGAAGAGCGGGTTGACTAACCAGAGCTCAAACAGCCCCAACCTCTTCCTCCCGCCATAGGTCACCTTTTCAATACCCCTGTGTCTCATATGTCCCAAGTTCATTAGAGTCAGTGTTGGTGGAACCATATTTGTGTAGGTACCTAGTAGGGGTAATTGACACAAACACATTTTGGGGTTCTTGAGCCCCTTACCGTCAATCCTAAAAAGTTCTAGGGGACCTTCCTGGCAAACGTTTGACAGTTGGATACCTTTAAGCTAATGGAATGATCCTCACATGGAATATTTTCGAAAGTTATTCTTTTCTAAAATCTATCATAAGCGATATTAAGTCAGATATTTTTGGAAAGTTTGATGCCTCTAAAATATAATTATAATGGTTCATGTCTTTTTTGATTTTAATCTGATGTCTTGAAAAGCTATAATTTTGGATTTTTTAAAAATCGTATCACATTCAAAAACAAAAAGCGGAAGGAGATAAACCAATATGGGGGAAAATTTATTATAGAGGTGAACATTCTTTCTAATGAGTGATTCCTAATGTCTGAAATTCCCCTCCCCCGATTTTGTCACCTTTATGCATAGTGTAAAATTTCGCACTTGGGGGGGAGCAGGTGTTGAATAAATTTAAATTGAATTTTGTTCTTGCAGCTTATATTGACTAGGCCGAGGGTTTTCACACTAAAAAAAGTTCAATAGCAATATTTGGCGCTCAATTTTGCTTTTAACGAACTTACACGGAATGGTACGGCTGTGTGAGCGTGTATATACTTTTTTTTTTTTTTCGCAAAGGGATATATAGTGTGTGCGCATGCTCGGTTTCTTATTTATTCACGCATATGAGATTATTGAAGAAGAAATAGTGCTACAAACGCGCTACGTTCGCTACGTTTCAGTAGACGAGCCGGGATCTAATCTCGGAGCTAGAATTTTTTTTCGGGCGCGTCACACCTTAACCTTACAGATGGGGGAATATTAATGTCTTGAAATAATATGACCCACGTAAACGGCCAAACCTTGTACTGTATTTGAAAATACACAAATTTCTTCTCACAATCATTATTATTTTGTTAAATCTTATGTATGCTCACGAGATTTATTGTATCGAGACCTGACCTATAGTCGATCCTACTATTATATTTCGACTTTTTTCGATTTATATATCGACTATTCTGTCTCTTATCATATCATATATCGATTACCGACATTAGATAAACAGTTTGGGGTGTAACGTTAGGTCATGTAACTATGGACGCCAACATAAATTATTTTATTTTGTTATGTATGTTTATGTCCGTGCCTATCCAAGGAGGTGAGTATTACATAAATTTTCTACTTTAATTGGTGAACATCGCATTTTTCACTAGTTGCTAATTTTAATTTATAATCAAAAGATGAATCATAACGGCCAAGCCCAGCTTCAACATGGCGTTTAGCTAGGATAGAAAATTAGATTACAAACAAGCCTATTATGAAGGTTAGGGTAGCATATCTTCCAACTTTCCTTCTATACATACAAATTCCAAGAAAACTTTAAATGTATTATTTTTTGGCGACATTAATTTATAATATGTGGTCAAAACATTACGAAACTTATACTTCAATTCTGGCAAAGATTATATTCACATGTAATAATTTTTACTTAATGTTTTGAGAATAATCTACTTAATTTGGGATATCAGCACAAAGAGATTTGTATATGTAAAGATACAAGTTACTAATTTACAGGATGAATTAAAAAATACTTGATTTAGGACCGGGAATACCATGAAAACTTCATCAAGTCAAACACAATTTTTCTCTCATTAAAACAAATAAATATGTTTTTATTATTAAATATAATTATAGTTTTATTGGATTCACCATAGCCTTGTGTCTACCATATCATAATTTGTAGGCCTAGAGTGGAACTTTTTAAAAAAAGTAGAAGGGATAACTTTTCTAAAAAATTTATAAACATATGAAATTCAAACTAACCATTTTTATGAGTAGGTATCTAGGCAACTAGTACACAATAAATCACTAACCTAATATTATACCAGGCCTATATAAAATAAATGTTTTACATAGGTCTATTTTATATAAAACACACACAGGTTATACAATACTGTACCTAACTTACATGTATGAAAAACAACAGTAAAAATGTAGCCAAATATAAAAACATGCAAAAATTAACATATGAAAATAGCAAATTTAAATAATTTTTTGGCACTTAAATAATAAAAGTTAATGCTGGAAAAAATTAATGAGCTTGGTTGTAGTTTGTTTGCATTTTCAGTTTTCACAAGAAGCAATTAAAGCTTAGTCAACAAATCCCCTATTTTAGGAAACCCACTCGCCGCTGGTGCAGAATTCCCCACCTTTTCTTTTACCATATGTCAATAACTCTTAACTTTAATTGGGATTCTTGGCATTTGAGGTGATTTAACAAAGATCGTTAAGCTAGGTTTGAAATTAGTAGAAATTTGAATAAATTAACAATTTGTATAAGTTTTGAATTATCAAAATATTTCCTTCTAAAATTCAAATTAAATGTCATTTTTTATTATTGATTTAAATAAGAATTTCATGGGGATTCATGGTGGGTTCGAACCATCCAACGTTGAGTTTGCCAGGAATTACATATTTAATGATTTGGTATTTTAAGTTTAATACATTGTAGTATAAGATGCTTATGTGCATCATTCCGACAAAAATGGTACTAAGATTCAATTAGAACCAGTGGATAACGTTTAGCTGTATTGCCACTGTCTTATATTTATAAAGACATAAAAAACATCACTTAGGTACCACATTTTAGGCATAATTTTATTGAGAAGGAAAGAAATAGGATAGTGTGTTTGTAAAAACTATATTTTAGCTAAAAATATTATAGAAAAAAATTTGGTTGCTGCATAAAAAAAGGTTTTGTTAGTTTGGAATATATATACAGGGTGGGGCAGAAAGTGTTGACACATTTAATAACATTATAGTTTTACTATTTTAACTACTAAATGCTTAAAATTCAGCTTAAAATAACACCAAAAGATTTAAACTTCTCTACATAGCTTTGAACTATTGATTTTAAAAAAAGGTCCTTAAGATAGCCAATATCATATGCATCACATTGTTCTATCATGTATGTATTTCTCAAATCTTGACATAACTTTGCGCGGTGTCTCTTTTTGAATTCCTAACTCCCACCACAATTATTTCTTTAAGTTCCTGAATTATTCTTGTGCAAGTCATGTAAACATGACTCTTTAACATGCCCCAAAAGATAACGTATGAAGTTATAAAGTCTGGTGAGCCTGGTGGCCAGACAATGTCCTCAAATCATGAAATGAGGTGTCCAGGAAACATTTTGCAAACCACCTCTCTTGATGTTTTCATCCAAGCCCTTAAATTGCAGTTCAGGGTTCAGAAAGGTTGAACATTGATGTAGGTGCTTAGTAAAATTTTATTTGGCACCTTGTTTCACAATTAGAGGACATTGCCTGGCTACCACATTCACCGAACTCAACAGCTCTGTACTTTGTATGTGTGTGTGTGCGTGCATGCGTGTGTGTGTGTGCTTCATCAAAATACATTACACCAAGTCATTTTTTCCAAGGGTATGTAACAAATGGGCAATTTTTTGTTGATAATTTAAGCTTAATTTGAAGACTTAAGTAGTTCAAATAATAAAGATGTATCACTACCTGGTGTTATTAAATGTGTCAACACATTCTGCCCCACCCTGTGTAATGGTAGTTACTAAAAATATCTGTATTATTTTTGTTGGTATATTAGTAATAAAAACTATGTCTAAACTTAGTTTAATATGACATAACAAATGTTTCTAACTTAATGTAGTTCCCTTAGTACCTAATTAATCATTGTGAATCACAAGTTTGATGGTTATAACAGTTTTATTTTTGTTCAAATTATTACGTTATTCACTCTTTATTTTTTAGGTTTAGGCTCTAATAGAATGGTATAAAACAAAAGTAGCATAGTAAAAAGCTCACTGCTTTTATGAATCCAGGTCAGAGGTTCACACAAGTGGTTCACAAACCAAATAACAGCCAAATCGATAAACCCTAAACAAATTTAATTTCACCACAGGACTGTTAGGATACTCAAATCTTGTAAATTATGGTGGGCAGGGCATGCAGCGTGAATGGGAGAGTCTAAAACCATGTTCAGGGAATTTACTAGCAAACCCATTGGGAAAACCTAGACACAAATGGGAGGATAACATTAGAATGGACCTGAAAGAGATAGGCTGTAATGAGGGGGACTGGATAGAACTCTACTGTGGCTCAAGATAGGAATGGGTGGCATACTTTTGTAAGTGCGGCAATTAACTTTTGAGTTACTAATGCCATGAAGTAAGTTATACATCATCCTCAGCCAATACAACTATAGTTCTCAAGATGACAAATTTATATGACTATACTATGCAACATGATTTGAGTGATATATAATGACAATACGCTTTACTCAAATTTTGTTTGTTTGTTAATGTTTAAAAGTACCTAACCTATGTCCAAACATGAATCTTAAAGAAAAGCATTGCTTCATTTTAATGATTTCATTTATAAAAATAGGCTACATTTTTTAACTTCTGGATTTGTGAGCTGGCCCAAACAAATATTGAAACAATATTAAAATGAGCCTCCAAATAAACCAATTTTTTTTTAAAACTAATTTGCCACAGCAAAAAGTTGAATTAATTGATGTCTTAGGGCCTACATGCATTAGGCCAATTTAAATCAATTAAGTGTGCGGTAAAATAAAGTAAAAAACAACAACTTTATATTTCGGTGTTCTCCCCAGAAATTTTTTCCAGCTTGGTGGCACTATAAAGTAACTGAGCAGGGGCAGTAAAAATTTGATGATTTGTGCAACAAACATGGGTTTTAGCCTGGTGGTCAGTAAAATCAGCCAGCCTTGTCAAAATATCTTGGGGGGAACACTTTATTTAAACTCTGTGTAGGCCTAACGATATTAATTAATTTTACGACTTGAGACTCTTTAAATTTTATTGTTCATCTAGGGTGACCTGGCAGTCTTAGGGGTAAGGTGTCAGACTTCTGTGCTGTGGGTCCGGGGTTCAATCCTCGGTCCTGGCACAGATTTATCTGATTGCCAAACCCTTCCTTCACCTCTGACAAGATATGTATTAATCACAACTTGTGAATGTGTGGAATGCCAGGCCTCCACCGTGGTTCGGATCCCACGTTAAACTGTAGGTCCTCCATTTCATATCACAATCACCCTACCATTACACATTAGTGTGTGTATAACCTGAACGGGTAGTAAGACACGATACTAATAATAATATTGTTCATCTATTTTGTTGAAGCTTACTACTATGAATGCAATGAACCATTGCTGAACAAGGCAGTCTTGACAGCAACATCATCATTGAGGGACCGAGGAGCTTCTTATGCTCGATTAAATGGTGAGTTTTGTTATTTTTTATTTTAAAATCAGTAACTATGTTATTAGCAAAAACAGTTTAAAAACTCATTTCACCTGTTAAATATAAATGTATATTTGAATATTAGGCTAAGCACTAAAAAATGAATTTTACTTGGTGACTAAAAGTGCAACTGCATGTTTTGTAATTGAAAAGTGTTGATTTATTATTTTTAGGAAGTAACTTAAGCTACACTTTTTTCTGGATATTAAAACATATTTTTCCTCGGATTAGCTATATCACTAAGAACAACAACCTGCTCCTTATTAAAGGATTGAAATATAGTAGGCCTAGGGATATTTGAGCAAAAACATACTCTACTACTTAGAACATTTTTCCTTTTCTATTGAGAGTTTTCTTATTACAGAAAATTCCTACTACAATATTTTTTTTAGGATTCTGAGTGATTTAGGAATGATAATCTTGAAATCTAAGAAGTAGCCCATGTATCAAGACTTTCTTCTTAAACACATAAAAAGAAACATTTAGTGACTTTGGGCTCTCTTTGTTCTTCAGGTGCCGACAACTAAACCGGCTCTGTTTATACGAGTAGGCTACATGTTCTAAAGACAAGTATTTACAAATTATTGTACTAGTATCATTTTAAATCATATTTACAAAACATGATTTTTATTGATTTTGCATTTGTAAATAAAAAAATTCTAGACTCTTGACAATATTTTGTGACAAGTGAACATTGAACAGTAAAGTGTTTTAAAGCTCAAATTCTTTGCGATCATATTATTAGTTGGTATGTTGTATCAACAAATTACTCACTGTATCTAATAGGTTTTAAATGAGGATGAGGATAAGTTTTATCATGTTGAATTTAAGTTTAAATAATAGTGCACGTTGGGCTTTTAATGTGGCAGCTTGGCAACCCACTGAATCTCAATACTTGTTAGCGTCTTCTTGTATTCAAGAAGAGGAAAAGTCTCGAATTGGCCGATTTGTTTTTAAGAAAGATGCCAAGGCTTCACTTACTGGTAGACTGCTTTTACGTAAATATGTTTGTGACACATCAGGTCTTCCGTATTCTGAAATTAATTTTGACAGAGATGTTAATGGAAGACCAAGGTTAGTTTGCGATAATTCTAAACGAGAGCTTGCAAACTCCTTGCACTTTAATGTGTCCCATCATGGAGACTATGCTGTGCTTGCCGGGGAAGTCGGGAATGTTCAGTTAGGTATTGATGTTATGAAAATAGAATATACTGGAGGTAAATCACTCTCTGAATTTTTTCGGCTGATGACACGTCACTTCTCCATGCAAGAGTGGAACACAATTAGGGGTGTGCATGGAACTTCAGAGAGCAAACAGTTAGTTATGTTCATCAGACACTGGTGCCTGAAAGAAAGTTATGTTAAGGCTTTGGGTGTGGGCATCACAGTTGACTTGCGTAATATAAGCTTTAAGGTGAAGACACCCATGCTTACCTGTGGGGCTATGACTTGTGACACACAAATTTATGTCAACGATAAGCGGTTAGATGGATGGCTTTTTGAAGAGACTCTCTTGGATAAAGATCATTGTGTTACGGTGGCTTTAAAACAAGATAATCCATCATCTCAACAAATAAAATCACCTTTTCAATCTCAGATGTATCATTTTATTCAATTTGATGAACTTATGGCAGGATGTAAACGTTTATCAACTCCAGATGAATTGTACTGTAAAAATTTCTTTTTGAAAGATGAAAAACGTTTTTAGATTAAAATCTGTATTTTTATGAAATTAATGTAATTTGGGTTTAAGAAAATTAACCAACTTATAAGTTATACGTGCTTTTTAAATAATATTATTTGATGTATTTGTAGCAGAAATAAATTATGTGACTTTGGTTAAGTATTTAAAATTCCTTTAGACTTTAATACAACAATTTTATATATAAAAAATAATTGGTTAACTATCTTCAAAAACTTAAGAAAATACACTTTTTGAAAAGCTAAATCTTTCAAACTTTAAATTTGCTTATAATTACAATTGTATATGCTGTAACAAATACATGTAGTAAATACAACTATTATTCTTACTTTTTGGATACTACTATAGGTAGGCTCTGGTTTGCTTTTATATTGTATCAATATCTTTTTAACATATTCACTGATACAAATGTTCAAGCAATACTTCAACTTCAACATACTCTGGATATTTATTTATATAACCAAAATATAATACATTTTCAACTGGAGAATTAACAACCATACCTTGGGCTCTAATCATTTTTGCTTTACAGTGCAGCTGTGGAAGAGTTTGACTTGTATTATTAGCAAATGTAAAATTATCTTGTGTCCTGGTTTCTATACATTAGAGCTTCAGTTATCACAATATCAGAATTAAAGGGAGGGAAAATCTAGTGCTGTGCTATGCAATATTTCAACTTGATAATGGTTCAATTCTATTATTGGTTATCCTTATAACTCAGGTAATCTGGCATCACATACCACATACAGTAGTTTGCTTCTTTGTAAGCAGTATTTTATGTAATTTTATCTTGCAGTACCATCAAAAGTAAATTGTTTTGGACATTGGAGCCTGCTTTGGGGCCTGCTTATCTGTCTGTTAAAAAACACCTTTGTTATTGATGGAACTATATGAAGAATTGTAACGGTAATACCTAGAATGTGAAAGAATTACAACCCAAATGTACAAATTAACAAGATGTGATTGTGAACTACACATGTCTAAAACAGTATGCTAAAATATGAGGAGCCTTTTGGGATACTTAAAAAATTAAATATATTTTGATCAGTAAATTTTTGTTTATCATTAGCATTTTTTTACCTAATTTATTATAGCTGATAGTTGCAATTACTGTTTGTATTTTTCCTAAAACATAATTTTTATTAATTCACTTAATATTTAATAAAAAAATTAAGTTGTCCTATTATATAAAGTTGAGTAAAATCTACGCCCAAGCAAGATCACACTACACTTTGTCAGCTGGGGATTTCAAACACTGTACATTCCAGCAAGATTGTGGGTTCAAACCTAGCTGAGGTCAACAGATTTTTCTTGAGTGATAAAAAGCCATAGTACAACTTCCTTTGGAGGGGAAATAAGACTGCGGTCCCATGTAGACTGTGGTATGTAAAAGGACCCTGGAAGGTTTTGAAAATACCTTTCCCAGCAATATTGGTATACCCTTTTGCTCTCGCTCATAGTAATTCTTGTGTGCTGATTTAATTAGTTGGTTCAGAAAGTACATGTTTAATACCTTAAATAAGTAAAAACACAATCTTCTTCATTTCAGCACTGATTTTACTAGGCCCTACCTTTCTTTTTATATTCTTCAAACCATTTTTGACTGTTTTCTTTATATCCATTTAGTTACACTTAGCTATTGAGTAATAATTATCATTTTAGAGTAATTTTTTTAAATAAAATATGATTTTTAAAAATGTCAGTGTAGCTAATTCTCAGTCCTAACCCCCGGAAACTTGGCAGAGATAGATATTATTGTTTTGAGATAGGCAACCATTTTAAGCAGGGCTGTGTAGTGAAGTCGGTATACCAAGCCTTTAACTCCAACTGCTCTTTTTTTTCCACTGTCCGACTCAGACTCTTGACTCCTTCATAAATGCCCAATGTATATTGATTAAAAATAACAATTTAACTCCTTTAAAATGCTTCAATACAAATGACTTCATGATAAGCTTCTATGGTGTTGTGAACTTATATTAATTTTGAATAAATTTGTCAATAAAAACTACAAATATTGGTCCTAAGGAATAAAAAAGTATAAAATTAAAATTAATATTTACCATATATAGTTAAAATATTATAAGTCAGGAGTTGGCACATTTTTACCGGATCCGACTCCACCCAAAATTGACTCCACAGCCCTGGTTATAAGTAAATCTTAAACAACTTGTACTGGTTCTGCAATCAAACCAACATTAGTTGCATATAAATATGTAGTTACAAATTATTTAAACTAGATAGGCCTACTGTAGTCATATTGGCATTTTGTCTAGCATAAACTGTTGTGTATTGCAAAGGTGACTATTTTTTTTAATGGCTATAATTTGAAGTTGTTTATATTATTAGCATGTTTTCTCATTTCATTTTGTCATGTTTTTTGTGGTGGTTATTTTCTCTCTTCATTGAATTGTATTATGAATAAAAAAATACAACTATACAATGTTTTTATTTTTTTATGGTTTTGATTTTAAAAAACATTCAGATCATTTTGCTGTATATTTCTATTGAAACATTCACTTTTATACTAAAAAATGTGACACCTTGGTTTTACCATAGATAAAATAAATTTAAAAATCTCACTTCTATTCCCTCCATAACCCTGTTATATCCCATTTTATCTCACCCTCTTATTATTATTTTTTTTTACCTGAATGAGGATTTTTAAATGTCTTTATAATATACAATTTTTTTTTAACAAAACCTCTATTGCAGTAATTTTACTCTTTTTAGTTGGAATATGAGCTACTTAAACAACAAACAAAAGGGGGAAATTAAATATTTAAAATCTAAAAACACCTTATTGGATGTTATTATGAAGTTCTGTATGCTTACCCAATCTTCTTTTGGTTTTCACTCTTGTCTCTTTACACTATGGGTATACAATGGGGAAGGAAGTCTCTAGGGGTTCAACCTCCACTCAAAATAACAGATAAAACAATATATTATTATGATGATAGGCAGAATTAAAACTAAATACATTCATTAATGTCATAATGAGCATTGCTAGTAAAAGAAATCTAGCAACAATTATTTTCTATGAAGTGTTGCCGAATTTGTTGTAAAAAAACTTTTTTTTATTATCTTGACTAAATACCTGGTTAAAATTTTTGGAAATTCTCTTATTACGAGGCGTGTTTTTTTTAAGTAAGTACCGTTTTGGAATTAAAAAACATACGTGTATTTTTTTTTATCAATCTTACTTTTAAATGAAAGCCTGTATTAAAATCTACTTTTCAACATAATTTCCACCAATATTAAGGCACTTGTATTGTACAACCAGCTTTTGAACTCCATCCTCATAGAAATCTGCCGCCTGATTTGATAACCACTGTAACACGACCGTTTTGAGATCATCATCGTCGTGGCGCTGACCACCAAGATGCTTTTTTAAATGCAGGAACAAGTGATAGTTAGTAGGTGCTAGATCAGGACTGTACAGAGGGTGACCAAGTTTTTTCCAGCCAAATGATGTGGTGAGATCTTGGGTACGATTAGACACATGTGGACGAACATTATCATGAAGCAAAACATTCCCCTTACTCAGCATGCCACGCCTTTTGTTTTGGATTGCACGGCGGCGCAGTTTAGTTAAGGTCTCACAATAGGTCTCAGAATTTATTGGGTCACCACGAGGCAAAAAATCCACAAGCAACACCCCCTTCCTATCCCAAAACACATTACACATGATTTTTCGAGCTGAAATTGTTTGCTTGAACTTCACTTTCTTGGGTAATGTTGAATGCCGCATCCCATGGATTGTTGTTTCGATTCCGGCGTAACATGAGCCACCCATGTTTCGTCGCCTGTGATAATTTGGATTAAAATATCACCAAAATCACTGTATTGCTCAAGGAAAGTCAACACACTGGCTAACCTTTTGGTTTTGTGCACCTCAGTCAACATTCTCAGTACCCAACATTCTGTAACAATTCTATAAAGAACACTTCTTGAAACTTAAGGAAACTTATTAGATAAAGAAGAAATCATAAAGTGTTTGCTTTCTGGAACTTTTCCATCAACTTTCTGCACCAAGTCTTCAGTAATGGCCGGAGGTCGCCCACTTCGTTCCTCATCATGCAAATTCGTACGGCCATCTTTAAATTCTCTAACCCATTTTCTTACCATTCCTTCACTCATAATGTTTTCTCCATACACTTCACTGGTCTGCCGATGAATTTCATCCGCTTTCACATCTTTTGCATGAAGAAAACGAATTTGTGTTATTCATAACAGAGTATTTCACAGTCGTGGGATTTTTAACTGACTGAGCCATTTTAAATACTCACAAAAAGACAGACACGGTCGAATACTTCTGTAATGGCGTCTGTGGCTAGCCAACAGATGGAGGTACTCAACGCACATTCGCAGAATGGCAGCCGCAGTGCTGCAGCAGCCGAATTTTAAAACAGTACCAACTTAAAAAACATGACTCGTATATTAATTTTGCTTCCATAGATTTCAAGAAGTAAAATAATTACACCTGGACACGGGAATCAAACCTGGGACTTTTGACTTAGTATGCCACTGTTATAATCACTAAGCTATTCAGGTGTCATTTAATTTGAAAACTGCCAAAGACTGGGAGATCGGGGTTCGATCCTGGTTGGGTGCACTGAGGGTGGTTTTTCCAAAATGATTTTACACTTTCTCTCTTTCCATGCATATGTGGGTGCACTTCCTCTCAATTAAACCTTCCTAATTCCTAAACCATTAGTGTAATTAGTACATAGGCGTGTAACAAAAACGGATAGTAAGGCGTGCTGCTAAAGAATAAATAATTAAAGAATATATTTAGATGCAGCTATAAATGTAATTAACAAATATAATAGCTTGACTATTTAATCTATCATGATATGCACATTTATATTGGCAGCATAAAGCCCTCCTGAGTTGAAGGTGGCTGTGTTATCTGATAGCTTTTGATCCTAATTGATCACTTATAAGTCAACACTTTCAGCACGTCCATTCCTATCTTATAATATTTAAAGAATATTATAAGATAGGGTCATAGTGTAGGCAGGCCTACTGACTGTTTTAGTTTCAAAAAAAGTCACTTCCTCTCGCAACCACTATCATTATTTCCTTAAACCTGTTACAGTGGTCACATGATGTAAGGCATTAATCTTGTAATATATTGGTCAGGGAAATCAGGATTTGAGTACCAATTGGATGTACTTAAGGTAATTTCACCTAAATGTTTTCCCACTCTTCCTACACGCAATCATGTTTTTATATGTTTATTGTGAAAATGGCAAAATAAAATTAGCACTAAGCATGGGCATCTTGTTACTAGGTCTACTTTTATGTATTCATATGTCAAGTCATGTGATATGAAGCTATAGTTTTTGATAAATATCACCAACACTATAAAATAACACTAATAATAAATAACAAATCACTGTTGAGCGCAAAAAATGTACTTGTATTTTCTTAAAGGTGCTTCAAATATTCATTAATAGGAAATCAATGCATATGTCAAAACATCAATATAATATTAATATAACTGCCAAAACTTAAAATTGTTGAGCTTATGAATAGATCTGGAAGTATGTTTTTGATAGAAAAATCACCACTGCTTTTATTAAAAGTGTGAAATAAAATCAATGTGAAATTGTTTCTTTTATTTTTTACATGTTAGAATATTTACATTACTATCTTTATTATTCACAAATTTCCTATGTGTGAAACTTTTGACTCAGGGCTACATTAATATTTTCCCAATCCATTATGAGGGCTCGATACTGACACCTGCATTTCACTGTACAACAATAGACTTGATCTTCGTTAAACTACAGGTGATGGAAAGAAGGTACCTATGAATTTGGGAAAGACTTGGTAGTGGTATTTATGGATGTGGAGAAGGCATATGATAGTGTGGATAAAAATAAAGTTTGAAAAGCGATAGAGGAGGCCAAAGGGGAAAGAGGAGTTTCAATGAGGGTGAAAAGCATGTATGAGAATAACAAGAATTGTGTTAAGACTGGGAGTAGGACAAAGGCTCCAAATAAAAAGTGGGAGTAAAACACTCTCACCACTACTATTGGTAATGGCAATGGAAATGGTCCTGAACAAAGTAGCAGGAAAACTCGAGGAAAGAATGAAAGCCATGATGTTTGCAGATGACTTGATGGTAGCGGGAGAAGGAAGAAATATAAGAACAGGAATGGAATGAGGAAGTAAAAACGTGTGGAATGAAATTAGCACAGCGAAGTGTGAAGTGATGGTAATGATAAGGAAGAGGACAAAGCCTAGTAATGCTATGAAGTTAAATAGAGTAGAGCTGAGAAAAGTACATAATGCAAAATAACTTGGAAGTGTGATTGAGGCAAAAGTTGGAAGTACAGATGATCTAATAAAAAGAGGAGAGCAGGGAGAGTTCTCTAGGTGTGTAAAGAGATCTGCAAAGTAGAAGAGAAAATGCCTTTGAAGTTTAAGGAAGTGTTGTACAAGGTGTACTTTGTACCCATTGTCACACATGCAGCAGAAACATGGACAGTGAATGTAGAATAAACTAGGAAAGTGGAGGCCATGGGAATGAAGTTTGTGAGGAGCATGCTAGCTGTCACGAGGAGAAACAAGATTAGGAATGAAGTTATCTGGGAAAGAGTTGGGGTACAGGGAGTACATGAGATAGATAGTAGAGGAAGCAAGACTGAGATATTATGGGCATGTAATGAGGATATAAAATGAGAGAACACCAAAGAGAATGATGGAAATGAAGTATTTAAGAAATAGATTGCAAGGGAGACAAAGAAAGAGCTGGGAGTAGCACAGAAGTTGTGCAAGTGGGAAGAGAAGAATGGAAGTAATCAATGGAGGAAGTGTGGTGAAAGGTTGGAGAAAGGTGGAGGGAGTTTACTAAACCGACCCATCCACAGCTGGAAACATATTATTATTATTGTTATTATTACTATGTGCTTGCTGTGCCTGCTTTATGAAATTTGTGGCTAAGTTTGGCAAATACATGGACCTTTGCTTTTAATTATTTTTATTTATCATAGATTTTCACTGCATAGTGTGTTAGCTCAGTTTTTATTATTTACCTAAATGTTTTAGGTTTAATTCCGGCAAAGGGTGGATTATTCACAGTGATAAATTGAGTCACAGGAGTGGAGGGTGGGTTGAGTGTTGTGTTTTTTCTCAAATTGAGTTAAGGTTAGGGTTTTCCTAAAGTTGGGTTGAAGTTAGGTAATCTTATTTCACTGTTTTACCAGAATTTATGCATTTTTCTTTAAAGTCACATAAATAGTTATTTTACTGCAAAATTTTCTGCAACCTAAAAGTTTTCATATATAGGTAATTTTTGCCATAGAATGCTTCGTAATTTTTAGTCATTTAATACAGTGTATATTTGGTTCCGGGTTTTACGTGCCCTCATTGGTCTAGCCTTGTGTGGTGTTAACACAATAACTGGTCAAATGACAGGAAGAAAATATAACCAAACATAATTAATTTAGAATTTACTTAGGTTTGACTTAAGATAATATAAATATTTGAAATATTTCTTTTCCACTTTAGGAAAGAGCTCACACTGTCAACTTAACTGCCATTCAAAACTTCAAAGAGGGTTACGCATAACTGGTGACTTTCATTACCCCGTTTTTAAATTATTTTTTTTGGGTAAGGTTTATTTCATATTGATGAGTTTGTGGAGAAAATCATAACCTAATAGTAAAAGACCAAATAACCACCTTTAAAACATTTCAAGGTTTTTTGTTTTTGTTGTGTGACTGCATGGTTGTGCGTATTTCACTATGGTGCCTCTAGGTGGCAATGCATGGACTGCGCAGAGCTCGGACTTTGGCCAGTATTTGGTGATCGACTTGGGACAGGTCAGGAACATTACGGAGATTGCGACTCAAGGGCGACCGTTCTCTTCTGAGTATGTCATGGAATATTCCATCAGTTACGGTACCAACGGACTGGATTATGCTGATTACAAAGAACCAGGTGGCAACACAAAGGTAACATTATAGTTTTGTGTTCTTTTATCTCCTGATTTGGACTGATAAATTGAAAGTTTTAAGTCCGAACCATTGCCAACGGACATCTTAACTTAGAGGACTAAGGTTTTAAACCTTACCTTTATCCTTGACTTATTTAACATATACAAAACAATTAATTTATATGATATGAAGAAGGAATAGTTGATGACGAGGATAGCTGTAATGGCTCAACTGCCTCTATATTCCAGCTTCAGCAGAACTGTTAACCCAAATGCGGGAAATTTAGCTAGTTTTGTTTAATTAAAAGGACTAAAATACTAGAAACCAACAGATATCACCTGCTCATTTTATTACAAAATCATCTAATTTATAGAACAAGTCTGCTAAATGAACTTGTGTAGCTAAAAGGTAAGTCTTTTGCAATATTTTGTTCTAGTTTCTGTAATATTTTTGTTTATTTTTTACTTTTTTTTTCACAATTATGTAGAACTTTATGGCTTTACTTAAGGTTTATGGCAGATTTGAAAATAGCATGCTTATAGTTAGCTTACTACATTAGTGTGTCAATAATTATTATAATATGCTAAAGATTGGATTCTCTTAAAAGTTGAGTATCTTTATAATCTACTCTTTCATTTGTAATGGCAGCTATTTTAGAATTAGTTTAGATGTCGATATTTCCATGCTTTTGAGGAAGAGCATGAACCACCAGAGAGAAATATGCAAACTTTTTATTTTCTCAAATTGCATATGAAATTAAAAAAGAATCATATTAAAACTATACATTAATTTACTAGAAACTAAAATTTGTCTAAAATTATAACTATAAATCACCCGTAAGGTCTCCACACACTGGCACGGAAGCGACCAGTTCATGGCTTATAGCCTACAAAGACATCACATCTTGTATAGAACTGTATAAAAATTTAAGCCAACCAGAAGAGGAAGCCTTACTTCTGGCAGCACTCATGGACAGAGAAAAGCAGAAAGTCAGCTAATTTTGGGTTGTAAAAAAATCCTTCATTAAAAAAAAAAGTGGACTCGCGCTATTAATATTCTTCTCCTAGGGATATGCTTGGGGATTTCATCCCAAATTTTATCTTTCCTTTGTAAATATTTGTGTGAATAAACATATGTAACACCATGTAGCTCATTATTTCAATAGCTTTGTTAGTTAAACTACTCATTGTGAATTCTAAAAACGGGAGACAATTGACGTGAGCGGTGATCAAACTCGACATACAGAAAATCGGACTGCTGCCGCGAGGTAGAACACTGCACTAGCTGCAATGTTGCCCGCCTGTCCAGTGCCGGTCTGAGCACATCCATTAGATTACAGGTTACATATGTTTGCCACTGCGTTTGTATGTGGAAACCTTTATTGTATACTAGTAATCAAATTTGAAAATTATTTGATAATTTCTAGCTATTTTCCTTGTTTAGAATTTTGAGTTTGTTTTATTTGTTCTGGCTTGAAAAGGTTTTCAGATTTGGTTTCAGATAAATTCTCTCTTAAAAAATTTTATGATTTAAGTTAATATATTAACTAAACTTTATGGTGCTATGGGAATCCTATTAATTGTAACCAGATTAGATAAGATCTCACGCAACATTGATGTAAAATAACTTAACTAGATATGTTTTTACATTTATCAACTAGCATTTAATGTATATTTAACTAATATTTAATACATATTATTGGATATCTAGTAATTGAAAATTTATTTTTGAACACATCATTGTAGGAGTCACTGGTCCCTTCTCTACTCTGTGTGACTCATCACGTCTAAGTTAAGTGGGGTTAATTAAATGTCTCAGTTTGGAAAGTCATCTCTCATACATGCTGGCGCTTGTGTCTTTTATAACATAAATGCTCAGATGTTTACAATATGTCATTTTATCTGATTTATATAGTTATTCATTGATACATTAATACATTTCCTCTCTTGTTAAGTATGCCATGTTGTTTGATCGATCTTTACGTTTAAAGGAGATTTAAGTGTAGACACTTTGGCTAAAAACTAATTCTTAATGTTAGAGC
Source organism: Timema cristinae (assembly GCA_039000515.1). Classification (NCBI taxonomy): domain Eukaryota; kingdom Metazoa; phylum Arthropoda; class Insecta; order Phasmatodea; family Timematidae; genus Timema; species Timema cristinae. Next base: position 35,783,993 of record JBCFYV010000935.1, on the reverse strand, counting down.
TTCACACTTTATTTATACTCTTATCTCAAATAAAAGATACATATTTTTAGGTGCATAATTTAATATTTACAATGTTATCAAGTACTCTCTGAATAATGTGAGGACTTGATTGTTACAATTTGCTGTGGTAGAAATAAATGTATATAATAAGGGGCCGTCCTTAAATTACCTAAGGATTTTTAGGGTAAAGGGGGGTTCAGTTTTTTATTAGTTTTTTCTTTCAATAGAGTTGGAGGGGGAATTAAGAATACATCTTACATAAGGTTTTTTTTATCAATATTTTTAGTATGACATATTTTTAAAAAAATGTTAGAAATTAAATATTTATTATTAAAAATTTCACTTACATTGTATTTATTTATGAGATGTCACAACTAATATTATTGGAATTATATTATTCTAAAATTTAATGTCATTCACTTAATTACAAATCATTACAGATATATCTAAAACTAACTAAATATTAAAATAATATAATTTACAGAATCTAAAACATAAAAAAAAAATAGACGGGGAAAGGGAAATCTTACGTTCTCTTATGTAGGGGGAAGGTTTGAAAATCATGAAAAAAAAAGCCTTGTGTAATTTAAGGATGACTCATAAGCACTTCATTTAATGTATTGTGAGCATTTTTCAAATTTTAGTTGGTAGAGATCACTTCCAGGGCTCATGCCATGGAGTTTTTATTGAGTTAAACATGATAAGATATATATTTATACGTCTTTGTGACATGTTCATTTTTATTTACTTAACTTTGGTCTAAAAATATGTAAACAAAACTTAAAAACTGCTGTTACATCTGCACATGCTATCATGTATAAATACCTAATAATTGTGACTTAATTTTTCAAAGGGATCAGGAGAACAAAGCTCCACAAATGGTCAAATATTTGCTATTTGAAATTGAATTGGTCGCAAAATAAAATATCATGTTAAATTTAAAGTGTAAGCCTATATTATTACGTTATCAATTATGGCAATAAGGTGTTCACATGGTATTATATTGTGTTGATTCCAAAAACTTAAATCAAGCTAAATATATTCTTAATATGTCCATATGAGATGACTTAGATTTTAAAAAGCTTGAGTAATTAAAAAAACTTATATTCAAGTGAATACAAAAACTTCCTTGATGTGTTTAAAAATAAGTGAACTATAACTTGCTAGGTAGAAATTTATAATTGTAATCAAGGACCATATTTTTGGAGTTCTAGCGGTAAATAATGGAGGTTTGATTACGATTTGGTGTAGTGGGAATATTTTAAACTTACTTTAGTACTACTTTTTTTTTTATCACCGAGTAATGTTAACTCATAAAACAAGTTAACCTGTGTTTTTAAACATGAAGTTTATGATTGTGTGTTGAATGACGTGACTGGTGTATAGGCTACACATCTGGTGCTAAGGTTTGATACTAAGGTTTGCACTAAAAGCTTTATGTCTGTCTCTTTAGAGACTACATATCTGTCTCACTCTGTCACTAACCACTTCTTCATGTTCTCTTCTTTTCTTAGTCTCTTCTATCTCTTTGGTTGCAGGGCAGTTAGCTTGGACACCAGAAGAAAGCACGTACTATCATTTTCTAACAATTAATCTGGATGGACCTAAACAAATCCATTCAATAGCGACACAGGGCCGTGAGGGTACGTCAGAGTATGTCACTGAGTACATAGTGCAATACTCGAATGATGGAGAGGGGTGGTTAAGTTACACAAGTGCCCTTGGCGAACCAGAGGTACATAGCCCCTTTGCTGGTGTCCCACTTAAAAATATATGTTCAAATGGTTATGCCAACTCTCTTAGTTTGAACAGTTTTTTTTTAGGTGTTAATTTTTCATATATCATTTTGTTTTTATTAATTTATTAAAATATGAATACATTTAGTACAGTAAATTACTAGATTATTTTTCTTTTACTTTGTGGGGAGAGGGGAATAAAAAAATGTTTGCATACTTAAAATATTAGCCCACAAACATATGAACTCCTATTTTTCACATAGGTCAGGACTTGAACTCGGCCAGCGACCAGCTACATTAAGTTTAGCTAATACACATAGTAGATTTTCACTCTCTCTCCAGACAAATTCTGTCATAATTACCATTACCACCTTTTTCGAAAGCCTCGTACAAATTATGGTAGCTCATATATACATTTAAATAGAAAAAAAAATTCAATTTCAAATTAATCCCACTCCTGGCTGTGCACACCAAGGCAATAAATATACATATTATGTTTGATGGGGAGGTTGGAGTTTGGATCCAGGCTCATTTACCTCATGTGATTTATCCCACCATTTTGCCATGGACATGCAAATGCAGGGGTCTTAAAGCCTCCTTTTTCGATTCTCTACCTTAAATTAGACATTTAATTATCTTTGTGTCTGATTTGACAATAATGGCAGTTAATTTGAATCAAATGCTAATTTTATAATATTACAGGTGACCTGGTGGTCTAGGGGTAAGGTGTTGGACTTCTGTGTTGGGGTCCGAGGTTCAACCCTCGGTCCCGGCACAGAATTATCTGATTGCCAAACACTAATAATAAAAATAATAATAATAATAATAATACAAATAATAAAGATGAATGGTCATAATGTTTAACATTGATGGCAATTTTGTTGATGCATAAATATTGTACTTAATCTCATTGTATTATTAATGATTATAAATATTAACTACAAGGGTTGTCCAAGCTAGGTTGTTAAGGAAGCAGGAATTCAAGAAATTGTTTGTGCCATAACTAATTACTATAAAAGGGGAAATTTATTTTGTTATTAATAGATACATTCAACATTAAGGTTATTAATGATTCATTCTAAGTTGGGAGGGTGTTCTAGATAAAATACACCCATTTTATCATGAAAAGGAGATGGTAAAGTCACATTTTTAGATCACATGTAGAATAATACTTAGGACCGTGTCTTACTATCAATTTGGGCTATACACTTAAGTACTAATTATGCTAATGGGATAAGAATTGGGAAAGTTTAATATAGAGGAAGTGAACCCGCATATGCATGCAGTGAGAGTGGAAAGCCATTAAGTCAAAACCACCCCTAATTCACCCAAGCGAGATTTGAACCTCAATCTCCCTGTCCTTGGCAGTCTAGCTCAACACAAAACTAGTGCTTTAGCCAACTACACCTTCGAGGCAGGTCACATGTAGCAAACCAACCTCAATGCAATCAGGTGAGATTCCTATATCCACCTACTCATCACCAACAATCTAGTTTATTGTCAGCCTGGTGCCTTAAATTATCTGACCACCATTGCTGGTAAGAAAGAGGGAAAGAATAGTACCACATTAATGCATAAATGTCTATAAAAAAAGCTTTCCTTTTATAATAGTATATTTTCTAAACCACATTTTAACGCCAAAGAACTAGTGCTTGACCCTCGGATTTTTACTGTATACAATCATATTTTCAATAAATAACTTATCTGTTTTCAATACATTCAGTAGGTGCATTTGAAAATTTTGTGTATCTCTAGCTGATGAATGAAGAGTTCCTTATTTTGTGTAGCTTCTTCCTTCATACATTTCTTAAGAATAATTTTTGTTAACATTATCTTTGAGAAATCCCCACGAAAATTAATCACATTAAATAAGATTTAGGTAAGTATGGTGTTGCATGAGATTGCAATATAAAGAAATACATATTTAGCACTAATTTAAATATGGGTTGAAGTTATTCACTGGCAACAAAATATAGTTTTGTGTGCTCATTAATAAAGTATAACTAACTATCTGGCCTTATGGAACTCGAAAGGTCCATAGCTGCCAGAATGTAACCTCAACATTCAACCCATATTGAAACAACTCCATTTAATCATAAACCTGACCTCCCAAACTCCTTAAAATCTACTCTCTTTTTAACCTCCCATTGACATCTCGACCTACCAAATGGTCTTAATCTTCAGGTTTCCCTACTAAAATTTGTATACACACGTCATCATTCATATGAGTCACATGACCACCCCAGCCTCAGCTTGCCTGCCTTGATTATCTTTATTAACAGAAATACCCGACATTACCCTGGCAACATGTTTTTCTTTGCTTCATACAAACAGAAAAAAAATCTTCACTTTATTTCTACTTACCCAGTTTTTAATTAATGTAAACAATTCAAATCCAAATTTTAAAATTCTGGTTTCGAGATACACAGGGGCTACTAATTTTTAAATTTCAGACCTCTGTGTGTGTTAGATATTGCACAATGCTCATGACAGACACACAAACAAACTTTTATTTTATTAATATGTTTGGGATGCATATGAACCATGAAGGTCCCCATTCTAATTGTATGGTTTACTGTAATATATTATTTACAGAGTTCGTTTTGGACAACCAATTCATGTTTTTTAAGTCTGTACAATCTAAATTAAATACAGATAAAATAATGGTACTTCATTAATAACAAAGTAAGGCATAGATAGCTTGATTGTCACACTCATTTTTTTTCTCAGTGATTTTATCACCTTTTATATTTAGTTTTATCAAAACACAAAATGTGTTGTAAAGTTCACACATAACTCTTACCTATATAATCAATCTATTAGTCACACTTTTTGATAAGAGTTTGAAGTACATATGCACATTTTTAAATGTAATAACTTATAATCTACTATTAAAATTTAGGAGCAAAGAGTCATCAAAATGAGTTTCATTAAGATTGAGTTATTGTTTAAACTAATAATCTAAACTGGCAAACAAATATTAAATTATTCAAATACAATATATTTGGTACATAATGATAGCGGTATGCAAAGGTCACTTTTTAAATGTGAAGCCAAACTTGAAATACACACAAAGTCTAAGTTGAGGATTTTTGTTGTTGTCAAATAACACAATTAATTTTTAAATTATCCACTAATGCATCTAGATTCATAAACAGTTTAAAGTGATGTATGGTTAGGGGGTAGGGGTGGGCTGTGGAATCTCACTATATTCTTTTATTTTGACATCTGAATTTATTTCCGCTTATGTTAAATATGTAATTTAATTTAATCAAGAGTCTGTTTTAAAATACTGTTTAATAGTTGTTCTAAAATTATTATGTGTTGAAATAACTCTTATTTATTGAGATATTTCGTATATTTTTGTTATTTATATTTATTTAAGTTTTATTCTTCCTTCCAAATGTTTTGAAGCTGTATAGGTTATTCTGGGTGTCAGAAATAGAAATGAAGGAAACTTGGACTTTGACTTTGAAATTTCAAAGCTTTGCACACCCGTACATAATAATATGTTCTTACATGAGTATGTGACTTGACTGACTTACTAGATAATTTGATACTAAGAGTAAACTGCTCAACTATTTGAACATAAAATTAGACTTTGGGATACCAGCATTTCATTGTTCATAACTATTTGTTTATTTACAAATTTTATTATTATTGTTAAATAATTACTTTTTTTCTTTGTAATATAAATAAATAATATTGAGCATAGTGAAAATAATGAACAAAATGCATGAACTATTTCAATTGTTAAAACAGTAGATTTTTTTAAGCGGTATAGCAATACTACTATTGAATGTTTTAGGGAAAATTGCTACTATCCAAGACACTCTATAGATAATCTATCTATTTATATGTCCATAACAATACATTATTTAACTATATGGTGTCAAATAATGGCTATCAATGGGGCATGCAGTTCTTGTGTTTAATATGCATGAAGAAATAATAGTATAGGTTGGAACTCTTTAGTCTGGCAACTACTGTGGCTCTGTATATTTTGAATCTGCCATAATTAGTTTGAGGGGCGGCCATCAGGTCGGTGTAATTAACTGTGCAAAACTGCCAAAGTTGTTTACTTCTACAGCCTAATGTTTTGGTTATACATTCTTGTTATGACTTGTTTTCTGGCTGTACTTAATTATGTCTTCCAAGAGACCAAGGGTTGTGAAAGATGGTTTATTATTTCATGTTTTAATCTGTATTTCACTTTCTCGGACATAGCAATAAGTATGCATAGTGAAATGGCAAGCATAGGTTTTTTTTAAGAGTTGAACTATATGGTCCGGTACTTGTTAGGTCCCAAGGGTATCAGACTAAAGAGTTTCAACCTATAGTTGCTAATTTACTAAATTTAAATGGTTCACCTTTGTACTAACATGGAATTGAAGTTTGGGTGGGTGCACCCAGTTTACCCTGAAAGGTAGCACGCTTACCTTGGTATTACACTGTTGTGCAGCTTATAAGACCAAACTGTAATCAGTCATGGTAGACTATCTTTCAGGCTAAATTAAGTGGGGAAAAAAAAGTTTTTTTTTATTTTTCTTATCATTGATGTTCTAAAGGAGAACTGAAGATTCTTGCATGTGAACTCACTGTGTGTTTTTTAATTCACCTATTAGAAAATATATAATGACTTTTTATCATGGTTTCATCCTGATGTGTGTTGTAGCATTTTTAATTATCAATTAGTAATAGTTTCATTTTTATGGTTTAACCTATAAGACTTAAGTTATAATTATGCTTTGTCCTATTCCATTGGAGGCAATCATGCTAAAAGGATATTAACACATTTAAATATATATTTCCTTTATGCGGTTTGGAAATACAGCAAACTGCTTTTATTTATTGCATTCATTGCTATATCTGAAAAAGTTATACTTTTGGCATTGTTTCTTCTGATTGTATGCTTAAGCATTTTGATTTAATGAGGTATACTTATTCAGGTACTATGATAGCATCATTTTAATTCATATAAGCTACAATTGATTATATGCCATCTCTAGCATTGTTAAATCACTTCAAAAACATAGTTTCAAATATAAACTTCTTGTATCTGTACTTATTAATATGATTTTGTTTCCTCCCTACAGATGTTCAAAGGAAATATTAATGGAGACTCGATACGAAAAAATAGTTTTGAAGTACCTATTATAGCTCAGTGGGTCCGTATCAACCCAACAAGATGGAGGGATCGCATTTCCCTACGGGTGGAGCTTTATGGCTGTGATTATAGTAGGTTCACACTATTTCTAACACACTGTGATAGCACACATTATATTTACTTCAGTATTTATAATAATCATGAATTCAAGGGCGTGTACATCCCCACCACTTAGATAAAAAAATGCATACAACCTATATGCTTATAGAGTCACTAAAATTAAGTAACCCTTCAAAGTAATGATGTAGATTACAATATGACAGTAAAAATTTACATAAAAAAATTGAGCACTCTGTCCTAACAGTTATTTAGATATCTACATATTTACATTAATACTTACATTTTTGTGGTAGAGGTAGAGTGAAAAACCATCTTAGGAAAAACCACCTTCAGTAAACCTGACCAGTTTGAAACTATGACATCTTCATCACCATCACTGGAAACCCAATCTATTGCAGGATTAATGCCTTAGACCATGCAGCCACAAATTCTGGTACAAACAATTAGTAACTCTTATTCTAGCCATTTTCTTAAGAAATAAATCAAACCCATAGTTTTTTCACACAAAAGTTATTTCTTTTTTTGTTTGAAGTAATTTAAAGGCATATAAATATAACTTTTCTAGAGTTATTTTACTGTGTCTCATGGCTACTTAAGTAATTAGACTATGTTCCTTATGTCAGACTTTTTGAATTGTTTGAAAATTTTCTTTTTTCTGTTGCAACTATCAAAGATTTATTGTTGCTACTTCAGAAAAGTGTGTTGCTATGAAAGTTAGGTTTTACTTGTAAGTGCTCATCCAAATCTTATATAGTGTTACGCGTTTGAATTTATTATTTTTTGGTGCAAGCGAGTTTTAAATAATATAATGGGGCCTGAGTTTTTTTTTTTGTTTTTGTTTTTCCAAAATGGTTTTCCACTTTCCCTCCATGCAAATGCGATTACACTTCCTATAAATATAACCCTAACAAGGAGTAAAGGCCCTGACACAGAATTTATGTCCGTAGTTTGTACGCCGTGATCCTAATCCATAAGAAATTCTACTCGCAATTACAGAGTCAATATCCGTAATCACGTAACCATTTCAACTATTGAGATAGTAAGAGACTTTGTCAAATCAAAAAATTTGAAAGAAAATTGTCTACAGCAAGGAGCGAACGTCAAGTAGTAAACTGATCATATAAGAATTAAAGAAACTAAAAACAACTTTATCGAAAAAACTTCCAGTATATACTAAAATGTAGGTTAAGTACAATCCCAAGAAATATATTTATAACCTTATTTTAACTATCAAACTTAAAATAAATAAGTGTTTGCAATAGCCTGAAAATGCAAAATAGATGTACTAGTATTTTGTATGAAAACTAAACAAGCCCTTTTTAATAATAGGTATGTTGAACCTACAAAAGCAAAGCCAATATTTATCACAACTTGGTATTTCAGGGTGTCTACTGGGTCACAAAAGGTCACCAAAGTCATGAAAAGACCACAAATTTCAAAAGGTCACCAAAGTACCTGAAAAATCAAGAATTTTCAATATTTTATTCATAAAGTCACAAAATATTGTTGTTTGAATTTCTCATGCATTGTAACAACGTGAACGCGTCAAATTTCAAGTCACCCACTCATGATGTGATGCATTAGTCACAATTTGCCTGATTGTTTGTACTGTGATACCAAGGATAAGGTTAACGTTATCAAGTTAAAGTTTAATGTTGCATGGGAGTGCATTATGCCTATATATGCATTACATAATGTTGTCATTTACCGAAGGAATTTTGTGATAAAAAAAAGATCACCAAAAAGTCACTAATTTTTATGATCACCAACTCAATAGACACCCTGTATTTCTCAGAAAACATTTTCCTAGAAGCCGCTCTTCCCGGGGTGTTTAGATTTTTAGAAAAATGTTTTGGAAATAGCTCCACGTGTAGCCATATTTTCATTTTGTGTATGTTTCCATAGTAAGGGATTCTCTCGCTCACTGCCATTTGTTATTTTATTTCAATGCGCATGCACATATTTACTCGGCTGTGATTGATAGTCCATATAAACTAGTCTGTAGAAAGTTAAAAGTTTAGCAACTTCTATGAAGTAAGGACTTTTAAGGACTTACAGAAAAGGACTCTGTGGCCAGGGCAATCTGATACTATGGCATCAATTTCTTATGGACCACAAACCTACGGATACGGTGTCTGTGCCGAGGCCTCAAAACTTGGAGCTAAAAAACTAGCACATTAGCACAATTAGTGCATATACATATAACCCAAATAGGTAGTGAGACACGGTGACAAAAAAAGTTTCATATTTATTTGTTATTGTTTGCATGATGTTAAGAAAGTGCTCTTATGAGGAGGTATATGTCTTTGGAGGCAAGCTTAAAATGACAATGAGATGCAAATTTTAACTTGACATCTTCAGTTGCCGACAACCTTTACTTCAATGGTACGGCCTTGGTACGAATGGATCTCATGAGGGATCCTATCTCGGCCACACGAGAATCGATCCGCTTCAGGCTCAAGACAACTGCTGCAAATGGTGTTCTCATCTACAGCCGTGGCACTCAGGGCGATTACGTTGCACTGCAGCTACGTGACAACCGTTTGCTGCTCAATATTGATCTTGGTAAGCTGCATTACAAGGCTGCGAATATGTTTTCTTGTTTCAACTGTGCTGTGGTTTCTTTCAGAAACTGTAAACCAATCAATGTTTATAATATGCATTTGGAATTTATTTTACAAAAATTATGATGTATGCTTTTACAAATGACATTATATTTGTAGATCTTTGAATCTTAAAGTATAAGATATGTTTTTGCCAATGTCACAAAAGAGATTTTATAATCAAATTTTTTTATCATATGAAGCCCTAGCTATGCTTTTTTTTGTACATTAAGGTAATTAAAAGTGATAACCATTAATTTATTATAGCAGTCATAAAAATATATTTTTTGGATACTAGAAAAAATGATAACCCGGGTGTCTCATTTAGTAAAGTATTGGCACATTAAACTAAAATCTCAAGGATAGAGCTATTGTCAAGGACAAATTTTCAAATAGCTGGTATAAAGTAATTATTTTTCATATAATAGTTTTCTTAGCTTTTGCTATGTGAGGATTGTCCATTATAGGTGCTGGTATCATGACAAGCTTGTCTGTGGGTAGCTTGCTGGATGACAACATTTGGCATGACGTAGTCATCTCTCGCAACAGGCGAGACATTGTGTTTTCTGTGGACAGGGTGGTGATCCGGGGCCGTGTTAAGGGCGAGTTTTACAGACTCAACCTTAACCGAGGGGTGAGTCTATAATTCATTCATACTTACTTCACGCATATATATAAATTGTTTTTAGACATCAAACATGTTAACAAAGCATAGCCTGGATGCTTAAGCCTATTTACATTTAATTTTATTTGAAAACGATGGCAATTCATTAAAAAAGAAGATTGTCTGTTACTATATTATTTTTTAGTTTTTTGTAAATTAACATTTTATATGTGAAATTACTTTATTTCATACTTAGTTCCATGGGTAGCAAGCAATAAACTGATTGTGGTTTTGGTCTCGGGCTTATTCTTGGCATGAACAAAAGATTGATCTTTTTTGAAATTATTAGGGCTCTGCGAGTACTCATATTCCAAGCTTTGAGCCGAGCTCGTTGCTTAAGCTTGATATCAAGATTGCAAGTTTTGTAGGATCGTCATTTTCAAGCTTCCACTTGATCTACTTAATAATCCATTTTTAAAATGCAATAGTAAGCATAGTCTATATAATTGAAATAATATCAGCATTCCCACTTATAAATCATCTGGCTGCTTAACAGATTGTTAAAAACTGATTTCGATTTTCACATTAATAACATAATAGAGCTTTAAAACCACTTTCGACCAGTAAATTTATTCAATATTGTCGTCCACTTTTAATTATACTTGATCGAAGTTGTTTACTTGTGTTGCCATGACAAAGCAATGAAAGTAAAAATAGCTAAGAAGATTACTAGATAATTGAATGATTCTTTTTACTATTTTTACTATTTTACTATTTTTACTATTTTTTTCTAAAATAATAATTTATGTTAAAAATGTAATATCAAGAGTATAATATTATATTAAATGTTTTCAAACTTAAGATATTTAAAACTTGTATTAATTAATATGTTTAGCTACAAAATTAGCTCTGGTTTAGTAACTTTAATTACAATTATGTTGGTTAACCTGTATAAAATCAATGTTAATCTTATTTATTGCAATACATATTTTACCAAACTTACCACCTTTATATTAAAAAAGCATTTACTATTTCATATTCTTTGCTAGAAATATTATTTTAGTCATATTATTTTTAATTTTAAAGTATCAGCATCAACTTTTATAAGCATTAAAATTGAATTGAAGTAAATTTTTTTGTTTGAAATGAATGTGGGGAATGCCAGGCCTCCACCGTGGTTCGGATTCCACGTTAAACTGTAGGTCCTTCATTTCAGCTCACAATCACCCTACCATTACACATTAGCGTAAGTGCGTATAACCCGAATGGGTAGTAAGACACGGTGCTAATAATAATAATAATAATAATATATGTTAGAAATGTTATGAGGTAAATCGTTGACGTGAATGTCCGAATGAACAAAGTAACACTTTACTAAACAAGACAATATAAATGAAAATAGCACACGACACTACATGATGATCTTCAAGCTAACTAGCATCCAGCAAGACAAGAACACCAAAGAGGTAGGAGGTTATGTGCACATTTGTACTGTCCATGAATGTGGATATGCGCATGAGTAGATGACGACACTAGTTGTGAGCCAAGACTCGTTAACAAATGTTCTCAGCGTAGCCTGTGGTGTTCTCATTGCTCTGAGCAAAGGACTCCTGACATTTTTCAGGAAAATAATGTCTATTAATTTAAAAACTGATATTTCCATTGTTTAACTTTCTTTTTTTTTCAAAATTATTTACTCTTTAAAAATGAGTGCCATTCATATTTTAAGAACATGTGTTTTAATATAATTTAACATTTTAAAATTATGAATATACTCGAACTCAGGAGCTTGTAGAAATACTTGGTTTGAATGGAAAAAACCCAAGCTCGCAGACCCCTAGAAATTAGGTCTTCCTCGTTCACAATCATGAATTGACAGTCAGGGGACTGGGTGTTGTGTTTGTTCTAGAAAGTTAGTTTGTTAATCTTGTACGCCCAGCAGAGCTGGGGAGTCAAGAATTGGAAGCAATTTTGGGTGTAGTCATGCAAATTTATTCAAATATAAATTCACAATGTCAAAGAAGCTTCCCATGAATTAATCTGTATTGGAGAAACATTTTTATTACTAATTAATTTACTCTATCCATTTCTGATGGATTCAGAGGACAGCTGAAAAATAGAGGAGATTGAGTCTGAATCAAAGGCTTGATGTACCGACTCCACAGTTCTGGCTGTCACTCATTTTAGAAGAATTATGTTAAATAAATAAAATAACAGAATTATGTTAAATATATAAAACAACATTGTTTAAATTTAATACTAAACTATTTTATAACCTTTGATCTATGACATGTTAATTAAAATTGACTGCTTAATTTATAAATGTGAGTGTTTAATAATGATTTGGTGTTGATAGTTCTATATCGGTGGGGTTCCGAATAAACAAGATGGCTTGATTGTAACCCAAAATTTTACTGGATGTATGGAGAATCTCTATCTCAACTCAACTAACATCATCAGAACAATTAAAGAAGCCAACTCTTATGAAAATTATTTTGTTTACGAGAAAGTTAACACTATTTACAGCTGTCCAGTAAGTATAGCTTTAATATTTATTTGAAAATGGTGGAAGTTGAAGCTTTATTTCAATTTCACTAGTTTGGCTAAGTTAATTTGTTTCATATTATAATATGCCTAAGATATAAAAACAATTAGGGCTGAGCTGATGCTGATTGCCTATCTGATCATCTGCTGATAATGGCACATTTGCTAAGCTCTTAGCAGACCTTTGTCCTCTGTCCCATTGCTAGCAGAAGGGAGAGTGGGGCGTAGCTGCTAGTGACTGTAAGGGGCTGTCCTTAAATTACATGGGGTTTGGGAAGGAGCAGGTCAGCATTTTCTTACTTTTTCTTATGAGGGGGAAGGCGGTTCAAAATCATCTTATGTAAGTTTTTTTTTCAATCAATGGAAAAAAATCCAGCTCTTCAAATATCACAAGTTAGGGGGGGGATGGAAAATTTTGCAATCCCTTACATGGATAGAGGGGAGGAGGGAAATGAAAACATGACAAAAAAAAAACCTTACATAATTTAAGCCTGGATGGCTCCCAAATAACATTTACTTCTTTCATCAATAACAGGGGGATGGCAAAGGAGGGGCAGAGGACAGGGGTGGCGGATTGAAATTAGAAAGCTCACTAGTGAAAGAGAAGCTGTATTGCAGGAAGGATTATCTTTGCAATGTCATCCAAAAGATAAACTAGTCATCAAGCAGGAATCGGCACTAAGAAAGGAATATTCCAGGGAAATTAGAAATAAAGAACTATCAGAGGTTTCAATACCACATTATGGATTAATGACTTCTCTTTATTTCAATACTTTTTTAATTGATTTAAGCCTGTGCAAATTCATAATTTTCAGGTTCAAATTGAATTCGAATCTTGGCTAACTTAGTTGAATCAAATCCAAATCAAGTATCATGCCTAAACAAATTTTTTAGTAGAGTCTGAATCGAGTCTCATGACTAAAAAAAATTTCTAGTTGAATTTGAATCAAGTTTATTTTATTAAATCGAGTCTTAGATTAATCAATTAATTAATTAATTAATTTAAAAAAATAGGTTCAGCTTTTAATCAAACCATTTATTTTGTGCTTACTATATTATATTACCAAATCCAATCCACTAACAAAAATTCAATAAATGATGCTAAACATCTTAGACATAAAAATAAAATAAAAATTAGACAAAAAATATATTAAATAGTGAAATCTCAAAATGTAAAAGATCAAATACAGTTCACACCCTTTTTAATCATAATATATTAGTATATATTTGTTAATATCTAATAAAATGTGGGCCTAGCTACTTTTTTTTAAATATAAGATATTTAATGTCCCACACATGATCTCTTTATGACCCGCAACTCAAGTTAATCAGGGGTGCAGAATATGTTAAAGAGATCTAATATTTCCCCAGAACATAATATTTTCATAAAAAAATCCCCAAAAACCCTAACATTCAAAATAAACCATTGCAACCTTCCCATGTCCTTGTGTGTATTGCATATTGTTATTAATTGTTCATTGATACCAGTAGGCTTACCGGTACCAACATTTAATTTTACATCTTGATAGTAAGAGGCAATGGAGTGTTTTCTGAGAGGCCTGATATAATTGTTGATTTTCATAGACTTTTCATTTTTTTTGTAGACTCGCCACTACTGCAAGGTCTATCACTATCAATCACACTAGGGGAAATACTATCGCTATTTACGACTATGAGTTTTTCCTGATCACATAATTTACGTTTTACCACACTTGCAATACTCCCTTGATCCTTACTTCTAGGTTTTTCTTGGGATTGTTTATTAGATACGAATATCCGAATTTATCACCACGTCTGCCAAACTAAAACAAAACATCGCCCACCCTTCCTTACCCTCTACCGCTTGCCCGCCATAGCTACCAAATACCTGCGGTAGGGTAGGTGACTTATGACTCATCCCTCAGTTATCGCCATTAGCCAGGTTGAATTATTAGATGTTTTCCTCTGTCCCTTATCTAAACCTCTGACTTATTATCTAGAACTCTGACACATTATCTTAGCCCCTAGACATGGCAACATTTTGTGTTTACATCGACACTGCCTCACTATGGCACATACTGGAGTGTCAGGTCTTGAGTGTCATAAGCCTTTTTTTTAATACAAATGAAACTACTTTATCAGAACCAAATGTACTAAAAAGTCAACAAAATTGTTGGACTTTTCCCTGCCCCAAATTTTACCAAGACTGCTTTAATTCTCCTCAAACCTAGTTTTCACGTTCGGACATATTTTGCACCCCTGAAGTTAATGTCTCTTTTCACTCTACCACTTAACAGGTTTCTGGTCTGATAATATTAATTTGTTAAGGATAATGAATTTAACTCAAATTTTGAGCTAAACCCATTGAATTTGAATCTAAGATTTGTTTGTATTCTAAATTTTGAATCTAATTCAAATCTTCCAATATTAAGATTTGAAGCTTAGTAATATCTAGATTTGGGTTTGAAATTTTGAAGGTTCTCTCAAGGCTTAGATTAATTCAACACTTGGTACTAGTATAAATAATTTTAATATTAATAAGTCTTATTTAAATTTTGACAAATTTAAAGAACAAGAGTCTTTTTTTATTTTTTTTTACTCAAAAATTAATATATTTGTATTCTCTACACAGATTTAAAAATAAAATTCCTATACAAAACTACATAAACTTAACTCTGATAAAATCGGAGTCAATTTGACCGAAACTATCTTGAACCCTTTTAGTGCCATGAGTTGATCAGATGGCTCCGCCTACTATCACTAAAAGTGTCACGAGTCGACTAATCAGCTCTGCCTACTACCATTAAGTGCCAGAGCTGAGTGAGGTCGGCTCTCCAGATTTGAGCTAGTTCTCGCTTTATCTGATAGATGTGTGTAGTAGTGTCATATCACTGGAAAAGAAAATTTTTTAATTTATTTTGTATAAGGTTGGCAACAAAAATCAACTGTAAAACAGCTGTTATTGGACCTGGGAGCTTAGTACATTTACAATGGAAGGGTCACGTACTCAATCAATTTGCTAAGTGCAATACAAATTTACGTATGAGCTGCATGGAAAAACATGAGTGTGGCTCACATTCATACTGATGTAAACAGTCTTCAAATGTAAGGGTTACATTGATATGAGCTTAGAAAAATAAACTATTTAGGTTTTCATGTTGTCGTGTGACTGAAAAGATTTCTTTACCAATGTAAGTAAATAGGCGTAATTTATATCATGAATTTTTAAAAAATATCAAATTATTTATTATAAAATGTTTTTTAAAAAACATTATCGTGTAGGCGTAAATATTCATGAGCTAAGTAATATAATAAATCTTGCTGTAAGGTAAGTAATAACGGCCTGAAAATATCTAATATAAGATATTAAACAAACATTTCTGTAATTACTATTTATAATAATATTTATATTCAAAACTTTATTTTCTTCTATTAAAACTTAATGCACTACAACAAATAATATTGAAATGTATATATAATATATTTTTAAATACATTAATTATCATTAGTTTTGAAAAAGATTAAAAATTGAATTCAAAATTTAGAAATAAAGTAATTTTAATGTAATTGTATTATTATTATTATTATTATTATTATTATTTAAGAACAGTACATATGGTTTAAAATGATAGCAAAATCAAAATAATCGCTTTATAAATAAAGGTTTGGCGAATTTTCTTGCAAACCCTTACAAAAATGAGGAAATAGCTGTGGCATTCTTTGCACACAAAACCTAACAGGCCTCTGGCACTCTTTGCGTGCGAATTCTGGAATAATTGTGGCACTAAAAGGGTTAAACCTGCTTCAGTGGCTGTGTGGTATAAGGCGTCACTCTTGTTTTAAACTAGACTGCTGATGACCGTGAGATTGAGTTTGAAATCATGGCGTGGTGTACTGAGGGTGGTTTTCCAAAATGGTTTCCACACTCCCTCTACACAAATGTGGGTACACTTTCTCTAGTACTTAACACTCCCGATTTCTAACTAGTAACTTTAATTAGTACATATGTGTATAACCTGAACAGGTACATGATGCTAAAAAAAACTAGCTGTAAAATGTGTTAGAACCAATAACAATGTGCATTAGCTATATTTAAATTAACTCAAAGTTTTCATGTAAACTTGCATAAGCAAACTTAATATACTGGTACTGAACAATATAAAGATGACCAACATGAATAATTGTTTTTTTTAGTATAATTACTACATAATATTATCCATGTGATATTAAAACAAAGGATCTGCATTGGTGACTGGCATGATTTAAAAAAAAAGTGGATTGGGTCAGCACTAATTAAAATACTATAAAGGGATTATAATGGTTTGAAATATGTTCTATCTTTATGAAATTCACTGTTAATTTGCTACTCCTAAGATTACAAGCACCATAGTATTTTGAGATTTTCTCTTCTTATAATATGAGACTTAAATTACCTGAATTCCCATAGTATTTTGAGATTTGCTCTCCTTTCTCATAATATGAAACATATTATCTGAATTCTATATTTGACTTACTAACTGAAAGTAGTTATACTATCTTAGTTAAGCCAAAACATTTTAAATGTTTAGTTTACATTATTTTTTTACATGTAAAGTAAAATAAGTTTTTTTCATGGGGGTATTATTGTGTGTTTTTTTTGTTTTTTTTTTGACGGTGGGTGCTGTGGGATTGGGGGTTAGTAAAGAGGTGTTGGTAATTGCAGGTGTGTTTGTAGATTAAAAATCTTTTGGGTATCAATTTTTGAATTATTCTTGCATTTTCAAATATTTAACCAGTAACCACATATGGTTTCAAACCAATTTCACAAGACATTTCAATATGCATAGCAATTATTAGTAGAAGTGAAGCATATTTATTTTAAATATTCAAATTACTTTATTTATTTGTTCACTTAAACCAAACAAATGTATTCTTTGTCAAGAAATCATCACACTATTTCATTAAGTCAGCTGCCATCTTGATTGTTTGGATTGTGTTAGCTCTATTGACTTATTACTTTTAGAAGGTGCATCAAAAAATTAATATACAAACATGTTTAATATAATTATTGTTGGATGTGTTCACTCATGGCAATCACCAGGCTTGTGCAGTCTAGTAGATAAGTTCACTTCAATTTTTTTGTGTGCTATTAGTGTGTTGTGTGTTCATAATAATATAGAAAGTGATTTTTTTACTAATAATTTATATATATAAGATGACTTTTTTTTTTTGCAATTAAAGTTTTGAATTTAATTCAGAATATATTTCACATGACTTCAAGTCAAAATTTTGCTGACCATATTTAAATTAACCATGCCATTAGTTATACCAAGCTGTAGAGAGATTTTATTACCTATTCAAATTCAAATTCAAAATTATTTGTATTTGAGTTGAAAATATTTATGATAAAAAAAGTCTTACTCCCAACTATTTCCATTGTTTATATACATTTTTTTTGTGCTCTTAAAACATACTTATGTTTTTTTTTGTTTTTTTTTTTGCAGGAACCACCAATTATTCCAGTTACGTTCTTAACTAAAAATTCTTATGCAAAACTAAAGGGCTATGAAGGTGTCCGTTCCCTAAATGTTTCATTTTCTTTTAGAACTTATGAGGAAGATGGTCTTTTACTTTTCCACAAATTCCTCTCTGATGGGGAAGTAAAGGTTTGTGTCATTCATTTTGATTTGATTTTAAACTACACTCAGTCATAATTAATTTACTTTTTAAAATAATATTTGATTTTTTTATAAAAGGCAGTGATCTCGTTGTCTCTATTTTATCTGGATCTATATGCAGGTATTCCCATTTATCATGTTGTTGGCCTAGCATAGTGGTTCCCAAGCTTTGGGATTGAAAGTGCCAAAAAGTTTATATAGTAGACACTGGTTCAAAACAAATTAGAATTATTTTTTTACTGAACTTGCTATTTCTGAAAGATTTGTTTATCAATTGGCTAAATGATTCTTTGATCATGGAAATTGATAAGAAAATAAAGATAAAAACAAACTAATAAGTGCAAATTTAATGAAGAAAGCCACCTATGGAAAGAGGAAATATTTGGAAATAATCCAAAGCACAAAAGTAAATCTCTTTTCCTTTCTTCTTTCTTCTATAGTAGAAATAGTCACACAAACATTTAAACACAACTTGAGTACTATTTTGGCATTGTCGCCTTTACTAAACAAAAAGAGAAGAGGGTATACACTTTACACAAGCACTAAACTACTGCATTTCGAATGTTTCCATCCACCTTCCTTGTTCCTTCTCTCAAATATAACATTGTGAAAAGGTTTGAGAACCTCTGGCTTATCACACATTATAACTCGGTGAGCTGACACTTATTACTGGTTTTGGAATATGCACTCTCTGAAATTGCTTTGAACAGCCTGTACTTACTAAATACACGCTTGCGGTGGCTACATGGTCCAAGGCGTCACTCTCGCAATAGACTAGACTGCCGATATGGGGAGATTGGTGTTCTTTCCCAGTCTGGTGTACTGAGAGTTGTTTTTCCTAAATGGTTTTCCACTCTCCTTCCACGCTTGTGTGGATAAACTTCATCTAAATTCGACCTTCCTAAACCCTAACACATTAGAATAATTAGTACATAGGTGTACAACACGAAAGAGTAGTAAAAAGCGGTGCTATTAAAAACACACACATACGGATCAAACATACTTTATATTTACTTATCATGCATTGTTGATCGTCGTTAACACAAGATTTTTGGCCACCTTTACAGTAAACAAATATTTTATTGCACAGTTGTTTATAATATATCCATTCTAATTTTACTAAATTGACTCGCCCATAGGCTGGAAATAGTTGATGATGATGTAATCTTATAAATCATTTTATTATTTATCATAACATGCAATTCAATTACCTTAGATTTTTTTCATGTGGATATTAATATGCAATATGCATAAAAGCTCAGAATGGCATTAATTGGACATAAATTAGAATTCAAGCTGTACATATTTTTATTGTTGAACCTGTTCCACCCCCTCCCGCTTAATCCAAATCAAAGTTATCACTTTTTTTAAGCTAAGTCAA
This sequence comes from Timema cristinae, assembly GCA_039000515.1. NCBI lineage: Eukaryota > Metazoa > Arthropoda > Insecta > Phasmatodea > Timematidae > Timema > Timema cristinae. Next base: position 35,764,262 of record JBCFYV010000935.1, on the reverse strand, counting down.
AGTTTTGAAACTTCATGCACCCCAACAGTATAAACAGAAATATATGATGGCTAATAATTGAAGGGAGGTATAAACTAGATAAGTTTTGCAAAACCCCCCTTTTACAAAATCAAAAATTCATCTGTTGTTGAATTAATATATTTCTAACAGCCGTTTAATGACTCTTAAGTTTTGGGACACTTTAAAGTTTTTACTTCCGTCCCTTTGTTGTGCACTAAGTGGTTGGTCTTGAAAACCACTCCTCCCCAATTGAAAATGTTGCTGGTTCTTTTACCATCACCCCTCTTTATCATAGCATATATAAGTAACTCCTCAAGGCACAGAGATTCACGGCTTGCTGTCTCTCCCACTTTGTAATTGCTACACCATGTGTCCATGATCATTCCACCCGCCTCCTAACAAAAATATGAAGAACAAAACTGTTTTCTGAGCCTGGGTCTACAGTGTGATTGACTACCAATATGTTTACACTAAATTGCACTCTTATTCAGCTCACCAATTTCTTGTGCCATAATCATTGATGGTCTGATCGATGATCGGCATCAGCTCAAACGAAATTATTGTTTTATTTTACATATTAGCCCATCAGTTCAATTTACATTATTTCTTAAGGGGACCGCCTTGGTAAGTGAGAAATTGCCGCTCAGATGTTCACTTCTAACGCAATACTTAATCCTATGATGCGTTAGTTCAAAATATGGTCTACACCAGTGGTTCCCAACCTTTTGTGGCCCATCTCCCCTTTCTGGAGGTTGACTAACACCATCGCCCCCTTTTCATTTTCATTGTATGCCTAATTTTAATTTGAAATAAAGTGTAAATAATAAAACAGTTTTATTATTTTAAACAATTTTATTACCGTATATAAAAACAACCAAACAGTTTTATCCGGTCACTCTTAAATAAAATAGAAAAAAAAAGTACATTTTTTACAGATTTGTTTTAAGAACATAGAAGTGAAATAATTAACTAAGATCATTGACGTATATTTAAAAAAACAGGAGTACATGTTTTCATTTTTAAATTTGAATCTAGAAAAATTAAGAAAGTTGACTGTTAAAATTTGAAAATTTGTTATTGTTTTATTTTACCTTTTCAATGGCTGCCTTTTGCTTGGTGGATTTCAGTTAAAGCTTGAATATCTGGCTTTATGTTCGTCAAGTTCAGGCGCAAGTCTGCTTTGAGGCAAATGTCCAACTTATTTCTTTGTTTTGTGAAGAGCTGGACAACAGAACTAAACCCTTTTTCAACTAAATATGTTGACGAGAACGAGATGAGGAGTGCTTCAGTTTTCCCCCAGAGTTGTGGATAAGTGTCCATAAGCTCTACCCAGACTAACTCGTACAGCTCTGCTTGAAAATGATTTTCGCCTCGCAGCTATACTTCAGATCTAGAAACTCTGTCTGCAGAGAGTTATCAAGCTTATCTGCAGCTTCAAACGAGAATGGATTTAGAATCCAATCCGAAATTTGTAACTTGGTCAAATCTTCAAATCTTAATTCCATGTCAGTTTTTAACTGGTCAAGGTGATCAGTAAAAATTAGGATTTTGTCTTCTGGGAGTTCGGGAGTCTTGTTATCTGACACTGAGTACTTTTTAAGGGTCAGAAACTGAATCAGCTCTTTACGGCCAATATTTACCTTGTGAATATCAAACTTGGCGATGAATGATGAAATAATTCCTTTGGCCTTGGTAAGGTTCATCTTGTTTCCTTGAAGCCTTATTTATATTGACTTCGTTCATTTTTTCAAAATCATCTGTAAGGTACGCAAATTCCAACTTTCGTTGCTTCAAATTCTCACTTAAAACAGGATCAGACGTGTCGAGAAACTCAGTAACCGTGTCAAATAATTCGAAGAAACGGCGCAAACAGTTTCCTTTGAAAAGCCACCTCACGGCCTTATGTAGAAGCAAGCGTTCGAATTCCTCATCATTTTCATGGCAAAGTTGTTGGAACAGACAGTCATTGAGGGAATTAGCTTTGATTTTGTTGACACCAGTAATAACCAGTTGTAGGGTTTCATGCAGGACACCATTCAATTTTTCGAAGCGAAATGTTGACGATGAATGACACAGTGAATAGTGATGACCTCTGGCACTTATTTATTAAGGTGGGCTAGAAACCCAGCATGACGACCTGACATGGCAGGAGCGCCGTCTGTTGCTCAAGTGCTAATGTTTGTTAGAGGAATCTCTTTTTCCTCAAAATAATCTTGCACCACTTTAAAAATCGATGATCCCTTCGTATCAGTGATCAAAGTTCTAGCAAACAACATTTCCTCGGTAATTTCCTTTTGTTCATTGATAAACCTCACATAAGCTAATAAAATTGCTTTGTTATCAATCACAGTTTATTCATCTATCTGCAATGCAAATTTACTTTTTTTTCAACAAATTGGTGTTTGGATTCAACGTCCGTGGCCATTTCGTCAATTCGCCTGGAAACAGTATTGTTGCTCAAAGGAACCGATTGACTTATCTTATTAGCTTAGCATTATTTCAACAATTTTTTTGGTAGCCTGTAAAACAAGAGTTTCACCAATTGTGTGAGGTTTACAACATTTAGCGATCAATTGTTGTAACCTTGTAACCTTGTAAGAAGCAAGAAGACCTTTGTCAAGATCAGTTACTCGTTTTTTAAATAATTCACTCACATTAGGCCGTTTATCAGCTTTAGTTTTGAGGTGTTGAAAATAACTAAGTTCTTTACTCACTTTATCACTGTGTACTCTTGATAAATGAGCTTTCATTCGCAAACGCTTCATGGCTTCATTACTAGTAAATGTTTTATCGCACAAAAGACAATGTGGAAACTGCACATTTTGCGGTGACGCGATAAAACCGAATTTTAAATACTCAGCTGAGTATTGACAACACTTCTTCTTTTTTGAATCCATTGTGCATGAACTTCTACACTTCAAAACAAAGGCACAAAAACTGATGGTGAGGCACACAAAGGCTAGTGAAGACTGAAGACGAATGTTGGTCAATGGCAAGTGTGTTGTGATGGCAGGAGGGGGAGGGGGTTGAGTCACCAGTTGGCCGCGCTGAGCAACAACAGGTGGGGACTGTGGAGAGGGGTGAGTGCAGTGAACTCGCCGGCTGAGAATAGCCAGTGACTCGTGCTACCCGGCAACTTTTACTGTACAGTACTATTTTAATTTTTCCTCCTTTGAATACTCATCGCCCCCAAATCGCCCCACACTTATTTATTGCCCCCCTGATAAGCCAAATCGCCCCCAGGTTGGGAACCACTGGTCTACATCAACATAAAGTCTAAAGATTCCAACAGGGGTCTTTTTCCTTAACAACCCAGTTTGAGTTTATTAATTGAAAAATGTATGAAAATGTTATGCTAGTTTCATGGTTTTCTTTCCTCTCTTTCTTATTGACATGAATGACAAAGGGTGGGTGAAGGGGGAAAAGAAGTATAAGCTTAGGCAGAATAGAGAAGTAGTTCCAGAAAACAACACAGCCCATTGAATTTTAAGCCTACACTTCAATATTTTGATGCTATTATAGCATCTTCCTATTATGATCTAATAACACTGAAATATTGAAGTGTGTGTAAATAGGTGTTAGCGTTTTTACTTTTATTTGTGCTCTATTGTTTTCCTACTATTCTATCATTTTATTTATTACAAATTGTTTTTACTCATTGCACTTTATTTCATACATATAAGCCTTGTGGTTTGATATTGGCACAAATAATTTATACTATTCTGTTCTTTTCTAGCTATTTTTGGATGATGGTAAAATCAAGGTAGATCTAATGACCAGTGGTAATCCAAGAACAATATTGGATAACTATGATGAAACATTTAATGATGGTAGATGGCACACTGTTATCCTTAGTATAGAGACAAATAGCCTCATACTCAATGTTGACAATCGCCCAATGAAAACTATGAGACTTCTATCCATGGCCACTGGCACTGTTTATATGGTGGGAGGTATGTACCAATCTATATTGTATTATTGAAATCTATGTAAAAATAACAATCTGACACCTTAGCTCAGTCAGTAGTGTGTCTGTCTACTGAGATAAGGGTCCTGGGTTCAATTCGTGGCATGGCCAAGAAAAACTTATCACTGGTGAAATGTGGGCTTACCCTTCCACAGTGATGAATTAACGGCTGGGAACTGGATGTTGTGCTTGTCCTTGTCTTAAATTAGGTTATAAGGCATAAGAAGCTATGACAGGCCTAGACAGCTGGTAATGGAAAAATATATGCCTTGAGTAAAAAACTGATCCATGTCATAGGCTGGAAACAGTAATGGATGTAACAAATTAATTGAGTTAAAATGTGTTTAGTTTGGATATCGTTAATTATCATTAAAATTAACATAATTGACCATTAGTCATATTTAGAAAGCCACATAGTCAATTTCGTGAAAATATTAAATTTAGTTTCATTTCGCTTATGTATAGTGGATTTAAAAAAGTGACAATGAACTTTAACATTATTTTGATAATAATTTAAATGTTTTAAGTGAAAGTTTGTAAAACCACCTCTCCTGATATTTTGGTGTTTCTAGCTATTGATCTAAATTTGTAGATATTTAATATGTTTGAAATCTTACCAAAAGATGAAAGTTAACAACATGAGCAAGGCAAACTCTGACTTGATATTAATAACTTTGACATTGCTACAACTTTCATGGGATAATCTATACTAATATTATAAAAAGGAAAGATTTGATTTTTTGTTTTTTTGTTTGTAATGGATAACTCAAAAACTACTGGACAGATTTTAAAAATTCTTTCACCAATATAAAGCTACATTATCAGCGAGTACAATAGGCTATATTTTATTTTGAAAATTTAATTTATTCCTCATAAAAATGTTGATAGTATATTATATAGTCGTTGGAAAAAAAAGTTGTTGGAGGGGGTGGGTGGGTAGGGGTGAGGAAAGAGGAATGAGATGAAAATAGGAGGGAGGATAAAAAGAGGGAGGGGGCTATACAGTGATGGTAGGACTGTATTAAAAAAAAAGTAAAAAAAGTTTTGTTTTTATGACATGATGGATGATTTGAAGCTTTGTTTTTACAGGATTATTTACAATATTTTTTTACGGGGAAGGGGGCTAGTGCTACAATAATGACGTATTAATAGTTGGTTGGTGTACCTATCTGCTCATAGAAGAGTACATTTGTTGGATGGCTGAGGCGAAGGGGGTATTTATTTATTTAGCACCATGTCTTACTACCCGTTCAGGTTATACGGCTAAGTACTAATTACGCTAATGGGTTAGGTATTGGGAAGGTTGAATATAGAGGAAGTGAACCAGAATTTTAAACGAGGGGGAGAGTAAAACCATTTAGGAACACTCCCCCACCCCTCCATCAGTTCACCAGAGCGAGATTCAAACCTCGATCTCCCCATCCTCAGCAGTCTATCTCAACACAAAACTAGCGTGTTAGCTAACTATGCCACCAAGGCGAGTGGTAGGGGGTGTAGTTCAAATATATTTCTATAATGGCTAAAATTGGCTATTTAACATTATCACATGGTGAGTAGACAATTATAAATCATGTAAAACACATCTTTATGATATTTTAATTTTTCATTAAACACAGATGACACATTTTCAAAGTTTCACTCGATTTATATATAACTTAAAAAATTAACTTTAGAACACCTTTTGTAACTTAAGACTCAAAAAATAAATCTACATAGAGTTATAGAATGACATCAATGTTCAAAATAATCAACTCATCCACTACTTATCATTGTTTAACTGTACAAAAATAGTATTACTTTTTAGGTGGATTATATGGCACCAAAGGTTTTGTTGGCTGCATGAGAATGATAAGTATTGATGGAAATTACAAGCTACCAACTGACTGGAAGGAAGAGGCAAGTTTATTTTATTTATTTTTATTTGGTGTAGTGTCTTAAAGTTGAGTCTGAATGTTGTAGTAGACGCAGATAAAGAAGACAGGCTTTTAATTTGTCTGATAAAAATAAATAATGATAAAACACTTTTATTGTTATTCTTGAAACTTTTCCACGATATAAACAAACATATTTATCTTAACTTTTATTTTTAATATGGATTAGTTCTTGGAATCCTTGAATCGTTACAGATATTAGAGATTCAACGATTTGAAAATATTTAAATTTTAGATTTAAAAAAATCTTAACTGGTCCTAGAGCCATAATATTAACTTGTGACTTAGCTCAACATAAGTATAGGACAAACCTAACAAGACAACTAAACAATAATTTACCATTTAACTGAATGTGAATTCATATTACTACGGTGAAATCTCCTTTAACGGACACCTCTGACTATCGGATTCTTCTTAATAGCGTACAGTTAAATTTTCCCCAGCAAAATAGCATGGGCTATTGCAGTGAAACAACTTACCAATAACAAACACGGTCACTGCTAGAGATGCATATTTATGCATAACAATCTCTAAGCAGTTAAATAAAAAGTGAAAATACCAGTCCATATTTAGTATTTTACCTAGGTATATCAGTTAAAGTCTGTTGATGATATATTTTTACTTGGATGACAGTTTAAAAATCATATGTTTAGGTTTTGGGTTGATAACACTTTTAATAGATCACTGTTTTGTTATAAATGTTAAGTTTTTTACTTACATGTTATATTTTACATTTAAAATAACTAAGCTTAAGTTTTCTTACATTGTTTCATAACTTTTAATCATTTCTTTTTACTCATTTGAAACAATATTTTAAACATAATTAAAATTACTTATTTTTTGTTTTGTTTAAAAATGAGGTGGCCCAATGGCTAAATAATTTTATAATATAGGAAATTGATAAAACTAAAGAAAAAAGAAAAATAAGCTAGTAAGAGTAAATTTGATGACAAAAGCCCACCTGGGAAAAGAGGAAAAATGTGGGAAGAATCCAATGCACAAAGGTGACATCTTCCTTTCTTCTGTCTTCTTCTGAGATAAGCAGATCCAAATCCATTAATTCTCCTTTTATTGCTGTCAAGCCCTCACTAGCCACAATATTCACCCTCCCCTCGCCCAACAGAACTACTTGTACACTTGTCATTCCTTCAAGAATAAGTGAGATAACCCCCTCTAATTAAGCCATCAACAATAATAAAACCAACATTACATCCACCATTGGTCCAGTCAGTAGTTTCATCCTGAACCTATCAAAATACAATCTCTCAAAACATGATATGAATGTTCTGTCCAAGGGTCTCGCCTTTTCACCACACTCTCAATTTGATCACTTTGCCCTAGTTCAGGATGTCCTTTCCTATGATTGCACTCTAAGATTTAAAAAAAATTTCCAAAACAAATCCTATACTATGTTACCACCCCTCTACTCTTTACCTCTCTCTGTAACGCTCTTGCATCCACAAAGCGGTCCGTCAAGCTCTACCCCTCTCCACTCCTTATCTGTTCAACCCCCTTCCCTCCGGGGCCAAGGTCGCTAGCCAAGTAACCCCTCTTTTTCTTCTTGGCAGCGAGCTGAGTCCTCCCGAACCACCCAACTAAGGGGGGATAAAAAGAGCAGACAGACAGCTAGCATCACCAGTCACCCGTTGTACAGCTCCACGCCGGGCACCCGCCCACTTGGTGAAATAAACGCCATTATGTGTTCACGTGCATTTTCTTTTCTTGCCTCAACGGCCCAACATAACCACCATTCCTGCCCAGTCCAACGTGGTAACTCGCTGGACCCTCCTCCCTGCCCGGTCCACCATTGTAACTCGCCAGACCTCCCTACCTGTCTGGTCCACCGCGGTAACTCGCCAAACCTTCCTTCCTGCCCGGTCCACCGTGGTAACTCGCTGGACCCTCCTCCCTGCCCGGTCCACCATTGTAACTCGCCAGACCTCCCTACCTGTCTGGTCCACCGCGGTAACTCGCCAAACCTTCCTTCCTGCCCGGTCCACCGCGGTAACTCACCAGACCTTCCTTCCTGCCCGGTCCACCGCGGTAACTCACCAGACCTTCCTTCCTGCCCGGTCCACCGCGGTAACTCGCCGGACCCTCCTTCCTGCCCGGTCCACCGCGGTAACTCGCCGGACCCTCCTTCCTGCCCTGTCCACCGCGATAACTCGCCGGACCTTCCTCCCTGCCTGGTCCATTGCGAGAACTTGCCGGACCTCCCTTCCTGCCCGGTCCATCGCGGTAACTTGCCGGACCTCCCTTCCTGCCCGGTCCATCGCGGTAAGTCGCTGGACCCTCCTTCCTGGCAACTCATCGAACACCCCCTCCTCCAGATTTCCTCCCTACTACGCTCAAATGGGCCCTAATAAAAGGGGCTACACTAACTGTTTGAGGGAAAAGGAGCAAGGTCACCATGAGAAGGACGAACACCTCTGCGAATCACACCCGGGTTACTCAGCTGTGGCCAGCAACCCAGCCGCGGGACCTAGTTGGACCCAGAGCCCAGAACAACCCACATGCCCCAACCTTACGCACCTCGCCACTACCGAGGAACTTTACCCTCTTCCCATCACACCCCAGTATTCCACTCCAGCAAAACAAGGGACCCACCATCCCCTCTCCCTACACATCAGTCAACCACCCGAAACTACCCTGACTCCTTCCACCAGCTGATACCCCTGTCACCTTTTTCTCCAACCCGGCCAGCATACCATCTTCAACCCATATCAATTCCTCCCCCCCTTCCTCCCAGAGCCTACCAGTTCTCCCCACACCCACCCCGTACACTAGTCAGGAAGACCCACGGGCAACAAAGGCAAACCGAGCCAACCTCATCTTGACGAAACCAGCCCCTGGGGTCATCAGGAAACTGGCCGAACTCTTCTAGACCCAGAACCCAGATCCAGGAGGTATGTGAGTACTATTGATCATCGGGGTCGACGACAACTACCAGCCCTGACAAAGCCATAGATCCATCCCTCTACAAGTTCAAGATACCTTCAGACTGTGCCCTCACCACTACCCTCTGAACACCCTTTGGAGCAGTTCATCACTTACCTCCTTTCCAATGTTGCCAATCCGCTCTTCCTGAAGACACTACCGTTGAAAAGGAACCTCAACACCAACGAACAAAACACTATCAAAGCACTAAAAACAACATTGATATCATCATCCTACTAGATCACAAAGGCACAACGTCAGCTATTTGACCACTTCATCTACAGACCACTCACAGAAGAACCAACTGAAGATCACAACCCGCGGATTAAAGAGTTTCTACAAAGTGAAGGTCCCTGACAGAATCTCTCCACCAACTCACTTCAACTTCTCTTTCCACAACAACCTCAAACTCCCACACTGTATCTCCTCCCTAAAATCCACAAGAAATTAGACCTCCACCTGGCCGTCCGATTGTATCTGGTTATGACTCCAACTGAGAGAATTTCATCTCTGGTTGATTCACACCTAAAACTCTTTGTAAAACAACTTCCCTTGTTCATACAGGATACAAAACACTTCTTAGACTAAATTCACAATATTAAAAACCTTCCACCAAATTGTTTTCTGGTCACTATTGATGTCACAGCACTCTTCACTAACATCTCTAATATGCATGGAATGTCAGCACTGGAGCATTTCTTAGAGCACAGACCTCCTGGGTCCAAACATACCACTTCTTCCCTGGTGGAGCTGGCTAGAATGATCCTTGAATTCAACAACTTTTGTTTTCTAGATAAACTCTACCTACAGATAAAGGACACAGCTATGGGTACACGCATGGCTCCTTCATAAGCAAATATTTACATGGGACTACTGGAAGAATGCTTTTTACATTCTCAGCCCATCAAACCCTATCTATGGCTTCGCTACATTGATGACATTTTCATGATCTGGCCTCATTCCAAAGAATCCTTGGCCGTCTTTCTAGATAATCTTAACAATTGCAGCTCCTTAAAATTCACCCACAATAAATAACAGCATAGTCTTACCTTCCTTGATGTGAATCTGTTCCTTGAAAACAACCAAATTCTCACCACTGTACATATAAAACCCACCAATCACCAACAATACCTCCACTAACATCCTTCATACACAAAAAGGGTTCTACCATTCATCCTTGCCATCCGAGCCAAAGGGATATGTTAAGAACCCGATGATTTAACTGAATATTGTAAGCAACTCTCCACAGCTTTCCAAAGTGGAGGTTACCCCAAGCCTTTAATAGACAACCAAATCTCCAGAGCACTCTCCTAGGATGACTATGACTCTCCAAAATGAGTTGAAGACGTCCCTCTCACAACTCAATACCATCATGATCTACAACATATCAACACCATCCTTAAAAGTGGTTATAAATTCCTAACCAGTTTCACCCAGACCCAAAACCTTCTTATTTAACCCTCAAGAGTCACTTTCAAATGGCCACCCAATCTCCACAATATTCTAGTCCATCCCAAACTTCCTGACCCCAAGAGAATCCGAGAAGAAAACCGACTACTAAAGGTTCATACCCCTACGGTAGCACACGTTGCAGCACATGTGAAATCCATCTACCGGCTATATCCTTCAACAGAAACGTAACTAAATTGGAATACAAAATCCTGTTTGTTACAATTGTAAAACAAATAACTTATCTCTATAAGGAAAACCTCTTTTCACTTTATGAGGTAATTGTATTATATTTGGAAGAAGGTTAAGGAAAGGTGGATAGAAACATAAACATAAAACATAAAAAAAGGATGAACACAATATGATTTTTACAATGAAAAGAAGAACACACTCTTTACATTGCTGCCATCGGGCAAAGAGGTAATGAATGCCTCTTAAAGAAAATCGATCGTTATCACCCATTCCCCCGACCTAGGTTTCATTCTATCGGAACTCATCAAGGAGAGTGTGAAATGAGCAACGCAACTACCTAAAAAAAATAATGATAAAATGGAAAATTGTAAAGGATGATAGGACACATAGATAGGAACATGTAAAAGGTATAACATAAAGGACAAACACAGGAACACATTACTTTTTTTGTTAAATGTCAACAATGTAAAGTGTGCACTGTGGTCTTCTTTTCATTGTAAAAGCCATATTGTGTTTGTCCCCCTTTATATGTTTCTACACACCTTTCATATACCTTCTTCAAAATATAAAACCAATAACTTGATATATCAACCACAATGCAAATCATGTGGTGCAGAATATATAAACCTTACTACAGGTTCTCTCAGACAGCGAATGAACATTCATCGTTTTGACACAAACCACAAAGATTCGGACAAGCCTGTACCCATTCATGCTGGTACCCACAACCAGGACTTTCAAATCTGCTACACCACTAAAATATTAAGAGCATTTCCCAAACAGTGCAACAGTTCTCAACTTAGACAATGGGAACTGGCCCACCAATGGATTACCAAATTAAGATTACCACCAGGTCTCAACATAAGATAGTTTCTTTCTTTCTATAAGATTAACAGTTTTCAAATTTTTTATTATTATAATTATTTTAAAATATTATTTTTATAAATTTTTTTAATTATCAATATTATTATTATTTTAATAGGTTTATATAACTACTAACCATAGTCAAGAAATTTATCTTTTCTCCCAAAAACATTTGGCACAATGTGTTTCTAACAGTTTTCTTTGAATTCAAAATGGAGTAATCCAGTGTTACTCTCGTATTTCTTCTTTGTGTTTGATAAAAGCAACAATGCTGAAATATTATTCTATTATTGTTAAAATGTGTGTGTGACTACTTCCACTATAGAAGACAGAAGAAAGGAAGATGTCACTTTTGTGTATTGGATTCTTTCCACATTTTTCCTCTTTCCCTAGGGGGGCTTTATTCTCTGTTTTGGAATCTTATTTATGATGTCTGTGATATAGTGCATACACGCCACGTTCAATCACATGGTTTAAATTCATCGGTCAGCATTTTGAAGCCATGTTCGTTATACCTTTTGTGAAAGTGATGTGAATAATAATTTTTTTAAGTGGAACAAAACAAATAAGTTTTGTGTTCGATCAAAAATAAATATATAAATAATATTGACCTAAATTACTGTGGTTAACTATCAAATCATACATTACAATAATTTTCATTACTGTTATCTAAAGTGATAGATGTCAGTTCTAGGTGTAGGGATATATTAGGGATTATTTTTAGTAACGTTTTGAGTTGTCATCCAATTAAACTAAAGTTGTGAATGTATTATATGTCATTATCTCCAAGGAAATGTGAGCAGTTCTGCCAACCCCTCTAGGGAAAGCTTTTAAAACAGACTACATAGTAATAATGACTATGGTACTTAAAGATAACCCTTCCATATACAGTACAGATAGTTTACTGTTCACATTCCATTTTATTTGCATGTTCTGTGGATATACAATCTGTACTGTATGAATCCATCATAAAATGCTACACAGTGCAGTAATTATATTGTTTAATTAATACAGCATTTAGGTTTAATAACCTATCAAATAATTTTTTCAAATGATGGACATTTAATAACTGACATCATTCTTTTGGTCTCAGAATGTGTCTGCTATTCAGAGATTTCTCTGGATAGTTTAAAACTTTATTTACTTTAACACAGTGGTGCCAAACCTTTTTCACTGTTAGTAGAAAATCAAATTCACTTCCCCTCCCCCTAATTTTTGGGATATTTATAAAAAAAGTTTTTAATACTTTGTAGTCGCTTCTTTATTTTATACAATAATTATTGTAACATTGGCAGGATAATGGTAGGGAAAAAAACTGAAGATTAATGTGATGGTTGGCACTGTTTTGTTTTCATCAGTTTTTGAATATTGGGTTTGATGTTTAACAAAGCATACCGCTAATTGCTTTACCCTTCAAGTCGACAACACTGTTTAGTTTTATGAGAGTCAGATTTAAGGATTTGGTATTTTTGCATGTCTTCGCATTGGCAGTAAGTTTATATCAGTGTTAAAAGGCTTTGAGGGCTCTAGCATGTATTTAATAATAATATTTAGCACCGCGTCTTACTACCTGTCTAGCGTGTATTGTTACTGGTGCAAGGGCTCCTTGGTCTAAAAAGTTTAGGAAACCTCTGGTTTAGAGAAAGGGTGGAGAGAAGATTTGGGGAGCAAATCCGATTCTTGCAAGCTTGAAAATAAACACATGCCTGCACACTTTTGGCTGGTCACCGAATTCATTTCAACTGGTAGGCAGTGTTACGAATATCACAAGAAATAATTATTTTAATTACTTTGGAAAAGTGATTTAAATTAAAATATCTTTAATATATGATTTATAACACTATTTATGAATTGTTCCATGCCCCCCTCAATCCACTCCCCAACCCCAGAAGTGCTTCACGCTGCCGTCCAACCTCTCAGGTTGGGAACCACTGCTATAACAACTAAAGAATTAAGGGGAATGATGCATGATTTAAGAGTAAATAAACTACACACATGCAGGAACGATAACCGCTGATCATATTTTCTAAGATTCAGTTTTGAGATTCTTAGGAAAAAATTAAGCTATAGATTCAAGAAAAAGTGTATTCGACCCATTTATAGTTTTTAACTGTCACTTCTACTTACCATAAGTTTAATTGATCAATTTTTTTGTTTCAGGAGTATTGCTGCAAGAATGAAGTCGTTTTTGACTCTTGTCAAATGATAGATCGTTGTAACCCAAATCCGTGCAAGCATTCGGGCATATGCAAGCAAAACTCTTATGAATTCTTATGTGATTGTAGTAACACCGGCTACACGGGTGATGTCTGCCATAGTTGTAAGTTTGTTTACATTTGGGTAAAGTGCTTTGATGAAAACTGACGAGACAAATGATTAACACAAATAAAAACACATTTAAACATTAATTTTCATCTGCCACAGATGGGGTCAGTAGGAACATTAATGTTATTAGATGGTAGCACTTATATGGTTCACAAGACTGTTGCTTGAGGGCATTATTAAATCTGTCTTATGACAGGTCCATTCCTTATGCCAGTGAACTTAGACCACCATGCGTCCTCTTCTCTGCCACCTCCTTCAGTTCCCAGTATTTTCTTCATTCCTTCAAGTCATACAATATTTGAATCCTCCTCCTTTTTAAACTGCTCTTTTCCTCAACCTATCCTTCTATGATGTCATGCAGAAGACAGTTCCTTCTAAGGATGTGTTTGTTCTAGTTTGCTTTGTACCTTAGAATTACATCCAAAATGGTTCTCTTCTCACCCACTATTCTTAGGACTTCTTCATTTTTCACCCTGTCTGTCCACCTGATTTTCTCAAATCTTCTCCAGCACTACATTTCTAAGTACTCCCAGTATTTCTTTTCCCTCTTCCTAAGAGTCCAAGCTTCTTCTCCATACAATACGATGCTCCAAATGTAGCATTTCATCAGTTTCTTCCTCAGTTCCAAACTCAATTTGCTGGTCAACAGTGGCTTCTTGTTGAAAGC